>JAKZAP010000022.1:16290751-16759888 GCA_023053575.1 Branchinecta lynchi | reverse complement strand
AACAAAGACCTGCAAGAACAAGAAAACAGTAACCAAAAATACAAGAACACATAGGCCTATAGAAAACCCATTTTATTCATGCTCAAAAAGAACTAGCAGCTTTGGAGAACACAGTCTACCACAAAAACCTTGATTTTGGATAGGCTATGCCAAACGTTGGTTAGTCTATACCCTTAGTTTGAAATACGATTTGCCAAGAGCTTGTTACTTTTTGCCAAAAGCTAGTTACCCTAGCATAGGATAGTCGAAACTTGCGGCCGCCCCGAAAACCAGTGGCCCGCCGCCGAAAAATCCCCGGCGGCCCGCCGCCACTTAACCTTCGGCGCGCCGACGCCGACAGTCTCTGGCGACTTTGTAGTTACATGTTCTGAATTAGGAATAGGCATTACCCAAAACAGAATATAGTTCCATCGATCATCAATTTATCACTGTACAATCCTAAACCATAAACCTAACACTACGTCCATCTGTTGAGACTTTGACACACTGAGATGTAAAGCAGTTTTACAATCCGAGAACAAATTGGGTTGCTGCTTATGCCAGAAAAGTTCTTGCCATACCTGCAACAAGTGCAGCCACAGAAAGGGTTTTCAGCACAATTGGACTGATCGTATGCCAAAAGATCTATGCTTGTCCCTCACCAAGTCAACACGCTCCAGTTGATCCATGATTATTATTGCATTGTAAAGGAGATGTGGAAATAGTTCTTTCCATGGCATAGCCTGCTTTTGCAAATTAAACTTGTCAAGTTCTTGCAATAAGCTGACTTAGTTTTTATTTTAGGGAAGCCGAAGTTCAAGTGCAAAGCTGTAACATACTCATGTTTTGATGGAAATGGTTCGACTGCTAACTTCGAATTCGAAAGTTGCTTTCAGTACTTCTTTATTACATGTATGCAGGTGGACTACTAGTCAAATCTAGAACAGCTATAACAAGAAAAATCCGAAGCCTTAAAGGACCCCTCGCACTATTTACTCTTCAACTGACAGTATTTTAAAATATTTGAATACTTCAAACTATGCTCTGCTTTCAACAAATAACCCACGGTTTTTTGCTCTTTTAAGACTTTTCTGAGACCCGCTGACTTGTAGAGAAAACAGGGAAACAATTGACATAACCAGTTTTTCTGATGGAAAAACTTCTCGCAGACAACCGTCGACAGCGTGATACACATTGAAGGTAGCAAAACACGGCCAGTGAGAAAATCAGCGTGGTTTTGTTAGAAGAGTTAGAATGTACCATACGAAATTGGGGTCTCCGGGTTTCGAAATATATGGATTGGTTGTGGAAGTAGGTTGCATTAGTATTATAGGTAAGACACATTCTTTAAAAGTGCCAATTAACTTTATACGCTGGTAGTCCTTGCAGCCATAAAGGAAATTTCGAGAAAAACACGCCATTCAAAACCGGCGCGCCGCCGACTTTTTTTTCGGCGATGCGCCGCCAACAATTTTCCGGCGCGCCTGCTAGCCGCCGGGTGCACCCAAGGCTGGATATTCCCTACCCAAAAATTACGAATTGGTGGTAGAATAGAATAGATCCTTCATATGATGTTCATACTTCTACATGTACAAATATGCAACAGATTCAATAATCATGGCAATAGTGTATGTCTTGTTTTATTCCTGTCCAGGCATACATTTCTTTTCGGGTAATGTTCAATGTCAGAAACGTTGTTACAGCAGACCACACTACGTAGCTTATTCAGGGAAAAAAAAGGGATTTACACTGAACAAATCTGAAATGCACAGCAATGACAGCATTCACTGTGCATCAGAATTTTTGGCAAATTCTACTGAGTAGGGGAATCTCCTCAGGTGAAGGAAAAGAATCCCCAGCATAAGAGAATAACAGTTGGATATAGCAATAGTTTTCTTTCTTTTTCATAAATCATCAGATGAATTATCCCTCTTCCATCTTTCTGGAGAAACCTTTCAGAAATTATAAATATTTTGCATCAAATAATTCTTTTCTGAGCTATTCCAGGTTCAGGAGAGCTTTTGGGGACATCATGCATGACTTTAGATTTATGAAAGATTTTGAACTATTCATTAGTTGGGTTTTTGCAGATATCATGGTATCTGTTTACCACGGGAACTGGATCTGCAATTAGTCGTTTTTGCAGTAACCGTAGTATCTGATATACAGTTGCTCTGCAAAAACAACAATTGCGGAAATTGCACTTTTCGGAGTCATCACCAGGGGCATCACAACTGGGGGGGGGGGGGCATACCCCCCCCCCAAAGCCGTCTGCTAGTTGGTAAAAAATAACCGAGATTTTACATCAAAACAGTTGATTTTTTTCATGAAAACAGCCTTTTTTTCTGAAAATTTGTCGATTTTTCGACAAAATAGTCTTTTTTTCTGAAAATCAGTCGATTTTTTTTCAAAAATGTAATTTCTGTTGTTGAAAACCGGTGCGGTGCTTTTCTGAAGAGAAAGTTGGTAAAAATTACCAGCCAGTCGGTAAATGCCTTGTCCCCCCCCCCAAACATTTTGGCTAAAAAAGAAAAACTGATATTCAGGTCACATCACAAAGTGTCAAACTTTTTTTCCACAAATTCGACAAAATCTGACTTTTCATGAATTTTCAATGTGGGTCACAATTTGGTTGGCATTTATTTGTTTTTCAATTGGGCATTTCAAGCACTGCTGCACAAATGCCCACGGTATTGGGCATTTATGGGTGGCTGGGTCAAAACTTCAAGCTGGTAAAAAAAAAAATCATGTTAAAAAACAATGCATCTACCTACCTACAGGAGAGGTATCCAATCTCTTTTGTACACTACCTCGATTTTTCTATATTCAAACAATGCTTTACAACGGATATGTCAGCTACGATTCTTCATCGGCGATATTTCTGCCCTCAATTTTTGCCGCAAAAATGTAAAAACGAAATGTACATGCTGTCCTGACAGTCAAGTCAAAATGGATATGTCAGCTAAATTTTATTAGACCTATATTTCTACTAATTGTTATAAGCAATACAAATTAACAAGATGTTTGAGGGGATGTTTTGAATCAAGGAAAAGAGCAAAATTTACTCCAGAGAGTCCAACCAGAATTGTAGGAAGAGGTTGTTGAAGAGGTCCAGCCAGATTTGTAGGAGAGAATTCGTTGGGCATCAGAATCGTTGACAAATTCTACTGAGTATGGGAATCTCCTCAGGTGGAGGAAAAGAATCCCCAGTATTAGAGAATAACAGTTGGATATAGCAATAGTTTTCTTTCTTTTTCATAAATCATCAGATGAATTAACCCTCTTTGTTCCATCTTCTGGAGAAGAGTCCATGCATCCACATACAACAAAATCTTTCTGAGAACAATAAAGAAACTGCGTTTAGCTTTCGAAAAACAGAGCAGACCATACATTTTACAATCTGAGAAGGATTAACTGAAATAAAAAAAAATAATAACGTAAACACATAAATGACTCACTAGGCCCAGGGCTTTTTCTTCTGTTTCTTCTAGAACAACCATTTAAATTCCAACAGTCTAGTAATGTTCTAAGAATATTGAAGCCCTCGCTTCTATTTCTTTATTTTCATTATGAAATAATCACGATTCTTGTAAAGTTCAAAGCCCATGCGTCCCGCCAAGATTTTGCAAAACTGGTAACCATATGCGTGTAGGAGCCAATTTGGAAAATTCGAGTAAGAAAACCATTTTAATGAATTGCAGAAACTGCACTAGTTGGAACTTAGTTTTTTTTCAGTAATGACAAGAGGTGTCACCTTCTTGCATTTTGATTTGTTCAGAAATCCAAGATGGCTGACCCATGCTCTTATACAAGGATGAAAGATTTTATTTAGGTAATAGCCACCCGGCTGCAGAAAGAAGAAGTATAACTAAGAGGGTTAGCGGATCCCAAAGACTAGACAGTAAAGGTAGTTTATGCTTATTTGAACAGTTCTATACCTGTCTCACTGCCCTGGCTTTGTTACTTTTTTATAATTGTGTTAAAACAGTCAAGTGGAAAGGAAAAATAACAAACTTGATATCAGCTAATAGCCAACAATTTTCAGGGTAATCTTGGCATAAATTGAGTAGAAATTAAATAAAATATTATTTTCTTTTAATTTACAGGAGGGTATCCAACCTCAGGACAAGATTTCAAATTTCAAGAGAAGTCTTTCCTTCAGAATAATCTATTCTGGTTAAAAAAGGAACCAACAGATATGACAACAAACTAGATTGAAGCTAACTGAATGGTTCACATATTGTATAAATAAATATGGCTTCAACATTTCTAGTTAAACATATTTTTCTTGTCGAAGAAGATCCCTTCATTTTAACCTTACCTCAATTGCCTTACAAAACGAAGAAAATGGTAGAGTTAACAAAGTCAATAGCCAGAAAATCCCTTTCAAAGCAGCTTCAAAACAAAGAAAAGGCAAAGAATTTGCATATTTTTGGACACATAATTTTGAAAAAAGTCACATTTTGCAAGGACAGCATGTACATTTCATTTTAACATTTTCGCGGCATAAATTGAGGTAGTGTAAAAACAAGGTCAGGTACCCCTCCTGTACAAATATGCTTCTTCTTCTAATTGAGGTATCTGTTGGCTCAAATTGGGAACGAAAACCAGGTTGTAGTTAAGTCACTAACACATTAAAAATGGGGCAAGTATTTTATAGTAAACAATGCTGGTGTGGGTTTTAATTTTTTCTTCAGCGAGTTTTCACTGTTAGGCCACATTCACATAAGCATATCTCTACTGTACATTGGAAGAAGGAAGGTAGATTTATATTCAGGATATTCTGAAACAAAATGTTGTTTCAGTTTTCAAAAGATTGGTTGTCAATTGGACATTTTTTTTCAAACCAAAAAATGTCTTTGGAGAACTCTGCTTATGAGGAAATATCCACTAGTACGTTGTAGGAGGATGTGAGAAGGATTAGTTAGTCTGGCTATCTGGACTGGAGTTCTGTTTTGTTTTTTTTGTAAGGTAGTCTAAGCAACAACATCATTTGAGTACAGTAGAGGCATGCTAATTTGAATGTTTTGTTGCCATTGACCTTTGCCATTTTCATGCACTTGCTGTGTCTAAAGCGAACTACCAGGTAGCCAAAGTAGGTAATTAAAGGCATCTGAAAACACATGAAATGGTATTTTGGATCCTTCTGGCATTTAGCCCAAAACTGCACTGTTCCTTTAAACATACCTCTACTGTACCAGTTACTGCTGCTGATGACGGTTCTTTGATCTCTCCTGGCTTAGAGTAAGGAAAATCTGAGAACTGATTTTGTGTCTGCTCTTAAAGTTTTCTGTGAGTAAGTAGTAGGTTGAGTTCAGCAGTTACTTGGATACTGCCAAGCAATCAGTATTTCATAGTGCCAATGGATGTGAAACATTCCAAAAATTATATTTGACAGATGTCAGCTGAATTTTACTAGAGCTATATTTCAGCCCTTCTTGGCAAGGGTCCTCTTCATGATCATGCGGACAAGTAAACTTTTGGAAGAACTTCTTTTTTCCACAAGTGTATTTTCCAGCTTAAACCTGAAGAGGGCCCTTGCCAATAAGGTGCAAAAAATAGCTCTAATAAAATTCAGCTGACATATCTGTTTTTTACTGTCAAGTCTGGTTCGCAGTTAGCTTGGGCTGAATGAATATTTATGCCGAAACTTGTTTCCTAACAACCATATTCTATTGCCTGAGTTTTAAAAGCAGTTGCCTTTTTTTTACCCATGTTTTTTCAGAAGGATTCTCCAATTCTGGTGCCCAGCTGCTAGACCCTTGAAGAAGTTAGTTTGTGACAGTAGTTAACAGCAAGTGTTTTGCTCCCCAAAAGCAGCTACCAAATTAAGTTATGTATTAAAAGCTTAGGTTCTCATGTTTTGCCTTTAGAGAGGAATCAGTACCGTAGGGCAGTTAACAAGCACCCCTAAAAAGTAATTACATAAACTTATAAGTAGTGAACTGAAAGAAAAATACTCCTCAGCTGGATTTAAGCCCAGGATCCTCAGAAAGTCAGAAACTCCGCAAACTGAACTACCCAAGCCATGTGAATGATTTATGAGTGCCATGATTGTTTCCCTATAATGAGTACTTTCTGTCCAGCCATTTTAAAAGGCGTAGTATGTAAGCTAAAATAAAGAAATTAAATAAAATGCAACATAAAACAAATAGAACATGCAATTTTTTATTTCTTCTTCCAGACGAGTAATTTTGATGAGTTAGTTCAAGTTTGAGTCATATTGGTGGGTTAGATCATTGGCAGGACAGGTGGTTTCATCCAGATGTGGTCAGTTTTAGAAAATGTGCTGCCAAAATAGTTCCATTCTGACGTGGTAAGTTTTAGAAAATTGGTCAGTTCTAGAAAATGTGCTGCCGAAATATTGAGTCTCTGATTGCCCAATGTTGAGATGCTCTTCACCACATGATATGGCTTTTTTTTTAGAATCTTGATATGAACTGTGATATCAATGATAAAGATGAAGAGCCTTCTGCAGAAGCTGTCTACAGAAGTAAGTTGAACTTTTGCCTATATTGGTCAGACACAAGTCAGAAAGTGTTTTAAGTATAGGTTAAGTGGGGTTCAGCGAAAAACAAAATGTTGCAGATATTTACAAATAATTTTTAATTATTTCTTTTGCAGGAAGTGGCGAGTCCTCAGTTTCTGTATATTGTCAGGGTTTTTGTTTATTTCTTGTGAATTTGTTCTGCATGGGTAACCCTACTGGGACCTTGGTTATTAACAATCTGCTCTAGTCCCATTCGTTCTCGATAGTGCTTGGAGTAGGGTGGAACATCAGCGTCTTTTCCCTGGATATTCCTCTCTGTGCTTTGCTTGAGAATCTCTCCCGTTTCTGTGCCCTCTTTATAGACAAAGAATCTGTGTCTATATGCTTTGTGAACCTGCTTGCTAGTTAGCTGCAGAAAGCACCAATTGCAATACTTACTTATTTTACTCCACAAGCTTTAGAAGCATTTAAAACACAATCAGTAATCAAGCATGATGCCTCCTTTGCATCTGAGAATACTCAAGGAAACTTGGGCATGTTTGAGTTCGTAGTTCTTTAATAAATGTAATAATTAGCACTAAAAGCAAGAAACTGTCAAAACCATCATGAGGCTGGTGGCCCGTAACACAGGGGCAAATTAAGCTATTGAAACAATCCTTTCACCTTCAGCAAAAACCCAAAACTAAGGATTTTGTTTGTAGTTTTGCAGTATTTGTTCAGTATCTCTTTCAAGCTTACAGAAGCTACAGCAACAGGATTAAAAATGAGAACAGACCAACTGCATCAAGAAGTTTTTCGGATAAATGGCCGACATGATGTCAGCTTGGTTTTATTTTATTTGGTTATTTTGACACGATGTCAGCTTGGTTTTTTTTTATTTGGTTATTGTCCTTAGGAGGAACATGTTTTGAATGTAAACATGCCAACTTAAACTTGGGGAAAGCTTTTTGTGGATAAAAGCTGGGAAAAAAGTGCAGAAAGAAGATAGTCAATATAGATAAACTAGAAAAAAATCACAGATGTTGCTGATAAACCATACCATAATAACTTTGATAATAACTGACTTGGCCAACTTGATTCATTTCTTTGTACCTTTTAGACATGTGCTCCATTGACATGCTTGGTGTGGATGGTGATGAAGGTGCAGAACACCTCAATATAATCTATGAAGATGGAGATGACCCTAATTACCAAGGTGACCTAGAAGCCAACTATGAAATCCCACGAGAGGAACCTGAGGACAGTAGCTCAGATTCGGAAAGTGATGTGGATGTCGATGTTGCTGAGAGCCATGTTGACAGTGGATCAGGTAAAGGCCTGAATAATGGGCCATCATTTGAACATGGGCACAGTCCAGTTAATGAACCTGAAAGTGATGATGATCAGAATGTGGATATGAGCTCACCAAAACAGAATGGTATTGTGAGCCCTGTATTTAGCTCCCCTGTTAGGGTTAACAAACCTGTGTACAGCTCGTCTGAGCCTGATGTGGACATTGACAATTCCGATGAGCACCACAGTAGTCCTACAGTACAATCCAAACCAGACACACAACCATCCACTAATGGTCTAGTGGAAACGAGAACGGTGAAACCATTGACTCTCAAATTGAAACCAGTTACTAGTAAACCCAAAATTTATTCTTCGTCAGAAGAGGAAAGTGATGGTGATGATGATTCCACTGCATTGGTGATCAATGAAGAAAAGATTCTCAATGGTGACACAGAGAATCTACCATTGACAATGAAGATTGATAAAAAGAACTTGCTGCCTGATGCTGCAAAAAATCCACTGGCTTTGCTGAGTGAGGGGGAGCACACGGAGTCGGATGGTAAGATCTAAGTTTCTTTTTCATCCTCTCATTGCGATGAAGTAGTTATGTACAAGGTAGACTCTAATTTAGACTTCAAACTCTTATCTGTTTTACCACAATTACCACACATAGTTCATGTCAAAAGCCAGTTACTGCTTACTGCACATATATATATGTGAAATAACATTCATTCACATCATCGTTTTCTCTGAGACTATCCTCTGATTGATACTTCACTATGGATACCAATCGTTTCTCTTGTCTCTTGGGGTTTGCAGAGCAAGATCGCCCTAATGCAGAACCTGAGTTGTGATCACACCTGAACTTAGAATGGGACTGGGTAGGAAAACAGGATATTGTTGTTTCCACGTTTAGGGTTTGAAGTGTCCTGCGAGACCAATAAGATAAGGAAAATTAATGTCACTCATGCAGATGTTTCTCTCCCAGTATTCAAAGAAAAAATTGATAATGCAAAATAAAACCATGGATGAAAAACTAGTTGGACAATCGGGGATTACGAGTGGAGCAGTATAACGAGTTCTTAATTCGTTGAGTCTGGTTATACTAGGCTAGAACTGCCTAGACTTGCCAAGCAGCGCAGGGTGCACTGGTTAAATTACTGAAAGGGAGTCTCCTTTCCTGCATGGATTTTTGTGTGAAGACTATTTTTGTTGTGGTCATCTGTGAGAACACTGAATCCTTTGGGAGTATGACCTGTTCCTACTCGTGGGACAAACAACAAGCTGAAATTCGGGGTTTTAGATCAGAGATTTGTGGCAACCTAGTTCAAACTCTGTTGTACCAAACTGTTGGACAATGGGAACTCCTGTGACTCAATTTGAAGTTTCCCAAGAAAAAGACTTGGTTGTCAAAAATGGCATCTCGACCGAGACTGTGTGCACAGGAAGAAGTAACCTCATCCTGCGGTTATCTTGATTATTACTACTTGTTACTACCTAGTCAGGTTGTTTTAGTAAATATACAATTAGTAATTGTAAATGCCGTAGACGTATTGTTTTGGCCAATCCGTGAAGCCCGTTTTCGCTTTCTTCTCGACGACATGGCCAGGTTACACGGATAGCTGGCCGCTACGGTGGAACACTCAAGAGATAAGAAGTTCAGGTGTTTTAAACGACGTGTGATTTAATGGTTTTAAAGCCCTTCAGACGACATTTTGAGTTATGATGGGTAGAGAGTCGTGCCGTCTCAGATGTTTTCTAGAGTGGTGGTTCGCCATGAGTTGTTGTTGGTCCAGGCAGATTATGTTCGCGTGAATATCGACCCCTCTCCCCCCCCCCCCCCCCACCACCCGAGTTATGTAACTACAAAAGCTAACAGTAGTGACCAACAAGCAGAGGTATGCTACTTAGAGCGTTTCTCCATCACGGTTTTGTTTTTGTCCCCCTTTAAAGGACACGTCATACTTACGGTAGTAATTCATTCTACTTAGCAGTATTTCTGTCCATTCTTTCCCAGATTCGACGCGTCACAACTGTATCCTATCTCTTTTATAAGCAATACACTGACAATCGCGCTTGCCAAATTTGTTCTCTTTGTGTGACGTATCAGGCAGCCGACCATTTTTCCCAGATCTGACACGTCATAACTGTACCCTATCTCCTCTATAAGCAATACACTTATAATCGCGCTTGCCAAATTTGTTTTCTCTGTGTGACGTATCAGACAGCCGACCATTCTTTCCCAGATGTTTTAATCGCCAGAAGACCGGTTATGCAAATTTTGTCAAGTTTGTCATCGAAGGAAGGGACATGAAAAGAGGCTGAAACAGACGAAGCCTTGTGTTATTTGCTGTAAGCGTAGCTAAGTTTTAAAGTAGTCAACTATCCCAGAACATCTTAGCAGTAGTGTCCGTAATAATGAATGAAGAACTTTATATCTGCTCAAGTTCCAAGTATTTCGACCTTATTTTGAGAAAAACAATAACACGAAATACTCCTGGTTTTCTTCTGAACCTCCGTCCTTGTGACCTTTTTAGGCTTTTCCTGTTCATTTGTTTGTATCTGTTTCTGAATATTGGTGTTCTTCTGTTAGGATACTTCATGCGCTCATGAATGAAATGTACAGATATTGAAATTCTTCGAATTCCGTCAGCTGGCTAAGAAGCAACAAAGAGCAAGAGATTATGATCGCGGCTTTAGTTTACTTAAAATACATTTTGCTGCACTCGGCAATCAGCATTTCGCGCTTTTCGATGCTGGGCAACGTCCAAAGCTAAGGACGTCTATGGTTCGCCGCTCGTTTTCCCGCATGATTTTCCAAAAGTATGCGTTTGCCCAGTATGCTGTGCTTATTCCGTTTTGATCTATATCCGTTTTAAAAGTGTATCTTGGTGTTCCCTAACTTTTAATGCGTAATGAGTCAGGCCTAATATATCCCGAACTACAAATGGTGGCTAGCCGTCACTCTGCACTCTAATGACGAAATCACCACCCTTCGTCACACTTCGTCACATCGTGCTCTTCTGGATTTGAAATTTTCTCCAGCCTTCCTGTCAATCGAAAGAACATCGACATCTCCCTCCGACGGGCCTGTTCTAGGACAGCATGCAGGTCGATACTGGAGGAGCGAAATGCTTCCAGTCTTTGTGTTATCGTGCTGGATAATCTTGAAAAAAAAAAAAAACGTCTACCCATTTATACTGCAGTGGATTCAAGGTGGAGACGCGCTTTTCCGAATGTTCAAAGATTCCATTTCGCCATATCCCAAGTTCAGCGCTTCCAAGCGGACTAGTTCCCGTAAATCTCCCCGTTTCTTATTGTCAGCACCTGACCAGATAGATGGTGTTGTAGACCCCTGAGTTCTAAGGAGAAAATCTGCAATCTAATTCCCGAGCATGAGAAGTTTTGCGTTATTTTTCGGGTTGAAAGTGAAATCTAGTATTTTCTGCATTACCCTATTGATCCATATTTTGTTGCGTTTTTTATCCGAATTCTCCTCTGGTGGTGAACCTGATTGGTCAACAGAGTGCGGGTGTTCAATATGCATAAACACGTATACCGGGTTACGAAAGAGCTGCAAAATTAGTGTTATTGTCAAAAGCGAGAATGGAGAAGTCAGAGGAGCAAAAACTGTAATTTGTACGAGAATCTAGAATTCAGAAGCGAGAATTCGGATCAAAAACGCAACTAATGGTGGACATTTAGAAACCAGTACGCTTGGAGCGCCGAACCGGACTGAGGCGAATTCCAATGACAACCTAGATGATTCCCTGTATCTCATCTTGCTTGATGGAAGTTAATATTTATTTTCCTTGCAGGGTATTCCACGTCAGATGAGTCATCGGACGACGACACGCAGACGGGCGACCATTCGCGCCCGCCTTCGAACTGTCGAGAGTGTGGGGAGCCTTTCGACGCCTCCAGCCCCCAAGTCCACCGCTGCTCTTCCTTTGAAAGCACCTCTGAGCTGTTCTGGGTCTGTAGTCTTTGCGAAGACAGATTTTCCACCGAAGATGGCGTTCGGACGCACATCTCGTCAGATGAACATCTTCGCTGCGTTTTCTGCAAGAAAAAAATCAGTGTCCGCCCCGTCGCGGCTCATAAGCACGTTAAAGAGTGCCCGAATTTTCCGAATAAAACCGGAACGGGCGCTACACCAAAGAAGCTGAAAACTCTGAAGCCCAAGGTAGCTGGGAAAGTGACAGAGGTGGCTACCCCCACAGCCCCGGGGGCTGCTCAGTTGACCCCCTCTGGTCGGGCAATGAAGGGCAAAGTACGACCTTTTGTGTCTGAACTACCCAAAAGCGGTCAGAAGCGATGGAATAAGCTGAGACAGACTTGGGTCGAAAATACTTGTGTTGCCTGTGGTATGACCGGGTTTGCGTCCTATGTCGCCCGGTTTCTTCACTTTAAAGAGTACCACCACAAAAACGTTTGCTTGGACTGTGGGGCAATCTATGATACCCCGCAGCCCCTTATGATTCATATGAAGAAAGTGCACTGTAAAGTCGAGCATGAACATTCGGATTTTGATCCGTCGAAGAAGTATGATACAGATTCGCTTATTTTATGTATTGACTGCAATGCGACGCTGAGGTTCAGTGAGCTTGAGAAACATTATTGTAAGCCCGCCTATGGGCGGAAACAGGCCAAGCCGCAGCAAGCACCCATGGAAGCTGTGCCGGCATTGGAGGAACCGCCGCCGCTTCCGAAAGTTGCGGCTCCGGTAGTTTCTGAGCGCCCAGTTCGCGCAAGAAGACAGCGGCGTCGATCTAGTGCTTCTGACCTCAGTGTAAACTCCGACGATATTCCTTTCGACGATTCAGAACCGGAAATCAAAACTCCACGTATAAAAGGAAAATCCGGTGGCTCTCGGAGGAAAAGTCCTGTCAGAAAAGTGAAAAGCCCTAGTCCGGTCCCTAGTGCGCCAGTCAGTCCCGCGACGTCCCCTCCACGCGCCCCAAGCCTCTCGCCGGACTCAACACTCAAACCGGAGTCCGAGAGCTCGGAGGATGAACCGGAAATTCCGGAAGAACCACCCCGGATTCCGACTCCTGAACCGCCTCCGAGAGAACCAACCCCCGAACCCCTTTCCCCCATCCCACACATTCCTGTTGACTGGAAGGAACAGCTTGAACCGTTACTGTATAAGCTCGTACTGAGACTTAGGAAAACGCTAAGCAAAGTTCAGGATACAAAATGTCGAAAATGCCTATCTTTTGAATCCACACCATCCTCTATACAGACTATATTCAATCACCTAAAAGACTCGCATGATCTGTTTTTGCTACGCGGGTTAGGCGCTGATACAGAGCATAGACTCTTTAGTGAAGTTATACGAATCTACATGAGTGATATCTCTCAGAGTGAAACAGAAGAGCTTGGCGAACAGAAGATGGTAAAACCTTTCTGTATGAATACAGGAAAGTTGTATTTCTGTAGCCTCTGTAATAGTGGTGAAATGAAAGTGTTCGATTTTGTCAATCACCTCCGCGTGGCACATTCCTTCAAATACTATCCTTGTATCGAGTGTGGCAGGCGATTTAGAAACTACGGTCTTCTACTCTCTCACTTGAGTGGAGATGGGCCTTTACTGTTTGGCTGTAGAATTTGTAATGTATCGGGTATACAAAATGTCCACACACTCGAATCACATATACGAACTCATGCTGTGTGTGAAAGGTGCTTTAGTGGATCTGATGGACAGTTGGCACTCAAGAGTCATTTGTACGCTCATCAAAAAGAGCGCCCGTTTGGGTGTACCATCTGCGTAAAATCTTATAAGACACATGAAAGTCTCGAGATGCACCTGTTATGGAAGCATGGGACAGAGGGGAGCCAGTGTTTAAAATGCAGTCAGAAAGTCTGGCAGTGTACATACCACTTTTGTCCAGGTACACCGGGGGAAGAGTATCAGGAAGAATTGTTAAATAGGTGTACAGTATGTCGTGTGGACTTTAAATCTGCTGAGATGCTGCGGATACACAACAGATTGCATTCGGGAACAAGGCCGCATAAATGCGACAAGTGTGATCGTGCCTTTATTTCCAAGAAGCTGCTCCAAAAGCATAAGGAGCGGTCACATGCGAGGGAGAATAAAGTCCTTGACAAGAGTGGCGAGTTGCCGAAGAAAAAGGCAGCGGAGATTTTAAGAAAAGTCGGCGGCGCGAACCGGAAAGAGCTTCAGCCCGAAGTTCCGGAAGATATGGCGCAGTCTGAAAAGGAGCTTCTTAGTCCTGATGCAGCAAAAACTGGAATGTCCATATTTGACATTGATGAAAGTGAGAAACACGTAGAAGAAGAACCTGTGGAGAAAGAGGCAACGCCTGAACCAAAATTGGCCCCGAAACCCAAGGAGCCCGTCATTCCCTATTTCCTTATCGAGCATGACTATTGTAAGCCTGGTCCGTTACCGGAAGTTCGGATGGCCAAGCCCCGGAAACGGACGAATAGTCTCCGGATTAAACTTCCAAAAGTACAGCTGAGTTCAAGCAGCAGTGGGAGCGATTCGAGCTCGAGTAGTAGTAGTTCCGATTCGGATTCGGAAAGTACCGATAGCGATTCGCCCTCGAATGTGAAAAAGCTATCACCGAAGAAGGAGAAGATACAGGTAGACAAAACACCGGAACCACGTGACGATGATGGGGAGAAGGAAGTGAACATCGAAGATTCCGAGTCGCATTCCGAATCGGAAACTGATTCGATCGCGACGGAACCGGACGACTCGATTCACGAGTCGGATCTCGAATCGGAGGGTTCGGAAACAGAACGGCGTTTCCGATCCCCCGTAAAGTCGCCTGTGAAGGAATATTCGCCGTCCCATCCCCCGCCGAAGTCCGCAAAAATACGGAAATCTCGAGAGGAACTCCCCGCGCCACCCCCGAGGAAGCCGGGAGGGTTGAAGGTTCTTCTGCCCAAACACCTACAAAGACCGAACGGCGGGTTGAAAACTCTGATGCCGTCAGTGCCCAAACCGAGCAAAGCGCCCAAACCCCGCGCTTCCTTTAAAAAGACCAAAGGGCTTAAAGTCCTACAACCTAAAAATCAAGCAAGCAGTGACGAAATGAACAGCGATACAGATTCTGACTACGCTTCGAAAAACTCACGGAAGCGAAAAGCCTCGAAAATGCTCTCCTCTTCGCCCAAAAAGAGCAAGTTGGAACCACCTCCCGTTCCGCACTACACTCCTTCTGCTCCGCCCCCCGCTATCCCTGGCCAGGAAACGGGGAAATTATACTGCTACTGTCGTTGCCCATATGACGAAGTCTCTCAGATGATTGGGTGCGACGCTAGCGACTGCCCTTATGAGTGGTTCCACTTCGAGTGTGTTGGAATCATGATACCCCCGGAAGGGCGGTGGTTTTGCCCTGACTGCAGGCTTAGACCGAAGTATCAAGGGAAGTCAACGTGATCCTAGGAATTGTACAGTTTATCCCTTTTTTAGTTTGTAAATATGCTAATTTATATTATATAAAACGCTGATACTGCGAAACTTTGTGGCTTGCAGGATTCGGGAATCGTCAGCTCTCGCACTGAGGTGGAACCTTTTTCGACTGCCCTCGATAATTACTGGAACAGTGCTCATGCAAACATATATTCAAATAATGCATAAAACGGGTATGTTCCGCTACGATGCTTTGGCAGCGATAGAACCTCCGTCTTTGGTTCTATGCACCGACTATGGACCTTGCCAAGAAGGGCCGAAAAATCGCTGCCAAAGTATCTTAGCTGACATATCCGTTTTATGCATTATTTGAACATGTGTTTCAAAGTCATCTTGGGCTCAAGGAATATTTACTCATGCAAAGTATGGGTATGAGTCGATCACGGTTGGGGGGGGGGCTGTGGACTGGGACTTCCTGCCAGGATTTTTGGCACCGTCACCAGTTCCGAACAGACACATCAATATTTTTTTCACCATGAAGATAAAAGTGCAGAAAATTCAGCGGGAAAGTCCTGATCGTGTATTTGCAGCTTGAGTAAGGAGCACTTTCTGAATTCCTACGGCCTTTGTTCGGAGAACAGACTAGGACTTGTCTTACCGATAATATTTTTTTTTATTTCTTTATTTATTTATGACCCGCTTTTTGCGTAACAGCGTAGTATGAATAATATTAACGCAACCTGCTTCCATGATCACTCCATATGTTTCTAAACCCGGAGACCCCAATTTCGTACGGTACTTTCTAACAAAACCACGCTGATTTTCTACTAGCCGTGTTTTGCTACCTTCGATGTGTATAACGCTGTCGACGGTTGTCTGCAAGAACGGTTATGTAAATTGTTTCCCTGTTTTCGCTACAAGTCAACGGATCTCGGAAAAGGCTTAAAACAGCAAAAACCGTGGGTTATCTGTTGAAAGCATGGCCTAGTTTTGAGTATTGAAACATTTTAAAATAGTGTAAGTTGAAGAGTAAAGAGTGTGAGGGATCCTTTAACGTTAGTCCCCGAGTACTGCAGTTACCATCACGGTGATGAGAAAGAATACTTGAGATTCTACGCGCAACGAGAGATATCCGACGAAAACGGATATTTCTACTCAGTCATCTAATCGTCCGAAATACGCCAATGATCCTAGCGAAGAACAAGAAACGTCACCCAAACGAAGCCTCAACATTTACTCAAATTCTATGTAAAAGAATCAACAACGTTTTCTGTGGTGACGTATACTCTTCGCTGGGCAGACGGCGATTCTTCATTGGCACGAAGAGTTAGAGCGTGCTCCATCCTACTTACCGTAGTTACTACGGATGACGTCACGAATTCTCTTTTTTTGCCGTCAGGGCTGGAAAAAGATTTTTCTATTTTCCAGCAGGATCTCACGCCAGGGCGAATCCGACCAATCACGTTACAGATATGCGTAATTACTACGCTCCCGAGCATGGTAAGCAAATAGTAACTATTAGTTACTATTCCGACAAGGTTGGAAACGGTCAGCGTAGTAACTTTTCGGGAGGATGGAACGGAAATAGTAACTATTGTTAGAACGGTGGAAAACGATCTTAGTTATCAGGAGTATTTATGATGAGGAGGTATAGACTTCCAGTTTGGGACTAAATTATTGGGGTTTGGTAACTATTTTGAGCCTGTAAATTGTCAGAAAAGTTAGTTTGACTATTTCATGTTTCATGAAATTTTGTTTGAAAAAATTTTTTGGAAGTGAGAGCTTGAAGTCTCCAAAGTTTGAATACGAAAACACGATCCGCATCCTATTGTTCCATTATTAAAAACCAACCAATAGGAAGCAAGATCCTGTTTCGAAGTAAAAGTTTGAAGTCTTCCAAGCTCATACTTTTCTAGAAAACGTCTTATTAATTAAGAAAGAGCTTGAAAATTCTTTAAGATAATTTTCAGTTCAAGAATAGTTACGGTTACGAAACGTCGATGATCAGCGTGTTACGTGTTACCATAGTTACTACGCATAACGTCACGAAATACAGCTTCTTGGCGTCGAGGCTGGAACGCGTTTTTCTATTTCCAGCCAAACATCGTGCCACGGGCCGATCTGGCCAATTATGTCACGGAGATGTGTAGTCACTACGCTCCCGAGCATGGTTAGGAAAAGTTATTTCGGGAAGGTTGGAACGGTCACCATAGTGACTTTTCTCGAGGTTGGGGCAAAAGTAGTAACTAATAGTTACTATTGTTAGAAGGGTAGAACACGCCTTAGTCACTCGAAAAGTCGCAAGTCCTATGTATCATTACATTATTTTGTTTGTATCTGCCCGTTTTCGTCGGATAAGCTGCAATGTCTATTCACGACTGTGCATTCGGTTTGTATGGTGCTATTCGCGACTGTGCCTTCGGTTTGTGTGGTGCTATTCACGACTGTCCATTCGGTATATATGGTGCTGGGGAACTTGTCCGCCATCTATGCTAGTCTGTTGGAACCCAATATTCCTTTAGGTTAAGATATTGTTTGACTAGATGGCGTGGGCAGGTCAAAGATATTGGGGCGTTGTGTAAGCTACGGTAGCTTGTGAGCTGGCTGTTTTGGGGGTCCCAAAACGTGGAGGGATACCTATGACATCACAGTAGTTGTCCGTCTGTAAGCACTATAACTCTCGAAGTGGAAGTTAGAAAGTACTTGGTTCGTTCGTTTAATAGTTCTTAGTCGTGTTTATCTGGTATTATTTGTCGTTTGTCATTGGCCATTTTATATCCCGTTGACAGTGCTAGGTTGACTTACCTTTGCTAGCTATCTTTGCTATTTTGGTGAATAGACGATATATATATAGATATATAGATATTTCATTTTATGCATTATTTTAATATATTGAACCGCAGATTTTAATTCCACGAAACCAATAAGTCAGCTGGCTAGCGATGGCCAAAATACCACTAGAGCAAATATTAGCCAACTTTTTCTTGAGTCAAATATTATTCGCAGTCGCCTTGGCTGAAGGATTTTACAGTTTATTTCTTTTATTTCAAGAAATAAAAAGTGTTGTCAGGCGTCGGTTGAATCGTCGGAACATCGGGTTCTTTGTACACACAAGAAATCAAATTCTGCAAACATTTGTAGGGCAAAACACTGAAGAAATCGACTTCTGTATGCTTTTGTCGGGCCTCGGGATAATTAATTAATTAGAGTAATTAATAGATGCAAAAGCCTTTTTATTGCAGTTATATTGTTATTATTATAACATGTAAGTAAATCAGTAATTTATTTCTGATCCACCATTTTCAAAAGCAGAGTATATAAAAGAAATTAAATAAAACATAACAATACAATTTTTCATTCTTCGGCCAGAAACGAGTGTAAAATGTTGTGCGCTTTTTATTTTCCACTATCTGCTCCAGTTATGACGTTCAGAATATCTGCGGTCGTCCTCGCAACATAAATTCCACTATGACGCGGGAAATTTTAATCTAAACACAAACGAGGCTTTTCAGTGGGCAGTGGTGAACTTGGTGAAGTCGGATTAGTGCCTGCACAGTTTTTGTTTATATATCTTTCTCAATACAGATACAAGCCTATAGAGGTACCACAAATCACACGGAAATTCCACTATTTGAAAATTGATTATTCGTGAATAGCGGAACAACGAAGTGACGCATTTTCAGCGGGTCTTCAAGCCAGTTTGAGTGAATAAGTAATAGGTAACTAGATTGTCCTATCCCAGCCCTTTTCGGTTAAGCTTTTGCAGCTCCTTCTTCAGTAGAACATGCGCGACACCAGAGGGAAATAAAATGGAAGGCGCGCAAAAAGAGCTGCATAAATTTCCTAAAGCTTTCCGTTTGTAGCGCCCACGGTTCGGGACGATACGTCCATAAGCAGTGCGGATATGTGTTGAGTCATTGAGTGCCGTGTTTTACTTTTGGTGGACCCTAGACCCTCCATGGGTTTTTGGCCCCTTCCCATGAGTCAAAAAGATAAAAAAGCAAGTACATCAGCACACACGAATTGTATGACATGATCTTGGTCGAGCCACGCTATTGTCACATCTAAGGCACTGAACATAATTTCGGTAATGTAAATGACGATGGTGCAACATAGCTGGTCCCACCTGGACCGTAATGAAAAATAACCAGCCAGATTAACCTACCAGAAGATATTGCAACCATCGTGGACCTCGAAATTCCTCTCAGACAAGAGAGGTAAACTTACCATCAGATCATTACTGTTCTCCAAGAATACAATATTTCATAACCGCAGCAACGAAGAAGTAGGAGCAACCGAGGCCGAAAGTGATCCAGAGTGTAACCCAAGTGCCAGTCATTTGAAGGAACATATCGAGTCGCGGCAGTGTCTATCCTTCCTCTATCTGGGAATCGGTACTCCACATGCTATTGTTCCCCGTTTGTCGGAGAATTGATGTGTCAGGACCTAATGTTCCCCGACAGATCGGGGAATCTACTTGCCCAGGGCTAATCTTCCCCCCAAGTCGGGGAATCGATGTGCCCTGGGTTAACATTCCCCGAGTACTCGGGGAATCTAAGGGTCCGGAGCTAGTGTTCCCTCATAATCAAATAATAGATTTAGAGATCGGGGAATCGAAGTCTGAGGGGCTAATGTTCCACGACATGCAAATATTGATTTTGTTGAGTTGAGGTCGGGGAATCCAAATGCCAGGGCTAATGTTCCCCGACATGCAAATAACCGATTTTGAGATAGGAGAACCGAAGTGCGAGGGGCTAATCTTCCTCGATAAGCAATAATGGTTTTTGAGGTAGGGGGATCGAAGTGTCCAGAGCTAATGTTCTCTCATAATCAAATAACCGATTTTGAGGTCGGGGTAATCCAAGTGCCAGGGGCTAATGTTCCCTCACAATCAGGGGCGTCCCGACACCTTCCTGATGAGGGAAGTGTAAATTCAGAATTTTACCGGAATTTTTCGAGATTGTACCGGAATTTTTCGAGGTTTTACCGGAAATTCTCCGTAGCGATAATCTCTGCAGAAACTCTAGAATACCTATTTCACACTCATCAACTAGATCTGTTTCACATACTATTAGTAGCAGACTTTCAAGACAATGGTCAGCCATTGTTGAACGCAAGGTGGTCTTAAACAGTTTTCCCCCTTTGCTGAGGTAATAGGGATTGTCTTGGCCAGCTTGAACGCTTTCCATACTAGTGGTAAGACGTCTTTCAGTTGACGAGAGACCTCGACTATGCTTCAAACTTTTTGTTTATTTCGAGGCTCTCCCGGCAACTTTCTCCATCATGTCGAAACAAAGCTAATTCGTTTTTGAACTCTTCTCGGTTCACCCATATCACCGGAAAGGAGTTCAGAAAGCTGCCGACGCTTTTTGGATTTAGATTCAGCCGAGTTCTGGTAGATTATGAGGGGTAAACTCCGATAGATTCCCCGAGACAATTTCCGGTAGATTCCTTGTGAAAGATATCGCACAAATGTCGGCGAAATTCCGATAGATTCCCTGAGCCAAATTCTGGTAGATTCCGTGGGGTAATTCTGGTAGATTCCGTGGGGTAAATTCCGGTAGATTCTCTGAGACAAATTTTGGTAGATTCCTTGTGAAGATTTAGCGTAGATTCCATAAGCAAAATCTGGTAGGTTCCCTGAGCCAAATTCTGGTAGATTTCATGGGGTGAATTCCGGTAGATTCTCGGAGACAAGTTCCGGTAGATTCCTTGTGAAAGATTTCGCACAAATTCCAGCACGAACTTCGTAGATTCTGAAGGGTAAATTCCGGTAGTGCAGCCCCCCCCCCACATTATAACTAGCCCCCCCCCCCCCCCCTCGGGACGCCCCTGCTCACAATCCATTTTGAGTTCGGGGTATCCAAGTGCACATCAGTTCCCCGACTTGGTGGGGAAGATTAGCCCTGGGCAAGTAGATTCCCCAATCTGTGGGGGAACATTAGCTCCTGACACATCGATTCCCGGACAAACGGGAACAATAGCGTGTGGAGTACCGATTCCCAGATAGGGGAACGATATACACTGCCCCGAGTCGCGCCTTAACTCCATGGAAAAGTGAACCAGCACTGAGCGCTAAAGTCGGAAGCTAGGATTGACAAACTTGATGAAGCTTGACAGGAAAGAGTTGGGTAGAGCGTAAAATAGAGCCAGAGGCATTTCAAATAGTCTTTAACATGGAGTGAATGAAGATTTAGCGTAGATTCCATAAGCAAAATCTGGTAGGTTCCCTGAGCCAAATTCTGGTAGATTTCATGGGGTGAATTCCGGTAGATTCTCGGAGACAAGTTCCGGTAGATTCCTTGTGAAAGATTTCGCACAAATTCCAGCACGAACTTCGTAGATTCTGAAGGGTAAATTCCGGTAGTGCAGCCCCCCCCCCCCCACATTATAACTAGCCCCCCCCCTCGGGACGCCCCTGCTCACAATCCATTTTGAGTTCGGGGTATCCAAGTGCACATCAGTTCCCCGACTTGGTGGGGAAGATTAGCCCTGGGCAAGTAGATTCCCCGATCTGTGGGGGAACATTAGCTCCTGACACATCGATTCCCGGACAAACGGGAACAATAGCGTGTGGAGTACCGATTCCCAGATAGGGGAACGATATACACTGCCCCGAGTCGCGCCTTAACTCCATGGAAAAGTGAACCAGCACTGAGCGCTAAAGTCGGAAGCTAGGATTGACAAACTTGATGAAGCTTGACAGGAAAGAGTTGGGTAGAGCGTAAAATAGAGCCAGAGGCATTTCAAATAGTCTTTAACATGGAGTGAATGAAGATTTAGCGTAGATTCCATAAGCAAAATCTGGTAGGTTCCCTGAGCCAAATTCTGGTAGATTTCATGGGGTGAATTCCGGTAGATTCTCGGAGACAAGTTCCGGTAGATTCCTTGTGAAAGATTTCGCACAAATTCCAGCACGAACTTCGTAGATTCTGAAGGGTAAATTCCGGTAGTGCAGCCCCCCCCCCCACATTATAACTAGCCCCCCCCCCTCGGGACGCCCCTGCTCACAATCCATTTTGAGTTCGGGGTATCCAAGTGCACATCAGTTCCCCGACTTGGTGGGGAAGATTAGCCCTGGACAAGTAGATTCCCCGATCTGTGGGGGAACATTAGCTCCTGACACATCGATTCCCGGACAAACGGGAACAATAGCGTGTTGAGTACCGATTCTCAGATAGGGGAACGATATACACTGCCCCGAGTCGCGCCTTAACTCCATGGAAAAGTGAACCAGCACTGAGCGCTAAAGTCGGAAGCTAGGATTGACAAACTTGATGAAGCTTGACAGGAAAGAGTTGGGTAGAGCGTAAAATAGAGCCAGAAGCATTTCAAATAGTCTTTAACATGGAGTGAATTAAAAATAGCCGAGCAGACCTGAGGCGTATTCTCGCCATTCCCCGAGGACTCCACTTGAGGAGTCCCTGCGTTTTTGTTTGTCCCGGGGACTCGCTCCCCGTATTCTCGCCAGTCCCCACGGACGGGGAATGCTCCAATTATCATCGCCATCATCAGAAAGGACTCCCTTTCAGATTCGGAGGGGAATCGATTTTTGCTGGTGTTGGTGCAACGTAAAATTAATTAAAAACAATCAGAATAAACGAAACCAAAAATAAAGTGGATCCAAACTAATTTCGCCAACTGCATATTTATTTTTCGAACAAAATTTATTTTGGAAGCATTCCTGGTGTTCTCGCTGTTTTTGTACGCGGGGTCCGCAGGGAGTGACTCCCCCTATTCTCGCCGTCCCCTTCAATTCCCCGAGGAGTCCTCGGGGAACGGCGAGATTACGCCTTTTGTGTACGTTTACCCTGAGGCGTATTCTCGCCGTCACCCGAGGACTCCTCGGGGAATCGAAGGGAACGGCGAGAATAGAAAGAGCCAATCCATGTGGCACGGGAAATGCTTCCAAAATGGATTTTGTTCGAGAAAAAAATATACAATTGACGAATTTAGTCTGGATCCACTTAATTTTTTTTTGTTTATTCTGATTGTTTTCAATTAATTTTAAATTGCACCAACACCAGCACAAATTGATTCCCCTCTGAATCTGAAAGGGAGTCCTTTTTTATGACACCTTCAAATTTCTCTCAACGAGCCACACTTCTGCGAAACATCAAATCATCAAGTTTCCAACCGAATTCCCAATATGGAAAACTATTATAGTCTAACCAGATCGAACCGAATATTTAGGGTGATGATAATCGGAGCATTCCCCTGTCCGTGGGGACTCGCCAGAATACGGAGTGAGTCCCCGGGACAAACAAAAACGCGGGGACTTCTCAAGTGGAGTCCTCGGGGAACGGCGAGAATACGCCTTGTATCAATGTTTACTCTATGCTAGCTCATCTAGCGGCCAAAAAAGAACTAATCTGGACGTAATTCATGAAGGGCATATCGAAGCAAGATGGTGCACAGATAGTTCCAGTTCTCAAAATTTGGATTTACTATTTGCCTGTTAGAACCGACGTTGTAATATCTTAAATTCTACTTTGTTTCACTTGAGTTAGATTTGATTAATAATTTGCCTTATAACCTTTTTTAGTCCATTTGCTCAGGTGGAGTCCCGAGGACTCCACCTGAGGAGTCTCCGCGTTTTTGTTTGTCCCAGGGACTGACTCCCTGTATTCTCGCGAGTCCCCGCGGGCGGGGAATGTTACGATTATCATCACCATCATCAAAAAGGACTCCCTTTCAAATTCGGAGGGGACTCAATTTTTGCTGGTGTTGGTGCAATGTAAAACTAAATAGAAACAGTCAGAATAAGCAAAACCTAAAATGAAGTGGATACAGACTAATTTCGTGAAATGCATATTTTATTTTTTAACAAAATCCATTTTGGAAGCATGCCCCATGTTCTCGCTATTTCTGTACGCGGAGTGCGCGTGGAGTGACCCCCTATTCTCGTTGTTCCCTTCGATTCCCCGAGGAGTCCTCGGGGAAGGGCGAGAATACGCCTTAAAGGACCCCTCTTGCCTACTCTGTCTTTTATAATATACTTAGCTCCCATATGGAATTATAAGCTTCTAAAATCCCCATCTTTCTCCATTGTTTCATTTCTGAACTACGAATTTTTAGCACTTTTTCGGCCTTGCCGAGTTTTCCTGTGACCCAACGAACAGTTTACCGGAATCTTCAACTTCCACTGACAACTCTTTCACATATAAGTATGTGATAATTTTCTGTTTATTACTTCTTTTGTTTGCTTAGTTTTCCCATTCTTTTTACCAAAGCATGTTCAATTTTCAAATATTTTGCGCCCAGCCGCCGCGTCGGAGAGCAGGAAGGCCGGATGTAGTCGACAAGCACTAAAAAGAGATTTGCTAGTTTTAGGTGGAAAGTAATAGTATTTCCAAATACGTTTTTTCTGATTCAATTCATAGGGAAAAGATCATTTCTAGTAAGAGTTGTGCTTTAAGTTTGTTTTAGGCTACGCCATCTAGGTGTACTGAAAGTGTTGGAAATCGCCGGCGCTTGCTTCAAACCAGTTTCAGAAGAAAGGAGTAGGAATGCAGTTGAATTAATTTTGTGTTATGTTATTTTTGTGTTTTCAAAATGGCTCAGGAAGAAGGTAGGTCTCTTTTGTTTAGAGTGATTTTGAGTGAGGTTGAATGAGTGGACTTTATGACCCCTTATTAAAAGTCTATGACACTGTTGAAATCTCTTAGCTCACCTTGAAGGTTTTTCCTGATATTAGTTGCGTTTTTTGTCTCTGTTCTGCTCGCCGTTTTGTGTTTTATATTTTTCCCATTTTTGTAAAAACACGGAACACACTGTTTCTCGTTTTCCCATTTTTGTATGCTGTTCTGTGTTCTGTGTTCTCTGTTCTGCTGTCTGTTTTGCAAAACGCGGAACTTGCTCTCCTAGCATGTTTTATCAACATTCAGATAGAAAATTGCAGAGAGATTCACAGTTTGAACAGAAAGAATTGCAGATAAAGCTGTATCCCAAAGTATGATCATTTATTCCTACAATGTTTTCAACGAATACGTCAGCTACGATTCTTCATCAGAAAGAATCGTATTGATGAAGAATCGTAGCTGACGTAGCTGAGATTGTTGGAATAAATGTTTCAAAGTCAGCTTGGGCTCAAAGAATATGTATGGTCATTTTAGAATATAATTTGCAAACAGATTTTCCGTTTAAGACATGCTCAGGATCCTAAATTTGCTTTTCGTCAGAACAGCAACAAAACAAGAAACACGGAACAGCGTAAGCAAAACACCATTTCGTGGAACAGGAACCAGAGACAAAAAATGCAACTATTGCAACTGTTGTTAGCTCCTTCCTCTGAGGTTTCTACTGATCTGATTTTCAAATAATGTCCTGAAACTGACTTTTGTCCTAGCATTTACGTAACATGCTATCTGTGGGGTTTCTGCCAATGTGGCTGCTATGCTATAGTGTTCTCCTGAGCATTACGTTTGTCTCAGTTTTGCTGTTGTCTGATCAGTTGTATGGTCTCCTGAACTGCCAAACCTCTTTCTGGGGCAGATCTAAGGTGGTCTCTAAGGCCCAAGAGATCATGTCACTACCAAAAGAGGCAAACCTCTTGCTCAGCAGATGCCTCACACCCCACAGACAGGGGCGTAACTAAGGGGGGTGTAGGTAGAGGACTCCCTCCCCCAACATGGCCTGGAAAGGAAATTCGTCGGCACAATTTTGCCCAAAATAAGCTTTTGTCGGCACTGGCGAAAGCTGCACACACAAGCAGCTAATTTTGTACAAGGGTCAGGTTTTGTCTGCACGTTCTGTACCTATTTAGCTATAGTCTGCCCATATTTGTAAAGAAATCAACTCCTGACAAAAGCTAGTTATGTCAACACAGTTCTAGTCGAGGTTCTAGTAAGCATTTACACATCTTAGTTGAAATCCAACCTATATGTTACCGGCACATTTTATAGAAGTAGGCTACTATCATCTTAGACATAGTAATCTTCCTGCCAGTGCAGCTGCTTCAGGTATGTTTCCTGCTCCCTACGTAGTGCAGAACTGATTAAAGTAAACCTGTTATATTGTGTCGGAACTTTCTTTAATCAAACAGTATACCCAGGCTTTTGGTGTATTGCTAGAGGCGTCTGTTGTACTGCAACCGTGATACTATCGACAGCTAGTGGATCATTACGAAAATATCAACCTTTTCTATACCACTAGAAGGCACTCAAAGTGCAAGCAACACGAGACGATTACTCATCTTCAGAGTTTGGAGTAAGACATGTCTCTATCAAAGCTTGCAATGACGTATTGATTGGATGGTGGATAGAGTTTTGTGAACAGAGCTGAACTTACTTTCTTGAATTCAGTTACAATTTTGGAGTTCAGTATATCAAAATGTTTAAGCAGAGCCCCCTGCTTACGAAACTAGTCAGTGAGAATTGTAAAGAAGGAGGAAAAGACGAGACATATATTGAGTTTGACGATGACTATCGTGGTACTCACTTTCAGAAATACCACAGTGAAGCCTTGCGGAAAGGTAACGAGAAAGACAGACAAAATTTTATGAAAACCATTGCAAAAGACAAATCTGTTTAGTCTTCTTGGATGGTTGAAACCAACTGCGTCTCCTGCTTCGGGAGAAAGCAGCAAGCTTCGAGAAGGTACTGACAGTGAAATCGCAACAAACACAAGCCACTCTCCTTCTCGCCGTCAAAATGACCCAGTAAATACTGACAGTTCAAAGGAGTTGACATTAAATTTAACTTGTGTGCCAAATTAACACAATATTATGTCTCTCCTAAGTGAAACTACTTCGTTTGTAAGCTCTGCCGCCGCGTCTCCGTCTAGTGGATGAAAGTGGCAACTCTTTCTAGTTCTGTGGCTTCAACTGCGGTCTCAATTTCATTAAAGCACAAAGGATACTTCTAATGCTTTACTTTGTATTAAATGCTTCACAAATAAACATTTCCTACTTCCTTTAGAAGGCGCAACGGAAATCGGCCGTTTTCTTGTTATTCCTTGTCTTTACCTCTCCGGCATTTTGGCGATCCAAATCTTAGGAGCTGGGATATCGTGGGAGGAAATTCTAAAACTCCCAGCAATAAGAAAGAATTACGAAAATGTTTTATTAATTTGTCAATCAATAATATCTGAATTGAATCATTACATCCGAGGTCGCTTGGGCGGAGTATTTGGAATTCGGTGAGAGAATTTACTGAAGTTATTCGGTAATTTTTTATGCCAGAACTATTTGGTAAGTTTATGGAGATTCGGGAGTTACACAGAATCCCGAATAAGCTATCTGTTCAAAATTGTTTGGTATCGTGATTGGGATTCGGTTATTGATTTGGTATAATTCCAGGATTAGGTAGTTACCACGAATCCCAACTTTTGTTCCAGTTTCGACAAAACTATACCGAACTCGAATGTTATTCCGTAATCCTATCGAAACAATTTGGTATAGTAACCGCAATATGGTAGTTATACAGAATCCCGAACATGGTATTGGTCTTAGCTTTTTTGGTAAAATAACTGAGATTTGGTAATTTATCCAATAGATCCATCTGGCGTCCTAAAGAAACACTGGCACTCCTAATAGTGACAAACCAGAAGAAAAGAATGCCGTGCCTACCTCACGTACATTCTCTTGGAGTGAAAAAAAACCGTCCAGGAACTTAAAAAAGTACAACATCGAAACATTTCACCGGACTGGATACACTCTACTGTCCTACCTAAACACCAGCAAAGATCAAGTCCCAAACCAGAACCAACGAGGTATTTATTCGATACCCCGTGACTGCGAGAAGCAACACGTTTCTATTTAGACGGAAAATAAAAATGAATGAAGACTTCCAGAATACCTGCAACAAATATCTGGTTACAACATGTTATCTGTAACAAATTTGCTATTGCTATGACAGATGATTAATTCATTCTTTTCGTGAGCAGGAATTTGGAATCCTAATGCAGTCATACACAAATCATCGGTTTTTGGCATGGTGCCCCAACCTGTCCGCATGCCCCAGTGTATGGGCATGGTGCTCACATGTTGGGGCACCATGCCCTGAAGCAAGGGCATGGTACCCTCATACAAATCTGTTTGAAAAGCTAATTTCCATTTCAAATTCTCAATGCAACAGATTTTCTGGCAGTACCATCAGAGATCAGCAAATCCAGTCATCAAAGGATTTGAATCCGAATTAAGGGCTAGGTATGAATCCGAGTCCGAATTCTAACCCGCCGTTTCATGCTGAGGATCTGAATCCGGGATCGAATCCGATCTTAAGAAACATGAACTCATGTAAAAAGGTATAGTTTAAAAGTCAGAGGTGACAGAAAGCACTGATATCTAAGGTTATCAGATAATGTGATAGATTACTGAAGATGGTTGGTGGGGGAGATCAAAAAGTTGGATTGTCTAAGCCCACTGTGTAAATATTGGGAAACGGAAACTGGACGGATGTAGACTAGAAACTTGATCGGATTCATAAGATTGAAGGTTTAGAATCTGAGTGTGAATCAAAATCCAACCTGACAAGCAGAAATTTTGAAGGTTTAGAATCTGAGTCTGAATCAAAATCCAACCTGACAAGCAGAAATTTCGAATCCAGATTCGAATCCGGCCAAAAGGACGAACCCTGGATTTGAATCCGAATCCAGATTCGGATTCGTCTATCTCTGGGTACCATGCCCTTCCTGCAGGGCATGGTGTCCCAGCGTTGGAGCACCATGCCTATATGCTGGACACCGTGCCATAAAAATGAGGATATGTGTATGAGTATGACTGTTATAGCTCTTTTTTTAATGTTCTCTGAAGAGAGCCAGACAGGGCAATTGAACAAGTCTTATAGAAGTACAACAAATTTGGAGGAAGTCTTTAGAAGGAACAAGATAATTTTATAATTAATAAGTAAAGGAATGCTGAATCTAGTGAAAAGAATGACAGGCGACGAGTAAGGAGGCTAGACTAGAGTCAGACAATTAAAGCACACCTGGCACAACATACTTTTTATAATAATAATAAAAATAATAAGAATATAACTGCAGTAAAAAAGGCTTTCGCCCCTGTTAATTTCTCGAGACACTGTGTACTAAGAGCGTGTTCCACCCTTCTAATAGTAGTTACTATTAGTTACTATTTCCGTTCCATCCTCCCGAAAAGTTACTACGCTGACCGTTCCAACCTTGTTGAAATAGTAACTAATAGTTACTATTTGCTTACCATGCTCGGGAGCGTAGTAAGCGTAGTTACTACGCATCTCTGTAACGTGATTGGTCGGATTCGCCCCTGGCGTGAGATCCTGCTGGAAAATAGAAAAATCGTTCCAGCCTTGACGGCAAAAAGCCAGAGTTCTTGACGTCATGCGTAGTAACTACGGTAAGTAGGGTGGAACACGCTCTAAATTCAATTTCAGCCAGGTGTCGATCCACGCCTGCTTTAAACTGATTGATATTTTGGGCATTTACGACATCTTCGGGGAGATTAGTCCAGTATTCCACTATCCGGTTTTTGAAGCTCCATTTTCCAATGTCTTTTCGGAATTTCTCACCACGAATTTTCAAGCTGTGTCCTCGTGAGACCGTTGTGATTGAAATACTTTTATGTTCCATGTTTATTTTTTATGTTCCAGTATTCAAAACTATGTGAATACTGTTGCTTTTAACAAGCCTGCCGAATCATCGTAGCTGACGTATCCGTTTTATGCATTGTTTAAATAGATGTTTCCCAGTCAGATTGGGCTAATGTAGTATTCATTATTTCAGTTTGGTAAACCATGTTGCATTGAACAGCGAAATGGAAGTTAGCAAAGTGTTAAGACTACCTGGAACAAGACCTAAGGTTTCGATGGAATCCCAAAACTCTAATATTTGATCCAAACAATTGCGTCTTGTCTTCGCCAGTCTAATCATCTAAGAAAGATATACCTCAGATATACCTATATAAGCCATATCTATTTTGACGATACTGGCCGAAACTTCCTGCTTTACTTCTGCTAAATTTCCGGTTTCGGCCGAATTCCGTGTGAACTACTTGTCCAGCAAAAAAAGAACAATTCAGAAACGAATTCAGCGTATATCCTTATCCCTATAAAGAACATCTAATCAACTTCAAATAAAACTTTATTGTATAATTTCAAAATTACGTACATTAATATGTGCATGGCTTTGAAGCTGGTTCGAGATTAATTGAAGCCAGTTTAGTTCAGCTTGTAGTTATTTTTTTTTGCTAAACCTTGTTCACACACATGGACACATGTGCCTTTCTTGAGCACTTCACCCACCCTGCCTTAAGAGTGCCGTGTATTTGTATGTAAGGGATAATGTGTAAATAGATAGTTTTCTGTAGCCTACAGTTTTTTTCTATGACTTTTTTTTAGTTAAAGAAAGCAGCTTGGGTTGTGCAGCTTGTAAATGTGAAATCAGTTCTGATGAGTACTTCGAGGCTCTTCAAAAAGAATGGCACACTGACTGTTTCAAGTAAGTAATAATTTAAGTATATGCAAGATACTAACATCTAAGACCCAATTTAAAAAAAGGAATTCGTGTTTTCTTCTTCAGGATAAATTGTTATAATGATTTGTCTTATGTCTTGTATTGTCAGGGAGCGAATTACAGACTCCTGGAGCGAAATATTTGATTATAATAGAAGCTCATTGCTTTTTTGGGGGGCTCAAAATCTTCGTGGAAATCCCGATTCTAGGGAATCACACTGTAAAAAAAATCTTGCAGTATTTCTACTGGGATTAATCTTGTCTCTAAAAAGATAATCTTGTCTCTATTTCGGATTTATCTTATCTTAGTAGAGATGAGATTAATGCCAGTAGTAAATAGTGCAGTTCACTTTAATCCTTACTCGGAGAAACTTTTTACAGTGCAGGTCATGAAAGCACGAATTTAATAGAACATTGCAGTATTTAAAAGTTAGGACCTCGACTTGGGAGTCTCGAGACACCCATTAAATAGCGTCAGGCTTTTCGATTTGTTGGATAAGTTATGGCTTTGCAGTTTGGGGTTTTGATATCAAGACTTTGAGGCCCCTGAATTTGAATATCGGCGGAAAATGGCATAGTATGAAGAGAACTGACTAGATTTTAGAGTCCGTGCATGGGCGTTTTCGAAGGTTTTGTATCGGCGGATCAGGGAAGCTGGGTAAAACCCAACGAACTCTGAAAGCTGAACAAAACGGCAGGAAATACAGGGAATGGAATTCTTTAGCTAATTAGTGGGTGATGGTTAATACAGAGATACAAAAAATAAAAGTAAATTCAAAATAGCCTAAATCCAGTAAAGAATTTCCACAACCCTTTCTTCCCAACTAACCTTAACTTAAACCGGAGAGTGGCCGTATCAGGTTAGGGGCATAAAATAATCGTCTCGAGAGGAGTCCAGAGTCCGAGTCCACAGCTGTGGTGGATGGACGGCTCCGTGAAAGACGAGTCCGAGTCCTTGAATAAGTTGTCTCGAGGCGAGTCCAAAGTCCGAGTCACCAGCTCTGGTCGAGAGTGGCGGACTTTTTGTCATACAGATTTTTAAGAAGAAGAAAAGGTGCGTCCTCTAAGCTACTGTATGTTGTCTGATCCACTGAATACTTCATTATCGGGCGAAATTGACGGACTCCGTCATAAACAGTCGATTCCGTTTTCTTGTGGAGAATGTTAGGATTATGCAGAAAGAAAAGGCACAGGAGTGTCAACAGTCGTCATTCCTATCGACTAGTCTCTCCAGCATTTTTCCGTCGTGTCAATTAACGCATTTAAGAGCAGCCAGCAGACTCGATGGAGCAAGATGTTTCAGATCTGCTGACTCGGCGCTGCGTGTCGGCCGTCGCCGAGTGGTCTTGAATTCGATTCAGAAAATCAGTATTTGTGAAAGCTTCAAACAGTAATGTTGAGTGTTTCCAGATTTAACAGAGGAATATATTTTGTGTAGACAAGCTGTGATTACCCTATTGCCGGAAATGGTAATGTCTGAAACAGTTGCACAGTAGGGTTATTGTGTTGCGAGAGCAAGACTTTGGTTTTGTCGTTGTTTTTATGGCACTTGAGCTTACTCAAGTGCCATATAGCGATTGTAATTTCTGTCCGTCAGTCGGTCTGTCGGTCCCGGTTTTGCTAGTTCGGGCACTTCCAGATAAGCTAGGACGATGAAACTTGGCAAGCGTATCAGGAACTGGACCAGATTAAATTAGAAATTGTCGCTTCCTCGATCCGACCATCTGGAGGGGAGTGGAGGGAGGGGGAATCCGGAAAAAATAGGAAAAATGAGATATTTTTAGCTTACGAACGGGTGATCGGATCTTAATGAAACTTAATACATGGAAGGACTTCGTGTCTCAGACCCTCCATTTTAAATCCAGACCGGATCCGGTGACACTGGGGGGAGTTAGAGGGGGAAACCGGAAATCTTGGAAAACACTTAGAGTGGAGGGATCCGAATGAAACTTGGTGGAAAGTACAAGCAAAAGTCCTAGATACGTGACTGATATAACCGGAACGGATCCGCTCACTTTGGGGGAGTTGGGGGGGGGGGAGAAGTCCGAATTTGTAGTGATCCCGCGAGTTCCGTGCTTCCTGATGTGCTGGGACGATGGAAATTGACAGGCATGTCTGGGACCCGACCAGCTTAAATAGGAAATCATCAATTCCCCGATTCGACCATCTGGGGGGGGGGAGTGGAGGGAGGGTGAAGCCAAAATTTGAGGTATTTTTAGCTTGCGAACGGGTGATCGGATCTTGATGAAAATTGATATTTAGGATGACCTCGTGTCTCAGACACCTCACTTTAAATCCGGGCCGGATCCGATGACACTGGGGGGAGTTGGAGGAGGGAACCGGAAATTTTGAGAAACGCTTAAAGTGGAGGGATCGGGATGAAACTTGGTGGGAAAAACAAGCACAGGTCCTAGAAACGTCATTGACATAACCGGACCGGATCAGGGCACTGTGGGGGAGTTGGGGTGGGGAACCAGAAATTTTGAGAAACACTTAAAGTGGAGGGATCGGGATGAAACTTGGTGGGAAAAACAAGCACAGGTCCTAGACACGTCATTGACATAACCGGACCGGATCAGGGCACTGTGGGGGAGTTGGGGTGGGGGTCCGGATTTCTAGCGATCTCGCGAGTTCGGCATACTTCCTGGTGTCCTAGGGCGATGAAACTTGGCAGGTATGTCAAGGATCCGAACAGATTCACTTAAGAACAGCCGTTTCCCCGACCCGACCATCGTGGGGGGAGTGGGTGGATGGGGAGTCCGGAATCTAGTGGCGTGCATAACTTTTGAACGGGTGATCGGATCTTGATGAAAATTGATATTTAGGATGACCTTGTGTCTCAGACACGTCATTGACATAACCGGACCGGATCCGATGACACTGAGGGGAGTTGGAGGAGGAAACCGGAAATTTTGAGAAACGCTTAAAGTGGAGGGATCGGGATGAAACTTGGTGGGAAAAACAAGCACAGGTCCTCGACACGTCATTGACATAACCGGACCGGATCAGGGCACTGTGGGGGAGTTGGGGTGGGGGTCCGGATTTCTAGCGATCCCGCGAGTTCGGCATACTTCCTGATGTCCTAGGGCGATGAAACTTGGCAGGTATGTCAGGGATCCGAACAGATTGACTTGAGAACAGCCGTTTCCCCGACCCGACCATCGTGGGGGGAGTGGGTGGATGGGGAGTCCGGAATCTAGTGGCGTGCATAACTTTTGAATGGGTGGTCGGATTTGAATGAAACTTGTCTGGTGAGCTATCGCCTCGGACGTTCAGTGTCACGTCCGAGTCGGGTCCGATACCTGTGGGGATGGGGGGGGGGGGTGTGGAAAACTCAAGAAACTCTAAAAGTAGAGGGATTGGGACGAAACTTAATGGATGGAACAAGCATTAGGAATAGATGGAATTGACGGAGCCAGATGGTTTCGGGGCTCTGTGGGGGGAGTTGGAGGGGGTTTCCTGGAATTCCGGTAGTCGTGAGTTAGAATAGTTCCAGATGTAAAACGACAACGAAACTTTGCAGGCATATTAGCGACCCGAATATCTTGACTTAAAAACCTGACACAACATACCCCCGGAAACTTCCGTTCCTAGATCCGAGCATTTTTGGGGGAGCAAGAGAAGAGAAATATGGACTTCTATAAATTGCGAACGAGTGGTCTGATTCGAGTGAAACTTCATGGGTGATACGAATCGATGGCCTCGACATGTAAAACATGCGTTCGAACCATATGCGACCACGATTAGGGGAATTGGGGGTGGGGGGACTTTTGACATGCACAAAAACCAAACGGATGGACCGAATGAGATGCAATTCGACAGTGCCGAGTTTATGCGGCCTAGATTTGTTATTTGGCGTCTGGGCCGGATTCGGCCAAGGTACGGGGGGGGGTACTGGAAACTTGCAGATAGGCTATGCTCCAATTTCAGTCAAACTTGATGAGGGAATTAAGAGATTGGGCCCGAACCGGCTCCGACAACGTTGGTGGGAAGGGGGGGGGGTACCGGAACTTTCCAAAAATGCTCAGATTCGAGTGAAACTTGGTAGATGGTATAAACGAAGATGCTTTAGGTGGTCGATTTTTTTTTATTCCGAACCAGATTCGGCCACGGTAGGTGGAAATAGAAGAGTACCGGAAATCGTGTAGCACGTCTAGGGATCAAACAAATGGATTTATTGGGATGAAAGTTTGAACAGTCATGTGCATTTGCAATCGAGACGATGCCGGAACTGCTCAGAAATTAGTGAAACTAAATATCCTATTTCTATTTCCGAACCGCCTTTTTGGATGGCGGGTGTATTTTGTGACGTTTTCATCTACTTTCTTGTACAGCCTACTCGTACAAGTGCCATATGAGCTCGTAGCTCTTGTTTTCCTAGTCGCTCAATTTCGTCGTATTACTAGAAGACGATAAGGGTCTAACGTATGCGGTTTTTACGGATAAGGGTCTAACGTATGCGGTTTTTACGGAAAGTGTGGACTGGCCGGATTGATGAATATGACATTACATTTCGGAAAGCTCCGTAGAACTTTTGCCTGGGGCGAAAAAGGATGGTTTTTGCTTGTAATTGAGCCAGAGCCTACTGTGTGTGAAGTGAAGCGGAGTTGAATAGTCTATGTCAGAGAGGACTGTCTGAAGTTATGCAGCCAAGCTTTCGTTTCATCAAACCATGTTTCTGCTTTCGAGTGGAAAGCTCCGTTCTAGCAGGCAAGCAGACAGGTACCAGTTTTAAACCGAAGGTGGACTAAAATCTATAAGTGCGAAATATGTGCGGCAGTTCCCTGGCCCCACAGCCAATATATCTTCTTTGAGTGATAAATAGAAAAATTACCGGAATAAAAAAAGCGTCATTTTCCCACGGATCAGAAAATGCTGCCATCTATTGCTTCTACCCATTTCTCTTCGTGATTTCAGCTGAGTTTATCATTCCATTTCTTACACTTTGGAGTGAGGAAGAGAAATGGTATCAGATGGGCCTCTTAAACTTTACAAGTTCTCTCACGACTAAAGTAATTAGAGCTTATCCTTTGCTCCTTTCTAAGTGGTGATATTAGAAAGTTGGCCCACGGCACAAAAGTCAGCTTTTGAACTAATACAGATAGAATTTATTTTTCAACGGCATTCGACAGCTCTTTATGAGCTGATCAAAGAATATGTCATCTGTTTTTTGGTAAAAAAAATTCCTTCATGAGATACCACAGTTCAAAAGTTTGGAGGGGTTGACAACTTCAGTAGTGAGGTACACACTGAAACCAAAAATAGGCCGATCCCAATCGTGGACATATATGGTACTTGTAAGCAACAATTGGCTGTTAAACCATAATCATCTTCGGCGATGAGGGGTTAGCAACGTTGGTAGTTGGTGTACCTATTAATACTATTATTTCTTTCTTGTGTATTTGATCGTGAGAAGAATTTGGTACCATGTCTATCACGGGGAGATGGACTTGTAAGTAAGATTCGGTTGCTAGTCGGTTGCTAGAAGGGGCGCGTGAGGGGCTATAAACTTGTGAAAATTGGTGCACATTTTTTGTATCTCTGTAAATCAGAGAGTAAGAAAACTAGTCTCCTTGGTCTGTCACTGTAACATGGAATTGAGTCTTTGAGGGGTTGTTAACTTTAGTGGTAGGGTACAAACTCAAATAAAGAATAGGCGGAACCCAATTGTGAGATATGTCAGTGACTTTTAAGTAACAACCGGCTGTTATACGATAATCATCTTCGGCGGTGAGAGGTTTCCGACCGTTTTAACGCAACGGATACAAATGATACTGTAAAACAAGACATAGTTTCGAAATAATTAACATAGTAGCATCTATGGTATTTTGATCCTGAAAAGTTACGAATAGATTTATAATACGAACTAGATTATATAAGATAATGTTCCAAGTTTTCACGAGTCACAATGTCTACGTTTGAAAAGGATAAAGTTCAACTGGGTGAAAAGTCAATTGAGTCCCTACTTCGGATTTTCTGTTGTTTTGTGTTACCTGTAAGCAGAAATCGACTGTCAGACCATAATCATTTTCGGCGATGAGGGGTTATTAATTTTGCTAGTTGGTTTACCTATTAATCCTATTATTTGTTTCTGGTGTATTTTGAACTGAAAACAATTTAGTACTATGTCTATCACGGGGAGATGGACTTGTAAGTAGGAATCGGTTGCTAGAAGGGATTCATAAGGGGCTAGAAACTAGTGCAAATTGGTGCACATTTTATTTGGTCTCTATAAATTTGAGGGTAAGAAAATTAGTCTTTATGGTCTGTGACCATGTGAAGAAAGATATTCTTCATGGACTGGAACATACCATTTTGAAAACCTCGATGGGTTGACGAATTCAGCATTTAACCGTTAGCGAAGAAACAAAACCAAAGTGTTGCTCTCGCAACACTTTAATCGGCGAAGTCGAACAAAGGCTGCTGCAATACTTCACGTTGCCCAGGCAACGTAGGTCTAGTTCTTCTTTGGATACTACACTAATTATGCAACCCCTTACATTTTGGCCCCTATAACAGCCAAGTGTATAAATGAACAGTTCTTATCATATAAGAGCTAAGGAGCTTTTTGCAAGTGGACTGAAAATCCTTTGGTGTGATTCACTATTTCTTCTTGGAAGTGGTCTTCAGCAATCCAATCAAAATGTATCAGTACTTTTTACTTCAGTATTGTAAAAGATTTATTTTATACCTTCTTAGACATTGTAGGAATTCCCGCACAACTGCAAACTTTTTGCCGACTAACCCTTGTGCAAAGTTATCGTTCATTGCCTAGGACCTCCATTTTCTGTCCGTTAACCATTGTTCCTCATTGCATCCAATGAAGAAGATTTTTTTAGACCCGATTAGTCCTTTTTATGGACTGTTAATGTTTGTTTTTTGATCTTGTGCATTTACTCCGTTACTGGAAGCTTATGTGATTTTTTCCTTTTCTTTCTTTGTACTGCGCCACTTCCTGTTCGTATTTTGCGCATCTATAAAATTTCATCATCGTCATCATACAGTTTTTAGGGGTTCATCTCATGCCATTGTATTTTGCACTGGAAATTCGATGGGAACACAGGGACTGCTCTGATTCCAACTATTGAAGCACATTTCTTACTGGAAATGATCTTTTCACTATGAAATGGATAAAAAATATCGCTTTTCGAAAATATCGTTTTTAGTTTACACGTCAATAGCGATTTTCTTGTTAGCGCTTGTCTGAGCGCTGTTGATAAAAGTGGTAAAACAAATTGCAAAACAAAATAAGTAAAATCTGAAGATAGATCTGATGGTCTACCATGTCTTCCTTTCAAACTCCTCATATCCTTATGTGTGAAAGCGGACGTTAAAGATCCCGGCGAAGTCTGTGTTGCGCGACGGGCAAAACTCGGCATGGCCAAAAAAGGGGACGCTAAAAATTCATAGGCACAAAACGAAACAATGGAGAAAGGCGGGATTTTAGAAGCTTATAATTCCATAAGGTAGCTAGGTATATTATAAAAGGCGGATTAAGCAAGAGTCCTTTTAACTTAGTTCTCCAAGGTGTTGATGATCCGTGATCCAAGATTGTTGTCGAACACAAAGGGAATAACATTATTCAGGCTTGATATGATTAGTCGGGAATTAGTTGTAGGGCAGACACTCTGCCACTGTAGGAGAGAAGACAGTATATTGGGAGGGCAAATGGTCGGTCCGGTCCTTATTCATGTCCGATGTGTGGTAGCATGGATGAGAATTTAAAATATTTATTGTTTGAATGCGAAAGTTTGAATGAACAAAAGTTAGAAATTTTTGGAGTGAATGGAAGGGGAATGGATGAAGAATGGATGTGTGTTGAAATGGGGAATATAAAACAGCTGGTGAGGTTCCTCAGGGTAGCCCTAGACGATAGGGATATGTGCCTATAGGAAGATTATTTCGTAAACGACATTGGCCTGACATATCACAAAAAATCAACGAAGAAAACAACGTCGCTCGCTCGCTGGTGTCGGGAGAGAACAGACATAATTGTTATTCCATGTTATTGCTGAGTGGCTCGCTGTCTTCGTCTTTATTTTAGGCTTTCAATTCTTCCAGTTTTGTTTTAATTTTCGGTTTTTCGTTGGTTTTCTGCTTTGTTTTGGTTTTCCTGGTTGCTGATATTCATCCTCTTTTTGGCATTTTTCCTCGAAATTTTCTGCCTGCGCTAAAGAAGGGAGGCGGTTGTCCTCCCGAAATATTCGCCTTTTATTTCAGCATATGCGTTTGCCTTTACAAACCCCATTTTCGTTGGTTTCTTCGTTGAGTTTTTGTGACGTGCCTATAGGAGTTTAATATTTGTTGTGTGTTTCGTTGAGTTTTTGTCAGTATGTATTTGTCATGGCTGCCGTCTCAGAGAGTGAAACTGAATAGCAAGCTTATTTTTATCTTGTATTTGAATGCACAGAATGGTTCTGACTCTGGCGAGGGACCATTATTTTTTCACAATAGGCTCTCGTAGTGATGTTGAGAATCTCGACAGGATCACATTTAATTAAACCGCGCAATTTGAACTTCATCGAGGCGTGGGTTTCCTTTTGCATACTTTCGCTACCTGCTTGGCTCGAAGGCAAGTTCAGAAGAGTCTCAGAACTTGTATTTTATTGAAAAATAAACAACCTGCTGTTGTATCGAACTGACTTCGGTTCAGCCATAGTATCTCGTCCTATCCACCCCCAAATCCTCGCTCCCCCTACCAAAATGTTAGAGATCGACCAGAAAGAGTGGTAATTGGAGACATTTGTTCATTTCTAAAATTGATCGGTACTGAAATAAGGACAGATGCAAGATGTAGCGTACCCAGCTCTGTCCTATACCTACGAAACATGCTAGATATGCAAAAAGTTTTATTCCCGAGTTTGTGAAATTTTTCAATGAAGCGTGACAGATTCTCAAGTGTACTGGCACACATATATTGTGATTTCTTCTGTTTTTTGACAATAGTTGCAAATTTGGTTTATAATTTTCAGTAAACTTTCTATCTATTTATCTATCTATCTATCTATCTATCTACTGATAATTGGCTTTCTGTTCATTTTCATGTGTGTTTTCCTTTTTCAGGTGTTCTGTGTGTAGTATGACCCTGAGCAACTGGTACTTTGAGAAAGATGGATTACTGTTTTGCCAATTACACTATTGGACAAATTTTGGAGAATCCTGCCAGCACTGCAACCAGGTAGGCTTGGAATTTTGATACTAAGCGGATAACGCTTAGCTGGTATGGCCACCTTGCTAAAAGACAAATATGCTTACTTACTCACTGGCAAAGCTGCACATAAAACAACTTTCTTGGGGTTGCTACTTGCAAATGTAAAACCCCTTTGCTCACGACCTGGATGCGCTCGGCGATGCCGGTATTCTTAATTTCCTTCCATGAGCGTAATTATTAGCAATGTAAAATCGGTTATTTAAAAAAAAATCAGCATGGTTAAGTTCACCCATGCAAATATGTCGATGGGGTGCTCACTCCCAAAATATCTGTACAAAAAGGGCCCAGAGGGTGCCCACGCAGGGTGTATAGTGGTGCTCACCTCACCTGAGCACCACCTTGGAATATGCTCAGTGCCTCCTTTCATTTCTATCTCTGTTCTTGCTCGAAACCAATTGCTATGTTGGCATGTTTCATATCTGAGATCTTGTCTGGCATTGTTGGTGATCCATCGTAGAGGATTGGTTTGTGTCAGGTAGAAGTTTAAGATTCGTCATTGAAGAGAAGTGGAAATTATGCCATAATCATACATTGACGGATAAATTCAAAATTCAAGACGCATGTGTTACCCTTTTGGATGGTTCTTCGTCGCTACCAAAATTTATTGACAACCAAGACCAACCAGCCCACGACCCAAAATTTGGGTCTTTTTCTGTGTCTTTATGTGTTTATTTATTTTCTTATATTTACTCCGCTTTTTCGAAATGGCGGGTTACAAATAAATTATTTACTTACTTACTTACATCGTGGTACCAAAATGGTAAAGACGGAGTGCGCTAAAAGATAAAAAGAAAGGTTTTAAATTGGATTTTGTTTTGTACTACTATAGAGCCTATTGCAGTGGTACTATGGAGGTCACACTGTAAAATCCATTACCATTCAATCTTTAATTATAATTGCATGCTCGTTCAGCGTTAGGAACAAGTGTAATTGGGACACCTGATCACGGAAATAACTCGCGCCTTTTGAATGCGGACTTCTCCCTTTGAAATTTACACCCTTTCCTTGTTAAAACTGAGATAGGTAAGAACTAGGTATTTCTTGATCTAATCTTCGGGTTCAGTCCTGTTCTGACCTTGTTTGAATAAAAAAAAACTAATATATGTCTAAGCATAACTTTGACCTCTTAATTACGCACACTTATATGAGAGCTTGTCAGGTATTACAAAATTAGAAAGTCCTGTCACTGGTTCCACTCGCATATTATTGAAAAAAGAAAACAAATCGCCCAAATCCGATTGCCCTTCTGTGACACTTGCACTTTTAGGTCGGTATGAATGACAATTACGTGTAATTCTGACGGGTGTTATTTATTCCACATCCCTGCTAAAAGGTACAAATTGTTTTCACTTAAAGATTTTACGCAGACCTCTGACAGATGAACCGGAAATGATAGCCACTTGACTTTCAATTTCTGTTCACGTAATGCTTGTAACATTTCTCTTTTTTCTTGTTTTATCTGCTGTGGTGCTATTCGAACGTTTTTGCTAAACTGATCTGACCTTTTGTGTTGCCCATGCAGTAGTTTCGTGTTAGACAAATTGACTCCTTGGGCTTCTTCCGTCTGTCGTTTACCATTTCGGCAGGTTACGGAGGGGTGGGGACGGATTTGGTTGGTGTAACAGATGCGAGTCGGCGGATCAGGGTCCTATTCGGACACCGTTTAAGGGTGGGGTGGGGGTGAAAGGGAGTTCCCGGAAATCTTGTGACACGAGCGGTTGGAGGGATCAAGACGAAATGTGTACGAACGGGATACATGTTATTTGCAGGTCTGGACAGGATCCTGACACCGTTCGAGGGAGCAGAAGGGGGGCGTGCAATCGTTTGGTTCGCGTGAGAGCTGGCACGACAATTCGTGTACGGATAAAGAGAGAAGCGGATAATTTCTTACCCGTTCAGGTTCTGCGTTTTAGTCAAACAGGACTACGTTTCAGTAGGATATCAATCAATCAATTTATACCCGTCAAGAGAAACAATTGAGTGACCTAGTGACGGAGTACAAAAAAAGAAAAGAAAAAACAACAAGAAAAAAGACAACGCACGTAGCAAAACTTTACACTAAACACATAACTACAGATTACACGAAGAGGGAAGACAACTGGTGGTTCAGTTTACTAGCGGAAGATTTGATATCTTCCACTCTCTTATCAATAATCTTAGCAGGAAGAACCAGATGAAGTTGCTGTTCCAAGAAAGAATTACTGGTCCAAGGGGGCAAATGCAGCAGATACTTGGCAAACTTAAAATAGATCCGGTGAACATTTTTCTTATTGGATGTAGATACAAAAAGCTGGCTTTTCAGTTAAACTTTAAGTATGGCTTTCTAGATGTGAAACAGCTACTTAACCGTTTTGAATTCCAGTGTGGGCGTTTGCCGTTTTAAAATGAGTTTTGTTAGCGTTCTTTCGCCAGAAGTTTGATGGTTTCATATCAATTCCACTTGATACGATTGCTTAGATTACGTCATTCTTATTCACCAACTTGAATTGAGCATGAATTAGCAGCCGCCGGATGAGGAGTCGCCCACTTTCCAAACGTGGGTGTGCCTCTGAATAATTATGCTCCTAGCGAGACGCCATACTACACTAAACTATCACAGGGGAAGGGCTGGAAAAAAAAAATGCGAGGGGTTGCTCTCTCTGCGCCACCGGTGTACACCTCGGCGTGGAACCGCCGCACGCGCCACTTGGTGCACATCGTTTTCGGGAGTTAGCAACCCCTCTGAAAAATGACAAACAGTAGGCCTGTATTCTAAAGATGTGGTTTATTTGCCATTTGTCAAGTGTTTGGATGGTTTTTCATTTTTTTTCTTTATTTTGTATTTTGTTCCCATCCTTATCTTTCAGTGGTCTTTCATTTTTTGTTTTAAAGAATTTGTTGATGAAGCAAGGATTTATTTTTTCCCTCACAGACCCATTCATGCTTTCATGCAGTCAAAGGTATTAACTACGATTCTATGGTATGAACGCAGTGTTATATATTTTTTATGTAGTCTATCTTTGAATTTTTTTCATTGTATAACAGAAATTTTTAAACTTGAAAACTTTGCCCGAATTTACGAAAATGACAAAACTGAACTCAAGTCAAAAGAGATAAGACAGAACGTGGTAACACGTAAATAAAATTAATTAAAAATTACAGCTGTCACGACCGACTACTCACTCATTAAGATGCCTTTTAGAGACGGTTGCCATTTTTACAATGGAAAACGAGCGAGTGGTTGTATCCGAGGGGTTACGCAATCCCAAAATGGCTGTACCGTAAATGCCCGGTGCCCACCGAAGCTTGTACGGTGCAATATCAGAAGTTTCGAAACAGACAACACAAGGATGCGCGGTTTCAACAGACAACACTGGGGATGTAATCTGTTGTCGCGACTAAAGCTTTGCCAAGAGGCCCCGAAAAACCGCCCAAAAAGTTTCCGCTGAATTCTACGATATCACGACGACGAACAAACAAGTCACCAGATGCTTTTTTGGCGGTTTTTCGGCTCTTCCTGGCAATGGTTGTTATCCATAACATTTCATGCATAACTTTTGTCGCGACAACAGGTTACATCCCAAGTGTTGTCTGTTGAGTGTTGTCTGTTGAAACCGCACATCCTTGTATTATCCGTTACGAAACGTCGGAGAGCGTGGTGCCCAACAAGCGAGTAACCCCTCTGTTGTATCTCCGCTTTCAGTATAGGAATAGAAAAATAACTTCTTTTGACCTAATCGCATATGGCGAGAGTTAGGAACCTCTACCCAGGCCCGTATCCAGGAATTTGTTTCGGGGGGTATACTCATACAAATGAGTATTTTTGTGTTTCGGGGGGGGGGGGGGGGGGGGCTCAACCCCTACCCCCCCCCCCCCCCCCCGCCTGGATACGGCCTTGCCTCTACACTATTATGTTAGATAGATCTTTGGAATGGAGCACGTAAAGAAGTGAATTATTTCACGATTGCTTAGCACCATCCACATGAGACTTGAGAAGCCCCTCTTGAGCCACTTATGCTTATACGTGCTAAATTGGATGTTGTCGTCTAGGCGCAGACTCTAGTGGCGTCATGTCGGTTGAGTGCATGATCACACATTTCCGTCATTTCTTCCCTGGAGCTGCCATAAGTGCGACTATGAACAGGCCTTACTGTCTACCAGAATGTGTCTTATACTAGCGAAGGGTCGGGTCAGGACTGCTTTCCAGTAGAATTCTACTGTACCCATGTACAGTATAAGTATGCTTATTTGAACGTAGCCTAATTTTGAACGGTCGCCGATGAAAATACTAAAACGCATACCAGGCTACTTTTACTACAGAATACTTGCTGTAAACGTTTTTAGCATGTACAGTTGTCATGTGTCAGCTGGATTTCGACATATTTGATCTTAATTTCCCTCTCTAAACGTCTGTTGCTAAACTGTGCGTAGTTTCACCAAGAAAAAGGTCTTCAAACTAAATCATACTAAAGTGGAAGAAAATGCATATTTAATAGTGAAAAAAAAAGGAGAATTGCAACTTACTGTTTGTGCCTGAGCCCTCAAGAAAGTTGAAACAGTTGGCTGTTTGCGGTTATTCAAGTTAGTTAGTTTTCCTTTCCATTTGACTGCTTTATAAGCAGCAAGGAAAACCAAGGTAGTGAAAAATTGAGAGAAGCGCCCAAATAGGCATACCTTTACTCTTAACATGGCACAAAAAGTGCCCGTATAAAAACATATGGAAATAAAAATGAGAAAAAATAATCGAAACTAAACTAATCGCGTCCAGATAAACGCACTATATTATATATGGCTGGGGTCCAAAGAGGTAATAAACTCAAGCTACATGGATCAACAACACTGTACATTCGCGGAACTTTGTGGTTGCGACCCCATAGAGGCGACTATAAATATAAAAAGAAATTGGCTATTTGTTCTTTTGTCAGTCATTCTAAATAGCTTCCACAATGGAGTTAAGGCTAGAATACGGATTGGTGCTAGGGAACTTCTCCCTGTTCAGGCAATATCATTCACAGCCATAGTGGTTTGGGGTTTTCTTAGAAGCCCCCCCCCCTTGGACCTCTAGAAAAGTAAATCCTAATCTCGGGCTGTGAACATTCAAATACCGTACCGGCTGCTTCTTACTTTTTAGACCAATGGACGGACCTGGGACTGATTTCTGTTAGAGTAACTAGAGCCCTCCCCCGTCCTTAGGTAAAATAGACCTTACAATGGGACCGCGGACAGATCTGAACGGTAGCCTACTATAATGTTGCATATGTTTGAGAGATGGAAGGACAGGTCTAGAACTGCTTTCACATAAATGGATATGTGAGAAGTGTGGAATTCAAGAACCGAGGCAGCCGAAGCTCTGCCACTTAAAGGACAAGTTGTTCCTATAATGCCAGTGCACCGTACTTTCGTAACTGCATTCACCAATTCTTAAGCCCGGAGACCAATTTCATACGTTACATTCTAAGCCCGCTAACGATCCTCACTAATCTTTACACTTGCCATGATTCACTATTTTCGATGCACATTATGCTCCTGACGGGTGTTCGTGTTTCATGCTACTGATGTTCTCTGAATTTTACCGAGTTTCTGCTAGAAGTCAGTGGGACTTTAAATAGGCTTAGAACAGCCAAAGCAGTGGATAATTTGTTAAAAGCAGAGCCTAGTTTTACAGCATTCAAATTTTGTGTACTATTGGAATGTTTGCAGTAAGTGCGAGGTGTGCTTTAAGGTATCAGATCAGGTCACTAACCACCCTTAGAGATCTGCATATTTGTTTAATTAATTTGTGTGGTTATTTGGAATGTTTTGATTACAAGCTTCTGTATTTTTAGATTTCTTTCCATTTTTCTTTCCTTTCTTTGTGCTCCGTCATATTTCGTTTGGAACCTTGATGGGTAATAAAGTTTAATTATTTACCATTTATTGTAGACGTTGTGTTTATGATGGGGCCAAGAATTTTAAATATTCGCTCGTATACTTGGACACGTGATGTTATTTTGTGTTTAGAATCTTTACTATAATTCTGCTTTACGACACTTCGTCTTCCCTTTAAACCGATTACAGATAACCATCAATTAATATAATTGAACGAAATCAAAAGTGAATCTGGGACTTTTAGCTAGACTTGCTGTGGTCGACTTCCCCCACAAGGCCCATTCGGGCTTTCATGCAGTCAGAAGTATCAGCTACATGTATAAAGGATGTTAAGAGGGTTATAAAAGGTGTATTTATGTAGTTTAGCACGTAAAAGTTGGTTTGTATAAAAGAGTATTAACCTAAAAAACTAAAAAACTAAACCTTGGTCATCAGGGCCTGCTGGACAGCATAGCTTTGTTTCCGGTTAAGTTTGGAGTTAGTTGTTACCTTAATCAATTTCTTCTCCATCGATGTGTTTGAAATGTTTTTTGAAATCAACAATAGCACTTATTTTCACTCTTTTCATTTTACAGTTGATTTGCCAAGCCAATCGTGGCGGAAGCGTTTTAATTGTTTCTTGTTTTCTCACGAACGGGGAAATGTTAAATCGAAAGTGTTTTTGAATCCTTTTTCAGTCGAACAACTACTTTGATTTGTATGGACTTGCCCGTCGGCCAAGTGCCATATAGCGATCGCAATTTCTCTCTGTCTGTCTGTCCGTTGGTCGGTCCGGGTTTTGCTAGTTCGGGCACTTTCACATAAGCTAAGTCGATGAAACTTGGCAGGCATATCATGGATCCGACGATTAAATTTGAAATAGTCGATTCCCCGATCTGACCACATGGAGGGGAGTGGGGGGAGGGGGAAGCTGGAAAATTTAGGTATTTTTAGATCTTAATGAAACTTTAGAAATGTCAGGCATCCCACTTCAAATCCGGACCGGACTCGGTGACTTTAGGGGAGTTGGAGGGGGAACCGGAAATCTTGGGAAACGCTCAGAGTTCAGGGATCGGGATGAAACTCGGTGGGAAGAACGAGCTCAAGTCTAGATTGACATGACCGGGCCGGAATCGGGCACTGTGGGGTGCGGAGGTCCGGATTTCTGGTAATTCCGCAAGCGGTACTTCCTGATGTGCTAGGACGATGAAATTTGGCAAATGGAAAGAGTTAACGTCTCAGATGTTTCATGTCAAGTCCGGATCGGATCCGATACTTGTGGGGGGGGGGATTGGAAGGGGAATCGGAAAACTCGAGAAAGGTGGTAAGAGAAGGTGTTTTAAATGATCCATTCACGAGTCCGAACCAGATTCGGCCGCGGTAGGTGGAGTTGGAGGGAGGTACCGGAAATCGAGTGGCACGTTTAGGGATAAAACGAGTGGATTTATTGGGCTGAAACTTCGAAGTTAGAACAGTCATTTGCCCCAGATGGTCCAAGGCGATGCCGGAATGCTCAGACTTGAGTGAAACTACACCTCCTACTCCTAGGTCTGAACCTCATTTTTCGATGGCGGGTGTATTTTGTGACGTTTCGTCTACTTTTGTACCACCTACTCGTACAAGGGCCATATCAGCTCGTAAGTCTTGTTGAAATAGGGTTTGTTTTACAAGTAGTAGTAGAATGTAGAAAACAGTTGTGGTAGTAACACAGTGTAGTAGCTATCACAAGTGTTACCGCCGAATTTGACAAATGCTGGAACGAAACTCTTTCTATATCTTTCATGCAAAGGGGGCCACAGGGGTTAGTTCTGGGATTTTGGGGGATTTTTCTCCCTTGGGTCTACGTATGGGGGAGGGGGAGGGAGAATATTACGTATTCGGGGAACAGAGGGGGTTTAATTGGTCTCTCTTCCATGGTAGCCAGCTTGAACCTTTTTAGAAGGTAACTGTAAGGGACCTTACCCTCACCGTTAAAGGACCTGTCTTATCTATAATACTAACGCAACCTATTTCCATAGTCACTCCATATATTTGTAAATCCGGAGACCCCAGTTTCGTACGGTACATTCTAACCCCTCTAACAAAGCCACGCTGATTTTCTCACTTGCCGTGTTTTGCTACCTTCGATGTGTATCACACTGTCGACGGTTGTCTGCGAGAAGTTTTTCCGTCAGAAAACCTGTTATGTAAATTGTTTCCCTGTTTCGCTCTAAGTCATCGGGCGTCGGAAAAGGCTTAAAACAGCGAAACCGCAGTTAATTTTTTGAAAGCACAGCCTAGTTTTCAAGTATTCAAATATTGTAAAATACTGCAAGTTGAAAAGTACATAGTGCGAGGGGTCCTTTTATAATCCTGAGGGCCCATTTCCAGCGTTCTCGATACAATGCCAAACAGGACAAGCGTATTAAAGAATAGGCCTAATAAAACTGTAATAAATCTGGAGGTCTTTAGAAAGGGCAAGAAAGCTTTACAAGTAGTGGACAGAATGCAAAGTAAACGTCGCAGGGCACGATTTCCTACCATCTTACACAAGTAGATACATTGGCGAACTTTGTGACCGTACAGTGCAGTCCTGGAAACAGAGGTACGGTTTTTGTTACTTCAGTTTTTGGGATCCCAGAACGTAAATAGAGGGATACGTATGACATCGCAAAAGTTGTCCGCCCGTCCGTCTGTCCGTCCGTCTGTAAGCACGATAACTCTCGAAGGGAATGATATATTTTCATGAAACTTGGTGTGAGGATTGTTTGGGTCAAGGGTAAGGTCGAGTTCGTAGATGGGCTCTGTAGCCCTATATTTGGGGGTGGGGGTTCAAATTAAGGGACAAACAAAATATTTTTAAACAGCTAATGTGATAGTCGATTATGGGGTAAAAAGACATGCTGAGGACGACAGTGAAAATCATTTTCTCGCCAGACAAGTAGTTTGTCTGGAATCCGGCAAAAACCGGAAAGTTTGTTAAAAGTAAGAGTTTCATTTGAAGTTGATTAAATGTTTGATTTAGGGGTAAGAAGACATGCTGAGCACGATTGTGAAAACCATTTTCTCGCTGGACGAGTAGTTCGTCCGGAATCCGGGGAATACCGGAAAGTTGGTTAAAAGTAAAAGTTTCGTTTGAAGTTGATTAAATGTATGATTTAGGGGTAAGAAGACATGGTGAGCATGATGGTGAAAATCATTTTCTCGCCGGACAAGCAGTTCGTCCGGGATCCGGCCAAAACCGGAAAGTTGGTTCGAAGTAACAGTTTCATTTGAAGTTGATTAAATGTTTGATTTAGGGGTAAGAAGACATGCTGAACCCGATGGTGAAAACCATTTTCTCGCCGGATAACTAGCTCGCCTGTAATTCGCCCAAAGCCGGAAAATATGCTAAAAGCAAAAGCTTTATCTGAAGTTGATTAGATGATAGATTTAGGGGTAAGAAGAGATGCTGAGTCTGTATATGATGATCATGTTTTACTCGGATATATAATTAGTCCGGAATCCGGTTGTACCTGCATTTTTTTTAAGTCAAAGTTTTATTTAAAGTTGATTAGATGTTCTTTATAGGGATAAGGAGATACGCTAGATTCGTTTCTGATTTTTTTTTTGCTGGACTAGTAGTTCGCTCGGAATTCGGGAGAAACTGCAAATTTCGCAGTAGTAAAGCAGGAAGTTTCGGTCAGTACCGTCAAAATAGATATGGCTTATAGAGGTATAGATAGATAGGTAGATAGAATATCTGAACTCGGTTTTCTCTGATGATTAGCCTGGCGAAGACAAGACCCAATTGTCAGGATCAAATCTTAGATTTTTGGGATCCCATCGACACCTTTGATCTTGTTTATTATTGGCAGTTCTTTATTTTTTATTTATTAAACATAATTGACTTTAGAAAATAGACAAGAAATGAAATAAACAAATAGCCTACTAATTATACTTTTTACGTGTGATAATTTTACATTTACAACTTCTTCCCCTTCCGAGTGTGGTGCCTTAAGCAGCTGCCTAGTTTGCCTGGCTATATCCACTACTATAGGGTAAACAAATAGGGCTTCGTAATTGTGATAGGCCACAACTGCTAAACCACCAGGGAGTCGAGTGCCGCCTGTCACACCATTTCCTGAATGGACACCTGGTCACTTATTAGACAACACCCCTGCTCGTATGGCAATGTCATCTTCATATATTCGAATTTACATAGAGTTCTTGATATGTACCCTATATGGGCAGATGCAAGTAGAGTAATGTTTTAATATGATGGAGATAACTTTATTTGACTGACCTTGGTCTACTTATTTGCATTTTTCCGGTTTGATTGAAACTTGATTTCGTCTGGCTTGGTATATACGGGTTGTAAATACCCCTTGAGCCCAAGCTGACAGTGAAACAAACTGATTGTTGGGATCTAATTCTGTTGTACAGCTAAGATCTGGAAATTCTGGAATCGCGTTGGTGGGAGGGGAGAGAATATCGAGGCTATCTATCGAGAATATCGAGGCGATCTAGTGGTTCAGATGGTATTTCTGCTATCCAACTTATTTATGGAACTTTACTACTGTTCGATTACCTTACTCTCCTGTATCAAATGATCCTTTGCACAGGTATTGTCCCAGATTCATTTTGTGTCGGTATGATAACACCCGTGCTAAAGAAGGGCAAACCTGAGAATTCTTGCTCGTCTTATCGCCCCATTACTGTTTCATCTACGTTTTGTAAGATTTTCGAGCGTCTTGTATCTGCTAGTATTCGTAAGTTTTGTTGGATGCCTGAATTCCAGTTCGGATTCAGGAAGGGTTTCGGTTGCTTGCACGCCCTGCTCGTGCTTTCTGAAGTGCTCATTGATGCTAGTAATTCTGGGGAAACTCTAGTTCTTGGGTTCCATGACGTAAGCCGGGCCTTCGATTCGTCTATCCATCCACAAGTGATTCTGGAAGCGTACAGACGAGGTGTGCCACTGGATATTGTGAAGGTTTTGTATTATATGTACCGTCGGCTTAAGGCTTGTATCAAGGTCCCAAATGATCCTCATAAGACTGTTGAAGTTCCCGTTGAGAAAGGTGTCCGCCAAGGATCAGTTATTTCCCCTGACCTCTTCAACAATAGTGTACTAGAAGCACAGTCTAAAATCCGTACTTCGTGTATTTTGAAAGGGTTGGATTTGTCCTTATTAACGTATGCAGATGATCTACTTAACCTGTGTAGACTCGTCCCTACACTTATTGAAAATTATGATATCCTCGAAAAGGAGTACAAAAAAGTTGGATTAAAGTTTAACCCGTCGAAATCAAATATTCTGTTCTTTAATGATCGTTTATCTATTAGCCAACCTGTTAAACTGGGGAGCACCCTTCTTGAACCGTCTGATCAGGTCATTTACCTTGGTGTCCCAATCGGAAGGAGTCTCCGCGAAACTCGTTGTTTGCTTATTGAGTATTTGGGGAAAAAACTCCGAACGGCGTACGCATCCATAGTGGTAAATAAGCGTCGGTTCTGTCGGAAATATCTTGCTATTTTGTACAATACTGTAGCCCTTCCTCATGTCCTCTACCTCACCCCTTTCTGGAAAACTTTTACCCGTTTTGAAATCAAACATATCCGTTCACTATTCTTTCGTTACCTTAAATTTTTGCTAAAATTGCCACTATGGACGCGGAACACCTATTTAATTAACAGATTTAAAGTTAATGAACCTGTTACCGCGGTGGAAGATCTCCGTGCTCGAATCCTTCGTTCTTGCAACCACCCCTGGATCACCCGTCTGTACGGCCAGGAATGATCGAGTAAGATTAGTTACCGTCCTTTAAGTGTTATTGTTATTGTTCATGTACTTTGTGTTTTTGTTTTTTTTTCCTTTTCCAGTTTCTTTTATTATACTCCACTAGTCCTCATTGTAGTGCAGTGGGTCAATAAAATTCATTCATTCATTCATTCATTCATATATCCCTGTCTGCGCTCTGTGGAGGATCCCCGGAAAGAATCAAGACCTACTAAATCCCGAAACTGGGGGACCCACCAAAGCCTAATGCAAGGTCTGATATTAGGACAATACTTTAACGAATGGCTATTCGTCCTACCGTTAATGTGATATCGGTACAACATGGTGTATTCCCTCCAGGAACGCAAGGATACTGCACTATTTTCCTCTTTTTAAGTGCGTAAATAAAATTTCGTCATCATCATCAAGGGTCCTCTTCATCCCGAAGATTTTTCCGTTTTTAGGCATCTTTTCTACCACATCGATACATCTTGTATTGCCCTCTTCCCATATAACTTGTATTGCCCTCTTACCAGGTTGATATAACTTGTATTTGCCCTCTTACCACGGCGATATAACTTGTATTACCCTCTTATCATGGCGAAAAATACTTGTATTGCCCTCTTAGTGTTGCATCCATGGCAATACGAGACGTCGCTGCTTGCTGACTGTATAGTATTTTCATCTCTGTTCGTTCTCAGTTGACATTACTTATCAGGCTCGGTTGTTATGAAAAACTTACGTTTTTCAGAATAAATGGGTTAATTCCACTAAGAAAAACAACCACCCAATGCCCAAAGACTAAATAACCCTAAATAATAATAATAATAATAATAATTTATTTGTAACCCACTGCACAAAACAATGTGAGGATAGTGGAGTAAAGAAGAGAAAGAAACAAATAAACAACTGAAGAAACACTAATACAGCAGAATAAACATACAAAATCAACAGAACAAACGGATGAGCCCGTGATATGGAGTAAGCCGTTCATACGCTTGTCCAGATAAATTTTTATTAAGTTCCTGGAGTTTTGCCGTTATATCAGGGGCTTTGTATTTTCGGATTATTTTCCGATTTCGGTACGATATAGGCAAATAAAGCAGGTATTACAGTATTTGTTGTAGCATGTACTAGTTTACGTATGTCACTCTTATAAAATGTTACTTGAGAAAGAAAGGAGCTTGACTTCCCGATCGGGACGCGTAAACAAACCACAATTTTCTCAACAAACACATTTTTAACTATCTCCCAAAAAAACTGATGCTGATGCATGACGCTGGAAATCGACAAGAACAACGGTAAAAGCAAGTACGACGGGTTTCTAATTAGGATTTTTATCTGTTCATTTTTCGTTGGAAGTCAACACTTGTAAAGAGGGGTTTTGGCTGGCTTTTTGAAATTTGCAATAGTTGTTGGCAATGGATAACACTAGTACTGTCCACCGATGTTTTGAAGTTCTACCTTACGCGGGACCGGTTGTTGCTTTTGCAAGCCTTCACGGATTTTCCTTTTTTTTCGTCTTTTGTACAGTCTTATTTCAGTGAAAACGATACATATACCAGGCTTGAATATTAGCCGACGGATTGAATCAATAATCCCGTCGTACTTACTCTGACTTTTATATCATCATTGGCTCCCCTGTGGAATAGCAAACTTCACAAATCTCTTCCCTTCGCCTTTCATTTTGCACCGATAACTTTCTAGAGCTTTTATTTGCGAACCGACTTTGCAATCCAAGAGCTTTAGGGCCCGCTGAAAACACGGCATGAGCAGCTTCAAATTTTTTTTTATCACTTTGAAAGACTTGGTAGGTCAAAAGGTCTATGAAGTATTTCCATACGCTACTACACCAATGTTTGGATTTGCCGTGTTTTGTTCTTTTTGGAGCCAGATCTTGCTTCTGCTTATTGCTACCGAGGAGCCCATTGGTCTGTCAGAATAGACAGGTCTTTCCGTATTTCTCACCAAAGCCGAGGTATCTAGTGCAGGTAAAAACAGCAAGGGCCTGTTTGTAGTTAAGATTATGATGATTTTATTTTATTTGAAAAACACTACACTTGTTCTGAGGCCGAAAGGGATCCAAGTGCTAATAATTGATGGAAAGAAGAAGGGTGCCAGGTATGTTAGAATGCTGAAGTATAAAACATAGCCACTATGACTGGTGCTTTAAATCGGAATCTGCCGGTAGATATTACAGTTGTGGAGATTTTAACGCCTTCGGCAAACAAGGAATAAAACTACTAGACGACATGAGCAGCTCGATCCTGCTTTCTGATATATGATTCAATAAATATAAAAAGCTAGCACCGTTTCTAAAACAGCCAAGATCACTTTTAAGGTTGTTTATTTGCAGCTTCAGTTGCGTTTGCATTTGTGGAAATAATTACTGTGCAACAATCAGCAAGCCCTTTTTCGCAGTTTTTTTTTACAAGAAACCCAACGCGTGCATTTTAAATTTGAAATCGTTTTGAAAGCTCAAAGCTTGTTTGTATGTTTTGCTGGGATCTAATTAGTCTAGCATTTAATCAGAAAATTCACTTTTTATAGCAATTTGCAGATGTAGCGAAACGGAATGGAAAAATGCAAGGCAAGGTCGCTTTTAATGTGGTTTGTTTATAGCTCCAGTTGACTCTTGCGTTATGGCGAATTCCGCGATGTACACCAAGAAACTCAACGCGTGCATTTTAAATTTGACACCGTTTTTGAAAGATCTAAGCTTGTTTGTATATTTTGCTGAGATCTTAGAAGTCCAACATAAAGTCACACGTTTCACTTTTTTAGAGCAGTTTTCGGTTGTAGTGCTACGGAATGGAAGAATGTTTCAGGGATGATCGGCTGTTTTTGCCTTTTTTTTTTTTTTTTTTTTTTTAAATTATTATTATACAGCAATTGAAAGTCTAACCGAGTTGATCTGAGATCCAACAGTCGTGTTACACATCACTTGTTTAAGACTTCATTTTCCTAGTTTCTACAGCTGTAACTCTTCCGAGCTTAGCATCTTTAGCCCTGGAAATGCAGGCTTTTTTTGATATTCAAATTCTCCGCGTCAGGGTGAATTTTGGGTTGTCGTGCAAGCAGCGCACACTCTGAACCTTATTACTAGAGCCCCGGGTGAATTTTTGTTTACAAAATACCCTTAATGAATGCATATTTTTGTGTATTTAAATATCAGATGTAAAAATCAGCTTCCTTTTCTGGAAACTTTAAAATTTATGGCATTTTGTCAGACTTTTTCGGGTTAGGGTACTTCCAGATGAGCTAGGACAATGAAACTTGGCAGGCATATCAAGGACCCGACCAAACTAACCAGGAAATAATCAGTTTCTGGATCCGACCATTTGCGGGGGAGTGGGGGCGCTGGAAACTTTAAAATTTAGGGCACAGTTAAACTTCAAATGTGGTGAAGTGGAATTGAACATGTTACAGGGCCGATTGGCTGTATTCTGCCATGACGATAGCTCCCGAATTATAGTACAATAGAGTTTACATATAATTGTTACTTAGCTTCAGAAGCCTCGTTATTGGATTGAATCTTGGAATTAAACCCACTAAAACAAGACCAAATTTTTCGATGGGATCCCAAAAATTTAATATCTGATCCAGACAAATGTGTCTTGTAGATATCAGGTCTTTGTAACTAGACATTCGCCTCTGTTTTAGTTTAGTTACCCTTTTGTTCTGAAGAAAAATCTTCTAAAAGATTCTAAGAAAGCGCTGTAAGATCCTAGTACCCTACCTAGTATGTTTTTGATTAGTCGTCTCAGTTTTTTTTTTTCGCCCACGAATTCAGCTCTCTTGAACAAATAATCTCTTGAACTAAAATGTCTCAATTGTCCCTGATAAATCCCGTATCTCTTTTAGAAAAAGCTCGCTCAAGGCCTGGAACTCCCCCAAAAGTATATAAATCCGTCGAAGTGGAAACACTGACCCCCGCGAGGCTCTAGTTATTCCCGCATGCCATGGTGGCAGGAAGCGGCAACCCCTTGAATATGATGACAATTTGACTCAATCGGGAAAGCACAGGACATTCACCTCTTCTTAGATATTTCAATCACGTAGGCTCAAGCATGTAAATCACGTTATTAGCTTTGCATACTAACATGTTTCCTGTGTTTTCGTTTCCTTCAGTACGACACGCAACTGATTCTCATGTGGTAAGATCGCATGCTGATGACATTTGACATTGTATGCTTGATTGATGCATTCAATTGTCCCATCTTTTTCTGTTCTTGGGACTGCCGGTGATTATGCGAGTGTTTTTGAAATGTACATAAATGCTGCTTACACCGGAGCAGCATCATTTCACACTGACTAACGCAAGCTTTACATACGAAAATTTACACAACACCAGAATGGGATTCAAGTCTATTTTTTGCATTGTGTTAGCGCAGATAAGAAATTCCAAATTTGAAATAATATAAATACAATGATAATCGTCTTACTATCTTGCGGACGTTCTGTTAGAAAGAGTAACAGATTTTTTAAAAGGTCTAGGATATATGTTTGTAGTATTTGATTTTTGTATGTTGGGTGTTTAGACCTATTTGTTATATTACACTTGGTAATAGTGTTTTTCATTTCTTCTTTTGTTTACTTTTTAATGGGAAAATCTATATGTGTATCCTGTAGAATAATTGATAGTAGAATGCTACAATGCGTTGCACATTGACTCCTTGGCAGTACCGACTCCCAGCCATCGAGCTAATAGCACATTGTTTCATCTCCCGTCGGACTTTAGAAGTCCCGATGCTTGTCTTCAAGAGTCATTTTACTGCTTCTTTATGTATGGTCAGGAAACGATACTGGCAGGGAAAGTAGTCAATTTGTTAAGCCGGGAGTTGTAGTCTAGGAGCTAAGGATACGGTACTAACCTGAACCCCGAACGTACGAAAGACATTTTTCGCTTTCATGTTGGCACTGCTTTAAAGCACTCATACTCATCTTCTCTTGATAGCACTTGCGACCAACCGATTAAGCGGTATGTAGACATGTAGTTACACGCAAATTACTTAGTGCTGTATGCTGTACCTGTCTTCATTTTGATCTTCATAGCCTAGCTCACACTTAGCCTTTTTTCAATTGATGATGATGATTTTATTAACGCACTTAAGGAGAGGAAATAGTGCAGTATAAACAATAGCGCAATAACAATAGCAAACAATAAATAACAAAGCGCTCCTAGGGGATTAAACTAGAAATGGAACCGCTATCCCGAGTTGACGCGTAAAACTCTCCACGAAAATAAGATTAAAATGCAAGAGTTTGGTTAAAAACAAGTTCGCAAGCGCTCAAAGTGGAGTGTTACAGTAAAATCTTCATCACATCTTATTTTGGAACAGCGTTATAACCAAGACATTTTAGATCACCGATAACCAAACAAGTATTGAACTAACCAAATTTTAAATCATCCCGCTTCTTGCAAGAACGGGCCAAATTCCAGTGCTGAATGTCTTGCCAGCCAGCCTGTCCGACCCTTTAAGGCTCTTTTCAGTTAGCAAGGTAATAACAAGTGCAATAGACCAAACCGTAACAGCCTTGCTACCCCTTCGTCACAACTTCATTAAGTAGAGCATATCATCAGTCATAAAAAAAAAACAGTTTCCAAGTTCTCATTAAGTATATCGCGTAGTTTCCTTTACTGCTCTTACGCCACAATCCAAATCTAAACATATATGTCCACAAGTATACAAGAGTTGAATTTTGAGACCTCTCATTCACGAACAACGACTTCTAGGAAATCTGGGCCTAGTTGCCCATAGTGGGGGGCGGGACAATGCAAAATGCAAAAAGAGACCACAATGCTCACAAGCCTAGACCTATATGCCTCAAGTATACCAGCTTAGAGTTTGATTCCAGTCATGGGTACAAAACTTAACTCAAGGGCAATCTGGACCCACTTGCCTAGTTCAACTCCACGTATATATTCCCAACCCAAAGGTTTAAAAGTACAATGAATTTCATCGCCCTATAAAAAAATAAAAAAAAATGGGCAATCTGGGTCCCATTGCCGCTGAACGAAATGGGAGTGGGGTTTGGGACCCTCAAAAAGCAAAAAGAGACCCCAATGCTCCCAAGACTACAAAGTTTTAACTTGATACCTGTTGATTCCTGTCGCGGGTCACTAACTTTACTCTTGGGCAATCTCAACCCAGTTGCCCATGAACTGGGTGGGTGGGCGAGGAGCAACTTTAAGAGTAATTTCCCAGCCCTACGATCTACAAGTACAAGAATTTCATCGTCTTATGCCAGCTCTGGTCAAGTTATGAACATTATTCACTGGGCAATCTGGGCCCATTTGCGACGGGGCATTTGCGATTTGGGACGGGGCCCTCAAAAAGCACAACTAGACCCCAATACTCGCAAGTGTACCAAGTTTGAACATTTTGCTTTCACACTCCACGTTTTGAGCGCTTGCGCACTTGTTTAAGGTTTATAGCCTGGTTTCGGTCGATCGGCTACATAGGAGTTTTTGCGACACATGGCATTTGATTTACAGTCACGACGCAACTTTTACTTTCCTGGTTCGCGAATATTTTTTTAGAAATTTTGGTTATTTTTTCATGCAGGCTGGGTGAGTATCTAATGATGAAATTATTTGTTGTCATGAAAACCACGCGACTGTTTTGTTTTATCCCTTGAAACTATTTTCCTCGCTATTTTTAGCCGGTATCCGATGGTTTAAAGATAGGTATGGAATATGCATACCTGACAGGCATGGATCGCGACACAGCTTTTATGTATCAATTGCTGCTTGCATGAATTTGTTACGCGATTTAACTTTACGTAATTTCTCAACAAAATCCAGCCTACTGCAGTCACATCTTATCCATAGTTAAATTGATCGTTATATCCGTTTCTGTCTGTTGTGTCGGTTGTGATTTTCCTATTACACTTGAAGGATTGAGGCGACGTTCTTTAGTTATGTGTATTCGGTTTCTTATAGACCTACTTTTTTCCGGATCTGACCGTGCTTCTGTGTTTGAAGGAGGGTCGAAGCTCTTATACCCTTCCGTACGAGCACCGTCGATGCTTTATTCAGAGTATGTCAAGTAAAACCACACGAAACGATGGGAGGATTTGGATTGCATTCTGTATATTGTGAGAAAACCAACTTGCTTGTCGGCTCGCGGTTATGATTGATGAACTTCGTTACTATCTCATGAGATACTATCTCGGAATTTACTGTCTTGCAAGTCCTGGAATTTCACACGAGATGCGGTTTCGCAGAAACTTTTGCCCGATTAGTTTCGTAGCCTTTGACTGTCCAGCTTTTCGTGTGATGTTTCCGTGTTTTGAAAGCACAATGGTCATTCACACTAAAAGTAATAACTTAAAAAAAAGACTTGAAACACATATTCAAACAATGTTTACAACGGATACGTCAGCTCTGATTTTTCATCAGCGATATTTCGGCCCTTCTTGGCAAGGGTCCTCGTCAGGCTGTCAATCTTCTTGTTCAACTTCGGGGAAGGAAACAAACCTGTAATCTGATTACAGGTTGATTACAGGTTTGTTTCCTTCCCCGAAGTTGAACAAGAAGATTGACAGCCTGACGAGGACCCTTGCCAAGAAGGGCCGAAATATCGCTGATGAAAAATCAGAGCTGACGTATCCGTTGTAAACATTGTTTGAATAAATGTTTCAAAGTCAGCTTGGGCTCAAAGAATATTTATACTTGAAACACACTAATTTCTCCCTCTCCAAACTTTATTTACACTAAAAGTAATAACTTAAAAAAAAGAAGACTTGAAACACACTAATTTCTCCCTCTCCAAACTTTTATCCGTGTACACTCCCACTCGAGTAATAAAGGTTGGGTTTACACAACGCTGAATGCCAGGAAGCATCAAATCCACCCCAGCTTAATAAATATTCCTAAAATCCGAAAGCACTGGGACCTACGAAGAAAAATGGTCAAACTCTTCTTTTCCTCCTTACAGAGGGGGCAGGCGTACCTCCCCCTCAGAAACCACACTACCTCTGTCAACAAGACCAAAGGTTTCGATCGGAACCCAAAGGGGAATATTTGTCGATCTTCTTGATACAGATAATCAGACAGAACCTGTGCACATTTGATATCATTATAGCAGACCACTGAACAACAGCCACTAAGAGCGTGTTCCACCCTTCTAACAATAGTTACTACTAGTTACTATTTCCGTTCCATCCTCACGAAAAGTTACTACGCTGAGCGTTCCAACCTTGTCGGAATAGTAACTAACAGTTACTATTACTATTTTTAACATGATTGGTCGGATTCGCCCTTGGCGTGAGATCCTGCTGGAAAATAGAAAATCGTTCCAGCCTTGACGGCAAAAAGCCAGAATTCGTGACGTCATGCGTAGTAACTACGGTAAGTAGGATGGAACACGCTCTAAGTCGTACTGTCCAACTGAAAGCCTATCGAACAATCAAGCTCAACAGAAAAAATAGTATTTTTACTAGATTCCGACAGGACTATCCATCCGAGGCAAAAACAAGCAGTATTTCCTGATTCACCGTTTACTTTTCGGATACACCTACTTTTCGCTCTTTTCAGATTCCGGGCGAACTATTTGTCCGGTAAGAATATGAAGTTCAGTACTGGATTCAGCATGTCCCCTTACCCCTAAATCGACTCAGCATGTCCACTTACCCCTAAATCGACTCAGCATTACCTTGAACATATATGTTCCCATTCCTTAATTCGAAACCCCTCCTAAATATTGGGCTACAGGGCCCATCTACGAACTTTACTTCTAATCCCAACCAATGGGTCCTCGCACCAAGTTTGAACAAAATATCTCAACACCTTCGAGTGTTATCGTGCTGACAGACGATCAACTTTTACGAAGTCATGGGTATCCCTCCACTTACGTTCTCGGATCCTTAAGGGACCTGTCTTACCTATGATACTAATGCAACCTACTTCCATAATCACTCCATATATTTGTAAACCCGGAGACGCCAATTTCGCACGGTACATTCTAACCCCTGTAACAAAACCACGCTGATTTTCTCACTTGCCGTGTTCTGCTACCTTTGATGTGTATCACGCTGTGAACGGTTCTCTGCAAGAAGTTTTTTCATCAGAGAAATCGGTTATGTAAATTGTTTCCCCGTTCTCGCTACAAGTCAACGGGTTTCGGAAAAGGCTTAAAACAGCAAAAACCGTCGGTTATCTGTTGTAATTATGTCCTTTAAAAATCTTCTGCCAGCGCTGAATTAGAAGCCAGGCTACCTTCCAACATGGCATACAAAACAAGGATGCGCATCCGTGTGTTAATTTGAACAGAGTTCTGACAGTGTAGGAAGGGTCGGTCCGCCCAAACTTTTAGCAAAATAACTTTTCGTCTGGTCTTTTGTCAGGTTTGACGTATTTCCCTTTCAGGTCATCTCTGGCCCAGTGATGGTAGCAGGCGATCACAAGTTTCACCCGGAGTGCTTCCAGTGCACTCAGTGTTCTGCGTTTATCGGAGATGGCGACACATACGCCCTCGTCGATCGGTCGAAGCTCTTCTGGTAAGATCACTCTCGATTGACTAATTCTTTAATCCTCTATATCACTAAGTCCGAAACACGCCAACGATCCTGATGAAGAACGAAAAAATGTCTCACTAGCGACTCAAACTCAACACTCAAATCCTGTGTCAAACAATGACGGCTATCTTCGGGAGTGCTGTAATACCTGAGGTGATACCGCTTCTTGCTCTTCTGCTAGGTACCCGTCGACTTTGCATGGAGAGTTAGTCATCAAGATTATTTTCCGGTGACAGTTCATTTGCCACCTTACCTGGTAGAAAATGGCGAGAAGCAACTGAGAAGAAGGTTGACAAATATAACACTGTGTTTTCAATTATTATTTTAAAAATTATTGTCTTCGCTAACTACTTTGCATAAATACTGAGGAGTTGATTCATATTCAATTTAAAAAATACACAAGTTCCTCCTCCAAAAGTGAGAACTGCCACCTAAACAAGAAGAAAATATTAATAATCAACTTTCGACTAAGAAAAATTATATTAAGCTAAGCAGTTAAACCAAACACTTTTCTTCGCCAACCATTATTTTGGTAATTTCCCTCTCTCAAACAAACTATATTGACCCCTCTCTCCACCCAAAAACACAAAAAATTATATTTTTAAGTAAAGATATATATATTTTACCCATAATATTATGATACCTTATTTTGAATTCTACGGATTATGTCCTTCTCTTGTCTCTTCAGGAATAAAAGCCTTTCATTCGTTTAGTGTTTCCCCAACAAATAATCTTCAGATTTTTTTTATTTAAATCTTTACCCGACTGTATATACCTTTCCGGAACAACATACAATTTTCCAGTCGTACTGTAGCTCCTAGCACTTCCATTGGTTTGTGGACGGTGGATGACTGCATCAGGAACTCATAATAACACTGAACACCCGTCTCTTCCTTCTCGCATTGTATCCTTGCTCCGACTATCGAGCTATGGGCGCTATCACTGTACCAGAAACTTCTACCTTCTCACGTCTGAAAGATGGTCGATGATTGTCTGTATGAAGAAGCTCACAAATATTTGGATCCGATGGACACCTTTGGCCTTGTTTTCATGTAGGCGTTGCTGCCGCAGCTGCTCCCTAGTGTTGTAACCTGTTTTTGAACTCACCAGCATCTATGACTAACGAGAACCTGGTCGAGAGACGGGGAAGTATCAGAAAGTAGTGGTCGTGGGACCTACGCGTCTTAAAGGACACCTCTTGGTTATTCTGCCTTTCGAATTATCCCTAGGTACCTTCTGGGATTGTAAGCTTCTGAAATCTCCGCCTTCCGCCATTTTTTCATTTTGTACCTGCGACTAGTGCTTTTCCAGTCGAGCCGAGTTTTGTTCGTCACGCAATGGGAAATGGTCCGCCGACAACTCTTTTCCACATAAGGACATAATAAGCTTCAAAGTATTATTTTTCATTTTAGAGGAAGACATGGTAGAGCATCAGGTCTATTTTCTGTTTTGGACTTGCTTTTATTGTGCTTGGGTTTTCCCATTTATAACCGCGGCTCGTTCAGTTTTCAAATGTATTTGCGTCCAGCCGCCGCGTCTGAGAGCGAGAAGGCTGGATATAGTTGACAAGCACTAACAAGAAAATCACTAATTTCGTGTGGAAAGTAATGCTCGGTAATGCTGTTGTTGGAAAACGGTATTTTTGAGCCATTCCAACGGTAAAAGATCATTCCAAGTTAAAGCTATAACTTTAATAACATCCGCAGAGAACCAAGAGCCAAGGAACATGCTCTGGTCGGTTTTACCTGCTCTGACATTGCCACTCGAACTACAGTTCTGTGTTATGTAATAGTGTTCTTACCTAGAGAATATTTGGCAAATTGATCCGAGTTGTTCGTCAACAGTCAGATTCGAATCAGCTTATAGTCTAGGGGTCAATAACTATAGAGTGTGAATGTACACTCTGGCTTACCGACCGAAAATTGATTGGACGCAGGATACTCTGGTTGTCAACTCCTCGTGATGGTTTTGGCACGATATTGCATAGGTTTTGGCACGATATTGCCTCTTGTATTTCATGTTTTGGTCATTCGAGGAGTGTCCACTCCTGTGAATCCTTACAAAGGCCTTGCTGTCAATAATGTGTATGGTCAGTCGTTCCGTTAGTAGAAATGGGGATAGCATGCTGGAAAGTGTGAAAATTTTGGTTATTTCTTAACTAAGGATTTGAACCCTGGATCAGACTTAGCTACAGGACAGGTCGCCAAACCAGGGTCTGTATGAAATTGGGTAGCTTGAAAGACATATTAGTTAGATATTCCTTCAGCCCAAGCTGACTGCGGATCGTGTTTGATAGTGGAAAACGGACACGTCAGCTGAATTTTATTAGAGCTGTATCTCTGCCCTTCTTGGCAAGGGTCCTCTTCAGGCTCAAAGCCGCTCAAGTTGGAAAAAACGAACTTGTGGGAAACACCAACTTCATCGTTTTTCCAACTTGAGTGGCTTTGAATCTGAAGAGGACCTTTGCCAAGAAGGGTCTAAAATTCAGCTGACGTATCCGTTATGCACTATCAAATATCAAATTAGTTGATTTTTGGCGGGGGGGGGGGGTCAGAATTTTCCTTTGTTCTATGAACCATTCCAAATGAGAGTTACTGCTTCTTGGAGACTTGGTCGTGTTTTCGCTCTTTCCCAGTTTGTTGTTTAGTAGAATGAATTCGAAGGCGTGGCCAGTTTGAGGACTTCCAGCCTGTTGATTAGAGACTGGGAGAACCCGCCTTCGCCTCGTTATCAGCATCGTCACACAAAACTAGTACAATACTCTATATGACTAAGTCAGAAACATTCCAGTGAACTTCGGGAAGAACGAGAAACGTCAGATTCAGATAATTTTTACTTCACCAAAAGAAAAAAGACCAAAGGTTTCGATGGGATCCCAAAAATTCAATATTTGATCCAGACAATCGGGTCTTGTCTTTGCCAGATCCAGTCTTCGCCAGTCTCCTTGAACATTTTTACTATTAAAATTCAGAAACAGATTAAGGCCAAATAGCTGTTTCTGTTTTGAAGTACTTGTCCGGCGAAAAAAGAAAGCTCAAAAACGAACTCAGCGTATCTTCTTTCCCCAATATCGAACATCTAATCAAATTCAAATGAAAATTTAACTTATAACAAATTCCGGCTCCAGCCGGATTCCGGTCGAACTTTATGTCCGAGTAAAAAATGATTGTCATACACGGATTCAGCATCTCGTCTTACCCCTAAATCGGATATCTAATCAACTACAAATAAAACTTTAACTTTTAATAATTTTCGGGTTCCGGCCGGTTTCCGGGCGAACTAGTTGTCCGGGTAGAAAATTGTTTCCACAGAACTGCTCAGCATGTTTTCTTACCCTTTAATTGAATATCTAATCAACTCCAAATAAAACTTTTACTTTTAACAAACGTTCCGGTTTTGTCCGGATTCCGGGCGAACTACGTATCCGGCAAGAAAATGGTTTTCACAGTCGAGTTCAGCATAGTTTTCTACCCCTAAATCGAACATCTAATCAACTTCAAATAAAACTTTTACTTTTAATACAGTTTCCGGTTTTGGCGGAATTCCGGTCGAACTACTAGTCCGATGACAAAATGGTTTTCACCATCGTTTTAAGCTTGTCTTCTTACCCCCTAATCGACTATCACATTATCTGTTTAAAAATATTTCATTTGCCCCTTAATTTAAACCCTCTTCCCCACCCCTAAATGTAGGGCTACAGAGCCCACCTACGAACTTGACCTTACTCTTGACCCAAAGAATCCTCACACCAAGTTTCATCAAAATATATCGTTCTCTTCGAGAGTTATAGTGCGCACAGACGGACAGACGGACAACTTTTGCGATGTCATGGGTATCCCTCCACTTACGTTTTGGGATCCCAAAAACTACATTATACAAAAAACTCAACAACCACATAAAAGACAAAAATCCTGTGGGATCTTCTAACCACCTTTTATCTTCTAACCACCTTTTAACTTAAAATTATTCAATAAATAATAACAGAAAAGCTAATCGAATATATTTTCAAAAAGAAGAAAAAAGAGGTAAAGAAAGAGAGTAAAAAAAAAAAAGAAATAAAAATGATTCCCTCGTCACAACCTACCCACCGCCTACGTCACCCAAACGAACCCTCTAAATTCATTCAAATTCTGTGTAAACCAATCAACAACTTTTGTTGTCGTGACGTTTCTTCGCTGGTCAGACAACGATTCTTCATCGGCAGGAAGATTTAGTCATCAAGAGTATACATCTATAAGTTAATGAAGAGAAAAATAAACTTTCACTTCACAAATTGAAGGGCATTGCAAAAGTCTCAGCGTCAGGGAGGACCGCAGCTTTTTTCGACTAAAGATTTATAATTTAACACATATCCTAGTAGAGTTTTAGGTATACATTGATGATGGTGATGGTCAATGTGGGAGACTAATAGTAAATATACCGTATGGTAATCTGAACTGGAACGTGGATAATTGTGACCAAGCTCTTCAAGGTGCTATTCACCCCATCTATTTCACCTGGTGACCGGTCTGAATACACTGTAAAAAGTTTCTTACAGTAAGGATTAAAGTTAACTGCAGTATCTGCTACTGGGGTTAATCTTATTTCTACTGACATAAGATTAATCCGAATTAGAGATAAGATTACCTTTTTAGAGACAAGGTTAATCCCAGTAGCAAATACTGCAAGATTTTTGTTTACAGTGTACATGTCCGGCAACCGGGAGTCATCAGTTCCTCGGGTTCTTCAATAAGCAAGGTGGCCTAAAATCGACTTTACTTCAATTCGTCTGACTTGTTGATGGTCTCATTCAGCAAGATTTTGCATGGGTATTGACTTTTTTGTTTGCATCTGGTAGATTTCACTTTCAGAGTGAAATAAAAAGTTGGAATACCCCGAATTAGATGGTTCACTGATTGACATGCTGACAGACCGCTGACAAGGTGTGACTTCATTTTTGAAAAATAAATCTGCAGGGAGCTTGACCAGCAAATTTGGTTGTGATGCAGGTCTGTACATAATGATAATGATCTTGTTCCGAACTGAGCAAAAAAAAGGAAAATAATGCAGTAACAAGAAAAAATAGAAACGGATAGCGAGGTGAATGCGCTAGGTAAAAAAAGGCAATGAAAATTTCGATTTATTAATGTGTTAAAGGACCCATCGTACCCATAACTCTTGCTTGTTTCACTGTCTTCGAAATGGTGCGATTCGTAGGCTACTTCTTCGTCGTAAGAAAAACCGTCATGTTAATTTTTTCCTGTATTGCGGGAAGTCAACGGGCCTGGACAACGGCTTAAAAGGTCCAAAGCAATATGTTGGAAGAAGAGTCTAGTTTTAAAGTATTCAACTATATTAAAATACTGGAACACAAACATTGAACAGTGCAAGAGATGCTTTTAGAATTGATGGTAGCCTATGGACCCAGGCTCCGCTTGTGCCCCTTCCAGCGTCGACATAATATACTCTGCAGTCCATCTCGGGGTCACGAGGGTCACCTGGTTAAGGAATGGTTCGCCGTTACCACCTCCTTTGCCTCAATACTCTTGATGACTAACTCTCCTTGTCGATTTGAAATCGCCTTGTACCTAGCGGAAGAGCCAGAAGCGGCACCACAGCTGTCCTGAACGAGCGCCGTGATTGGCTGACACATAATTTGAACTGTTGAGTTTGAGTCGTTAGTGAGACGTTTTCTCCTTCTTCCTGAGGATCACTGGCGTGTTTTGGACTTAAGGAGGGTTTTCGCGAAATCTCGTAATCAATTTCCGGCAAGCGAAGCGCATCGCGAAAACTGTGGGAAAGCGATTCCTGGAATCACTTTCCACTTTCCCGCTGGACTGATCGCGAAAACACTGACATCGCAGGGAAAAATCTTGAGTTACGAACTTTTTTGAATAAATATGGTCTACTTAACGGTTCTTTGATTCTCATCTATTCTATCGAAGTCACCTTAGTTACGATTACCATTTTTTTTATTTATTAGTGACACTTGCACTGTTTTACTCCTCTCATTGAAATTCCCGCCGAAACATTCAACTTTCCGCGGAGCTTTCCACTGGTGGAATCACTTTACAGGAAAGTTGCTTCGGTTTCCGAAGCGAGAAAACCGGGTTGGAAAGTTCGGCAACTTTCCGAAGTAGCGCGAAAACCATTGGAAAGTGATTCCGACTTTGCTTTCCAGCTCGCGAAAACCCTCCTTTAGTAGTCGCGTTTTTACAGATCAACTGGCGATTGGGACTTGTTCCCGGGTTCATCGAGTTGACCGTTTTTTGTCGCTTGATAGGGAGCGAGAACAGGCCTTCGAAAAACGGTCTAAATCAGTCAACTGATTTACATCTCGCCGTCCATCCCCACAACTCCTCCCTCGGCAGTCTCTGAAACTGCTGCAGTACTAGCGCTTCCTCAGGTGTAAATTGTACGTTTCTGGGTCCACATGTTTCAACTTTCAAACTTTGGCACCAAGTTTGACTGGACCTCCAAGAGAAAGGTGCATCGGGTTCACTGTTCACTTTGTTCCCAGTCGGTGTCCAGTCAAGCGACAAAAAACGATCGTCTGGACCTCCAGTCGACAGTCGATCGCAAGAAACGGCAACTTTCATTCCAAGCGATCGCAAAAACGCGACTAGTCAAATAGAGTATTCGCTTTGCCCTCCACGTTCAACCCTTATATCCCGTACTTCATAAAGGTATGTTACTCCGGACGTCTTCTAACTTTCGAACTTCGCCGAAGAATAATGAAGAAATTCCAACCTAGCAAATGTGTATGCAAACTACTTAGCGCAAAAAACAACAATCCAAGATACAGTGTATTGAAATCCAAGTTGTAAGATTTTAAAAACAATCATAAAGTCACGGATTATGATTTTTTCAACCTTAAGCTCAGTTGCTTATGAACGATAGGCTATTGGAGAAGAGTCGCTCTGAAGAGGTCCATTTTTGTTGCTGTTTTATTTTTTCCTAAGGTCGAACAGACCGCCAGAATTGAGAAGATTCAAAAAAGAGCTCTAATCATAGCGTGAAAGGTGGCCGAGAGTTCCTATGAAGAGTTACTACGTAAACTCGAAATTGCCTCCTTACATGAACGAAGGCTGAAACTCTGCATGGAATTTGGTGTCAAATCTATGAATCACCCGATCCACACAAATATTTTCCCTTCTGAAAAGCTGTCAAAAAGGCTCCCTCGCAAGGTAGCTACTGCGGTTGAGAAGTTGCAGCCAATTATATGTGCCCACCAGAAGGTTTGCAAAGAGTTTGCAAATTTGGCGTGAGCCATGATTAGTTTTTGGTTAATTAAAAGATTTATCTATCAGTAGGGAGCTTGGTAAATTTCTGCCAACGTCTGGAGGATGCCCTAGGAGAGTAGGAACCGATCCGGTGTTATGCCGTTTGTTTAATATAATTATGTATTTTGAAAGTTTTTTCGAAAAGAAAACAAAAACGAAATGGATAAAAAGTACAAATTCTGCAAAACATTCATTCCAGGACATGGCAACAAGCTATCAACTGGATCCCTCATCTTCACATTTTATGTGCGAATGTTGGGAAATGGGGAAATTAACGGAGGAAATCTTTGGGGGGAGTGTTTAAGGGGGGGATTCAACCCTCTTAAACCTTAAACCTCTTAAACCCCCCTGCTACGCTATATGCTTTAATTATCTTTCAGTTGGTAGTGTAAATAAGAGGTTTCGCTTTCTGGAGGTTGATTTCATGGTAATTAAGTTCGAAAATTGGCGTGCATCCCTGCCACCCTGGGGTTTTGTGCGTAATGTAGCGGAAAGCAGATGTTTTGTTTTCCTTGAGAATTTTAAGTTGTATTAATGAGAGTAATGCACTGGTCTCCTTTCACTTTCTTTGCGGCTGTGACATCGCGGGAAGTTAAAAAAATGTCTTAATTGTGTAAGTCTGTTATTTCAGTTTTAATAATAATAATAATAATATAATGCAAAAATAAGGCACATGGCCTCTACTTTGTTTTTAAGTTCAAAATCAGCAGGATTTCAAACACCCGAATGGAGATACAAGCTCAGTTTTTAAGCATTACAGGAAATACTAGGTTTGTAAGGTTCTAACACAAAACTAGTAAAGAAAAAATTTATTCAGAAATATTTTTTTTCACAGAATTATAGACGTAATTTCCAGTTTGACGTAAATTCAGAATTGAATGATTTCAGGATAATTCAAACATTTTTGCATGCCAGCGTTTCGGCTCCAGCATTACAAATCACGAAACGCTCGTGGACCAAAGCATCAAATTGGATTGTAATAACTATTTTCATTCATCAGGATTTTCATTAGTAGTAAACTTGAGTTACTAATTCGAACATTACACAACTTGACCGTGTTCCTTCGATCCCTGATTTTTTGTATAGGCTATGTCAATCATAAAATGTACCCACAGTTTGGAACACCGTATGTCGAACGAGGGTTATCCTTATACCAAAGGATTGCCCACTCAAGGGGTCACCGTCTCTTGATTTTGGTGTAACAGCAAGTGCCCGGAGCCGGCACCGGTTGCCACGTGTTACAAGCGAGAATCGCCTGATTTATGCCGGTCACTGGTGGTTTCGGCCGGGAAAGGGAAAGGGTGTACAGCAACCCTCGTGGTCACGAACTGCGACTGAACTGGAAATCCCTCGGCAGATTCAGGCTGTGCCGGAAGAATTACTATCTCAGCATTTGCTGCCGTATTCCAGTTTGGGATGCCACAACAAACTTTGGTCTTGTTTGCTGTGGCTTTATGTTCGCTTCCGAAGGTTCGCCATCAATTGGGTGTACACACTACACTGGCGCTATCGTATCGTTGCTGCATTAATTTTACCGTGTTCTTCAAAACTGTGCTAACTACATTTTCATAATTTTTGGGCCCAGTTTTGTGTATGCCATCGGCATGAAGAAATGAAGAAACTAGGAACTCAGAAAGTTAAAACTAATCGACCTGTTAGAAGGTGCTCATGTCGTCATCTAACATTTAGCACAATTTAACAGGATACCGAATCAGTTATGTTCTTTCCGATGGTATAGTTAACTCAGTTTCAAACATTTCTCAGTTAGCACAGTTTTGAAGAACACGTACAATTCGTCTCGCAGTTGCACCGGAAATGGAACGTTTAAACGCCGTGATTGGGTGCGCGACAGATTGCTCTGCCCTCAGCTGTGCTTTCGTCATTTCAAGTTTCCGTGCTGAGAGGAGTGTTCAAATGCCGACAGGTTTGGAGCAAAAGTGCAAAAAGGGGACACCCGGGTTTGAACCGGGGACCTCTCGATCTGCAGTCGAATGCTCTACCACTGAGCTATATCCCCTGGTTGTTATTTGTAGCTGGCGGAACAGATTCCTTTACGTTTCGACACTTAGAGGTTTCCCAAAGCACAACTCTTACTAGAAATGATCTTTTCGCTATGAAACGAATGAGAAAAATGTTTCTCGAAAATACCATTAAGTAAATAATAAGTAAGTAATTTATTTGTGACCCGCCATTTTGAAAAGTCGGAGTAAATGACGAAAATAAACAAAACACATATATACACACAGAAAAAGACACTTAATTTTTAATCTTCGGTCAGGAAGCAGTGGACATTGTTTCCTTCTGAATTGAGCGATTTTCTCGTTAGCTCTTGTCGATGCTACCCAGCCTTCCTGCTCTCCGACGCGGCAGCTGGGGGCAAAACATTTGAAAATTGAACGCGCCGTGGTTAAAAAGTACGAAAACTAAGCAAATAAAAGAAGTAAAAAACAGAAGATTCTCATATCTTTGTTTTTTAAAGAGTTGCCAGAGGACGTTCATGATTCTGGCAAACTTTGCATTGTGTAACCGGCGAAACTCGGCACGGCCGAGAAAGTGCTAAAAATTCGTATGTACGAAACGATGGAGAAAGGTGGTGATTTTTAGAATCTGTCCCTCTATGTTCACTTGTGCATTTTCAAGCACCAAATCTCATTTTCACTTAATTCTGTTCTTCCCGGAACCTCAACAGGTATTCTGTTTCACCTTGCTCGTGGATAAGCAAAACGTTTTGGCCGGATCAGGATCAAACCCTAACAAATATGAGGATTTGGAAGGAAACGACGTCAACAAACTTTTCTTGGAAAGGACATTTGTTTTCTTCGTCAGTTTCATTTTATGTTGTTGCTTACATTACAAAATAGAAGAGAACGAGTGCAAAGTGACCATGCGAGTCGTCAATTTTGTAATAGCCTACGCGTCGTCACTGACTGGACAGAAACGGCCATGTTTCGAGTCGGTCACTAGTCTCGCAATGCAAATAGTGCCGAGAATCTCAGACTTGACCGAACATTTTCGAAAAATGCCCCGCAGTTTTCAGAGCGACCGTGCGCCCTCTACGTGGCGAGATACGTGGTTAACTCAGAAACATGTTTCTCGAATAAACGATGCACACCACGTGATGCGTTGGGGCGCCGAGTCTTACACCAACTGGTGGAGAGTGAGAAATCCCTTCTTTCGAGGGCAATTGTAGATCAGCTGGAAAAAAATGTTGTCGCGAGTCTTCAAATTTAACATCGATTTTGGAGTAGCCTACATCCTGGGTCCGATGGGTTCTCGGTCGGTGTTTCGGACACGTTATCTGTCATGGTTAGTCTTATAGTTGTTGCTCAGTCTCAGTATATTTACGGAGAGTTGCCAACCCTTGGATTGGCCACTTGACTGAGTACCTAAGTGTGGGTCGAGAAGTACTAATATTTCGAGGTTCCTTTGAGATTTATTCGAGCATTTATTGGTTTTTATTGCGCACATGGCTGTTGTTTACGAGGTTGTTTAGTAGTTTATTCTCACATACGTCGAGATGGTGGCGCTTTTTGTCATGTCAGGTTTTTCTCTTCTGTGTGTTGAGGTCTTCACACTTTAACGGTCGGAAGTTTCTTGGCGAACCTGAGTTTTTGGCAGTTTATATCGCTGATCTCACACAGCACTCCACCTTTTTGCAAACAAACCAAAACAAAACGCAACACTTTAGTCGGCGAAACCGGACAAAGGTTGCCGCAACACTTGACGTTGCTAAGTCTAGTTTGTTCTCCCATAGGTTGAGAAGGTGGCGCTTTTGTCATGTTAGGTTTTTTATGGCACTGCCCTTCGGCCAAGTGCCATATAGCGATCGCAATTTCTGTCCGTCAGTCGGTCGGTCTGTCTGTCCCGCTTTTGCTAGTTCGGGCACTTCCAGATAAGCTAGGACGATGAAACTTGGCAGGTATATCAGGGACCGGACCAGATTAAATTAGAAATAGTCGTTTCCCAAATCCGACCATCTGGGGGGGGGGGGGGTGGAGGGAGTGGGAATCCGGAAAAATGGGAAAAGTGAGTTATTTTTAACTTACGAACGGGTGATTGGATCTTAATGAAACTTTATATATGGAAGAACATCGTGTCTCAGACGTCCCATTTTAAATCCAGACCGGATCCGGTGACGTTGGAGGGGGAAGCTGGAAATATTGGAATGGTGGAAAGAACAAGCACAAGTCTTAGATACGTGATTGACATAACCTGACCGGATCCGCTCACTTTGGGGGTGTTGGGGGGGGGGCGAGTTTCTAGTGATCCCGCGAGTTCGGTGCTTCCTGATGTGCGAGAACGATGAAAATTGGCAGGCATGTCAGGGACCCGAACAGATTGACTTGAGAATAGTTGTTTCCCCGATACGACGATATGGGGGGTGGGGGGTGGGGCTGGAGGGAGGGGAATCCGGAAAAATTAGGTATTTTTAACTTACGAACGGGTGATCGGATCTCAGTGAAACATGACATATAGAAGGGCCTCGTGTCTCGGACGCCCCAGTTTAAGCCCGGGCCGGATCCGGTGACATTATGGGGAGTTGGAGGGGGGGGGGGGGGGGGGGGGAATCTTGGTAAACGCTTAGAATGGAGAGATCGTGATGGAACTTGGTGGGAAGAACAAACACAAGTCCTACATACGTGAATGACATAACCGGAACGGATCCGGTGACTGTGGGGGAGCTGGGGGGGGGGGGGGGGGGGTCCGAGTTTCTATTGATCCCACGTTTTCGGTACTTCCTGATGTGCTACGGCGATGAAACTTGGCAGGCTTGTCAGGTACCCGATGCCGATTTCCCCGATCCGACCATCTTGGGTGAGTGTAGGGATGGGGAATCCGGAATCTAGTGGCAAGCTCAGCTATTGAACGGGTTAACGGATTTAAATGAACCTTGATATTTAGAAAGGCCTCGTGTATCCCAGTTTAAATCCGGACTGGATCCGGTGACATTGGGAGGAGTTGGAGGGGTGGAACCGGAAATCTTTGGAAACGCTTAGAGTGGAGGGATCGGGATGGAACTAGGGGGAAGAACAAGCAAAAGTTCTAGATACGTCATTGGCATGATAGGACGGGATTTGGTCACTGTGAGTAAGTTGGGTGGGTGGTCCACATCTCTAGTAAGCGCGCGATTTCGGTACTTCCTGATGTGCTAGGACGATGAAACTTGGTAGGCGTGTCAGGGACCCGAATAGATTGAGTTGAGAATAGTCGATTCCTCGATCCGACCATCTTGGGAGGAGTGGAGGGATTGAGAATGCGCAATCTAGTGGCAGGGGCAGTTTTTGAACGGGTGATTGGATTTGAATGAAACTTGGCAAGTGGAAAGAGCCATCGTCTCAGTAGTTCCATGTCAGCTCTTGGGAGGAGTCGAGGAAGCGGGAATCCGGAATTTTGAGGTATTTATAACTTTCCAACGGGTAATCGGATCTTAATGAAACTTGATATTTGGAAAGACGACCAAGTTCAAATGCTGATCGGATCCGGTAACTTTGGCGGGAGCCGGAGGGGGGAACCGGAAATCTTGGGAAACGCTTAGAGTGGAGGGATCGGTATGAAACCGGGTGGGAAGAACAAGCGCACGTCCAAGATACATCGATGACATAAACATACCAGATTCAGACACTATGGGGGACTTGGGGGGGGGGGGGGGGGGGCTTTATTCTGGCGATCCCGCATGTTGGGCACGTCTAGGGACATAAGCGAGTGAATTCCTTGGGTTGAAACTTGCAATGTTGGCGATGGCTTGGAGGTGATTTTGGAAATTTTCAAATTTGAGTAGGTAGCCTACTAAAAATAAAAATTCTAGGTTAGAACAGTATTTTTTTTATGGCCGGGGGTTTTGTGAAGTTCTCTTCTACTTTCTTGTACCACCTACTCGTAACGAGTGCCATATGAGATCATAGCTCTTGTCTCTTCTGTTTGTTGAGGTCTTCACGCTTCAATGGTCGGAAGTTTCTTGGCGAACCTGATTTTTTTTGGCAGTCTTTATCGCTGATCCCACACAGCACAAACAGTCTCGGCACTTTACGTCTTTCCGATCTTTTTGTTTTCGTTTGTCCCTGCAAATCCCTTTCCTCGTCTGTCTGCTCAGGCCTCAGTTGTCCGCAGAGATCTATCGTGATCAGAGTGTGGTGTTGTTAAATGCCATGGGTCACCTTACATATTTATGTTCCGGATTCCTGATATCCGGCGTGGATCCAATAGGAAAATCCGGGCCAAAACATCACGAAGTGGGGCGCGTCAGATTTTGGAATCTAGAAAGGTGCCCTATATGCAACAGAGTTAGGAGAGTAAATAGATGAGAACACCGATGGAATAGGGGAAAAGACGGAGTGATTGACAGCTTTGATTGGAAAGAAGAGATTTTGAGGGGGGGGTATTTAGGAAATGTTGAATAATAGAAAGCTAGCGTCATCCTCATGCATATCCGGAAGGATTGGCTCGACTGTACGGACGCCACAGATATCCGGTATTCTGGAAAGTAAAGTATTTACTTTTATAGCAGCGCCAAACAAAATTTCTTTGTTCTGGATAACCCCTTGTCTCAAGCACGAAACTATTGGATGCTGCAACCGTTGTAGCAAAGTTTGATTTGATTTGTCTTAAATTTTACTTTAACTACTATTTGCTGAAACAAAACTCTGCAGAAATCTTTGTTAGGTTAGATTGAAGTAGATTGTTACCCACGATTTGCAGTACACCCACTAATCCTAACCAGGCGCCAATCAATTTCGACTAAATCAGTAATTACTTTGTTATAGGATTTAGCTTTCTTTTCCATTGGTTTTCGCTGAAATTTTTGAGGGTTTTTGTTCAAACAATCCTGTGATTTTTGAGACCTTGAACCAGTGGGAAATTAACACACAAAAAGTTTGTGAATGGCAATGATTAGAAAATTGGTCGACCATGACGGTTTTTGGGATCCCAAAACGTAAGTGGAAGGAGACCTATGACTTCTTAAAAGATGTCCGTCCGTCCGCCCGACTGTGAGCACGAGGACTCTCGATGGGAATGTGATATTTTGATGAAACTTGGTGTGAGGATTCTTTTGGCCAAGGGACAGGTCAAGTTCGTAGATGTAGCCCCCTACATCTACTGTAGCCCTACATTTAGGGGTGGGGAAGGGGGTTCAGATTAAATGGCGAACAAAATATTTTTTAATAGCCAATGAGATAGTCCATTTAGGGGTAAGAGGACATGCTGCAGCCGGACAAGTAGTTCGCTCGGAATCCGGCCCAAACCGGAACGTTTGTTAAAAGTAAAAGTGTTGTATAAAGCTGATTGGATGTTCGATTTAGGGGTAAGAAAACATGCTGAACATTCCTATGTGAACCATTTTCTCGTTGGACAAGTAGTTGGCCCGGAATCCGGGCCAAATTTATTAAAGGTAAATGTTCTTTTGAAGTTGATTAGATATTTGACTTAGGGGTAAGAAGACATGCTGAATCCGCATTTGACAATCATTTTCTACCCTGAAAAATAGTTCGCCTGGAATCTGGCCAAACCTGAATATTCGTTAAAGTTTTATCTGAAGTTGATTATAGGGGTAAGGCGATAGGCTGAATTCGTGTTTGAGCTTTAGTTTTGGCCGAACAAATAGTTCGCCCTGAATCCGATCGAAGACGGAGATTTGGCACAAGTAAGGCAGGAAGTTTTGACCTATTTCGTCAAAGCAGATATGACGTATAACCTAGGGGTAAATACACACATGCTGGATGCATATCCGAAATTGGTTTTCTCAGATAGCCATTGGCCTTATTCTGTTTCTAAATCTTAGTAGACTAGTAAAATGTTCAAGGAGTCTGGAAATTGTCTGGATGCAATATTAAATTTTTGAGATCCCATCGAAACCTTTGGTCTTGTTTCTGAAAGATAGCTAATTTTGACTTACAAATTAATTGACAGAACATGTACGGTACACAACTGCAAAAACCATTGTTTTAACACTAATACGTCATTCACCCGAATTTCTTAAACTTGTCAGATGTCAGTATCTATTTGTAATTAACCTCAAATTTCAGCTGCTCACATACGGGAAGTATTATCGCCAAGCACCCCCCCCCCCCTTCCCACCACCACCACCACGAGTGGACCTGTAAAAAACTAAATTCTTGGATTTCGTCTTTCGAAAGCGGTTAGGAATGATCACCATTTTTGAGATTCGAGATCTACAAGAACAAACTATGGGATCGCCTATGATATTACAGGATATGACGTTTATTGCAAAAAGCAAACTGGTCATAGCAACAACATAGAAAAAAAACACACAGAAGAAGGAAAAATAAACAAAAAGGAAATCTAAGATATAACTTTATACCACTTACATTAGATCCTCCCGGTGCTTGATGCTAACCGGACAAACTTAGCAAGATTTGTCGTTACTATGAAGCCACTCCAGTCAGATCTATTACCGCCCCCCCCCTAAAACACTCCCCCAAAGATTTTCTCCGTTAATTTGCCCACTTCGCAACATTCGCACATAAAACTAGACCTACGTTGCCGGGGCAACGTGAAGTGTTGCGGCAACCTTTGTCCGGCTTCGCCGACTAAAGTGTTGCGAGAGCAACACTTTGGTTTTGTTTCTTCGCTGTCGGTTAAATGCTGAAATTGTCAACTTATCGAAGCTTTTAAAACGGTATGTTCTAAAAAGAATAATCACATGATCAAAAGCTGTTCTTTAGCGTTGTAAAACCAACAACAAAACAATATCGGAAGAAGGGACTAAATTGACTTGGCGGTCAGTTGAGCTTTATCCTTTTCAATCGTAGATATCGTGACGGATGAAAACTTGGAACAATATCTTATATAATCTAGTTGGTATTATAAAGCTATCCGTAACGTTTCAGGACTAAAATACCATAGATGACACTATTAATTATTACAAAACTACCTTATTGTTTTAGATTACCGTATCGTTTGTACCCGTTGTGTAAACAGTTAATCTTCGGTTATAGCGATAGACCATCGATACAAACTTTCTTACCGTCATATTTACAGATATCGAATACAATGTGCACCAATTTTCAAAAATTTCTAGCCCCTCGTGAACCGATTCTTACTTACAAGTCCCTCTCCCGTGATTGACATCAAATTCATCGGAACAAATAATGGATACACCAGCTATTAAAAGTTGCAAACCGCTCATCGCTGAAGATGATTATAGCATAAAAGCCGTTTTGGCTTTTTGGGAACAAAATTGTTCTTACCATCTAATACACCTGATACAAATAACAGGTATACCAACTAGCAAATGCTGCAAACTCCTCATTGCCGAAGATGATTATGAGCTAACAGTCGACTGTTGCTTACAGTCGACTGTTGGTTACAAGTCCCTTACATGTCTTACAACTGGTATCCCCTATTTTTGGTTTCAGTGTGTACCTTACTCCTGAAGTTGTCAACCCCTTGAAACTTTCAAACTGGTTTATCTCATGAAGGATTTTTGTTCAAAAAAAATGGATGACATATACTTTGATCAGCTCATCAAGGGCATCGATTGCCCTAACCACAACAAAAGAATATCGGAAAAAGGGACTAAATTGACTTTGCAGTCAGTTGAACTTTATCCTTTTCAATCGTAGACATCGTGACGGATGAAAACTTGGAACAATATCCTATATAATCTAGTTGGTATTATAAAGCTATCCGTAACTTTTCAGGATTAAAATACCATAGATGACACTATTAATTATTACGAAACTACCTTATTTTACATTATCGTTTGTACCCGTTGCGAAAACAGTAAATCCTAGGATACAGCGAGAGACCATCGATACAAACTTTCTTACCGTCAGTTTTATATAAATCGAATACAATGTGCAACAATTTGCACAAATTTCTAGCCCCTCGTGCACCGATTCTACTGACAAGTCCCTTTCCCGTGATAGACATCAAGTTCACCGGATAAAAATAATGGGTACACCGGCTAGCAAAAGTTTCAAACCCCTCATCGCTGAAGATTTTTGTAGCATAACAGCCTATTAAGTCCCTTGCATGTCTTACAATTGGGAACCTAATTGTTCTTACCATCAAATGACAGGTACGCCAACTAGCGAAAGCTGCAAACCCCTTATTGCCGAAGATGATTATGAGCTAACACTCGACTGCCGCGTACAAGTCCCCTACATGTCTCACAACTGGTATCACCTATTTTTGGTTTCAGTGTGTACCTTACTACTGAAGTTGTCAACCCCTTGAAACTTTCAAACTGGTGTATCTCATGAAGGAATTTGTGTACCAAAAAATGGATGACATATACTTTGATCAGCTCATCAGCGGCTATCGATTGCCGTCGAAAAAAAAAATTCTACCTGTCTTAGTTCAAAAGTTGACTTTTTTGCCGTAGGCCAACTTTCTAACGTCACCACTTAGAAAGGAGCAAAGGATAAGCTCTAGTTTCTTTAGCAATGAGAGAACTTCTAAAGTTTAAGAGGTACATCTGATACCATTTCTCTACCGCAAACCCAAGTGCAAAAAAACGAATGATAAACTCAGCTGAAATCGCGTACACAAATGGAACCAAATTGTTCTTACCATCGAATACACCGGAAACAAATAACAGGTACACCAACTAGCAAAAGCTGCAAGTCCCTCATTACCGAAGATGATTATGAGCTAACAGTCGACTGTTGCTTAAAAGTCCCCTACATGGCTCATAACTGCTATCGCCTATTTTTGGTTTCAATGTACCTTACTACTGAAGTTGTCAACCCCTTTGAAATTTTCAAACTGGTGTATCTCATGAAGGAATTTTTGTACCAAAAAATGGATGACATATACTTTGATCAGCTCATCAGTGGCTATCGATTGCCGTCGAAAAAAAAATTCTACCTGTCTTAGTTCAAAAGTTGACTTTTTTGCCGTAGGCCAACTTTCTAACGTCACGACTTAGAAAGGAGCAAAGGATAAGCTCTAGTTTCTTTAGCAATGAGAGAACTTTTAAAGTTTAAGGGGCACATCTGATACCGTTACTCTACCGCAAACCCAAGTGCAAAAAAAAAATTTTGTAAACTCAGCTGGAATCGTCACAGACATGGACAGAAACAATAGATGGCAGCACTTTCGGACCCGTGGGAAAAAGCCACTTTTTTGTCTCTGTAGATTTTTCTATTTATCACTCAAAGAAGATATGTTGGCTGTGGGGCCGGGTAACTGCCGCATATATTTAACACTTATAGATTTTAGTCCATCTTCAATTTGAAACTGGTGCCTGCCTGCTAGCGTGCTAGAACGGAGCTTTCCACTCGAAAGCAGAAACATGGTTTGATGAAACGAAAGGTTCGCTACACAACTTGAGATGGTCCTCTCCGACATAGGCTATACAACTCCACTTCACTTCGCAAACCGTAGGCTCTGGCTCGATGACAAGCAAAAACCATCCTTATTGGCCCCAGGCAAGAGTTCTACGGAGCTTTCCAAAATGTAATGTCATATTCATCAATCCGGCCTAAAGTCCACACTTTCCGTAAAAACCGCACAGGTTAGACCCTTCCCAGTTACCAGGAATAAAATGAAATCGGAGTCATAGGAAAAAAAAAAAAAAAAAACAAAAAAAAACAGGACAAAACCAAAGTGTTGCTCTCGCAACACAATTTAAAGGCGAGGGATTCGGTTGATAGCTTGTTGCCATGTCCGAGAATGAATGTTTTGTCATGCTCGGATTAGATTCAAGTTTGTTCGTACTGACTGTACAATTAAGATACAGCTACCCATTTATTCAGGACATTTGGTCGTGAAGGATTTTGAATATGCGGAAATTAAGAAATTTCAAGGTTAAAATGCATTTTACCATCTGGATTTTAGTATTGAATTGCTCCTTGAAAAGTAAGTAAAAATTATACCTTACAGCTGGCTTAGTCGTCGAATGGCAGATTTTTTGTTTGTAAGCTCTCGTCTATAGATCTGAGCAAAATATAAATCCGTAACATTGCCCAAGTTTTGGACATGGGCCACCTCATTCCGGTCAGTTGCAGGACAGCAAATTTTTTCTTTTCTTTATTGGTTCATATCTGTTTCGACGTTTTTTGACGGTTATTGTTTTCGGGGGGTTACCGACTCCCCGGCACCTGCTCTGCACCGCTTTTCCGGCACCGTCTGGCACTTGCCGAAACCAGCGGTGCCGGCCATAAATTATCTGATTCCGCTTCTGAATATGCTGATTGAATGTTCTAACACGTGGTAACCGGTGCTGTCTAATGTTTGCCGCTACAATCGAAAGTTGGCAACCCAAGGTGGACTCGTTGTCCTCCTTAAAGGTAGGCCTACTATGACAAGGAAGCCTACTCCAAGGCCCTTGCCGAAGGAGGGATAAGAATTTGTATCGCCCCTCCCCCCTCCCAAAAAAAGTATACGGATTTCCAGTTTATAAGCTTTGTTGGTGGTCTGGAAAAGGATGGATCCTTGTTCGTTGATTCGAGTAATAACAGTTAATTATTTTAGAATCAACACTTGTCGTTCAAGGTATAGAACCAAGAACGGAAGAGATGCAACTAAAAAGTAAATAGAACCATGTCTTCTTTTCTTAAAGGACCCCTCGTACTACTCTTCTACTTAAGATTGAAAATTAAGTGTCCTCTGTGTGTTTATGTGTTTTGTTTATTTTCTTCATTTATTCCGCTTACTTACTTAGAGTATTTTAAAATATTGGAATACTTAGAACTATGCTGTGGTTTCAAGAAATAACCAACGGTTTTGGCTGTTTTAAGCCGTTTCCGAGACCCATTGACTTGTAGAGAAAACAGGGAAACAAATTACATAACCTGTTTTTCTGATAAATATTCTTTGAGCCCAAGCTGACTTTGAAACATTTATTCAAACAATGTTTACAACGAATACGTCAGCTACGATTACAGGTCTGTTTCCTTCCCCGAAGTTGAACCAGAGGATTGACAGCCTGACGAGGACCCTTGCCAAGAAGGGCCGAAATATCGCTGACGAAGAATTATAGCTGACGTATCCGTTATAAACATTGTTTGAATAAACTCTTTTTCTACGGAAAAAATTCTCGCAGACAATCGTCGACAGCGTGATACACATCGAGGATAGCAAGAGACGGAAAGAGAGAAAATAAGCGTAGTTTTGTTAGAGGGGTTAGAATGCACCGTACGATAATGGGGTCTCCGGCTTTTGTAATATATGGAGGGATTATGGAAGTACGTTGCATTAGTATTATAGGTAAGAAATGTCCTTTAAGGAATTTATCACAGCCATTAGTTTTGTTTTCAAGTGCCCATTGCGAAACTTGGTGCACATTTACTGGCACCGCTGCATATCCTCTCTGACGGATTGATAACGAAGGAGCAGAATAATAACCTGAGATATAACGCTTTGTCTGGATAAGCTTTAATGTTTCCACGGTTCCAGTGGTTGGGTCTCAAGTGTGCTTTTCCTGTTGTAAGAAAATTGGTTTATCCTCTATTTTATGACAGGAAAGCCTTTTGTTAAGAAAGTGGCTGTCAGTAATGTTGAAGGTTGAAGTTCACATGGTCAGTCATCCACGGGGTAATGGAGGGGTGTGTATCCTACCAAGAAAGGTGTGTAGTTAAAGAAGTTGTGGCATTTCTTAAGCTGAAGCTAACTGCTAATCATGTGCAATGGTGCTAACTTATTATAGTTTAATTTCGGTTAAACTATAATAATTTAGGAATACGACAGTCTAGTTGCCAGTAACTCGTTCGAGAACTCGTTCATTTAAATAGGCTTGAAGACCCGATGGAAATGCGTTATTTCGTTGCTCTGCTATTCATTTGATCGATTTTTAGCGAATGAACTTTTTCTTTCGGATGTGTCTTACCTCTATGTTTACCTAGTTGTTATACCTCTATGCTTGAAATATTTATCATTTAAAGTGGTAAACGATGCCAACAGATAAATCTTTTTGGGTTACCCACAGTACACAGTAGTGGGCTTTCTTGGAAGTAACTGGGAATGACTTCTCATTAGAAACTGCCTTCTGGTCAGGTTCTGGCGAGTCCGCAATGGTGAGGTGAAACCAGACACTGGTGAGTCCGAAAACGGTTTATAACACTAGGGACCAGTCACCAGTAAAACGTGATAGAGGAATAACGTTCTGGGTCCAAAATCGGCGGCAAAGAACGCGGTTAATGGTACAAAAATTAAAGAAAAAAACCGAAAGCTGAAAGCTGCTACAGCGCTCGCAATAGTGGATTGTTCCAAGGAACAGTCCACTAAAAAAACAATTGTAAAAAAGGGTCCTTGATTATTTTATGTGACGGTACCCTTTGGAGACGTAGGAAATTTGCTGCTTTGCTGCTACTTTCAAGAAAACTCTTGAAAGTAAAAATGTATCAGTTAATCGGCCCTGGCGGCTTCAAAGAACACAACACATGGGAAAGTTGATGGCTGTAAAGATGGTAATCAGTTCACATGTGTAACCGGTACGTCGTAATTGGAGTCAAATGTTGCGTGACTACTTGATTGACGTAGAACCATGTGAATGGTTAAGATGCTGCAGTGTTATTCCGTTCCGCCAGCCAGCCATTATATCTTTTTGTTATTTGTGTTTTGTATTTAAATAATTATGCCAAAATAGCTAACTGAGCAGACCTCACTTTTTGTCGTTATTTTTTTTTGCGCGCGTCGGGTCTTTTCCAGTTTCTTTCTTAATTATTACTTTTGGGGCTACAACTCGTCCATTCGTCGACATTTATTTTTTTTATCCGCTTTCTGTTATTGTGTTTGCCAGTTTTCTGTCATTAAGTTGCGAGGTAGGCAAAAAACTCGGGCCAAAACCTCAGACAACAAATGTACCATTGTCTCAATCTGCCAAATTACAATTGATGGCGAACCACCAGTCTATACATACACACTTGATGAAATACCACTCGTCACTTGCCATCGCATTCTGATTGGTTTTGTTTCCAAAAAGTAATTCTTTTTGGAAAGCATGCATGAATCATTATTCTACGAAAAAACACAAAAACAGTGCTATTATCTTATAAAACACAGATTGAATTGAATTAGGGTTAACAGGCTGCTGCTCGCTCGCAGTTTGTGAATTTCCTCTTCGCCTTATTTCCCATACAATTTGAAGTTGTCACTGTTATATTCAAATTATGCATAAAACGAATATGTCAGCTACGATGCTTCAGCAGCGACATTTCGGCCCTTCTTGGCAAGAGTCCTCGTCAGGCTGTAAATCTTCAGGGTCGGTGAAGGAAACAAACCTGCATGGTGACCTGTAGCTGGCATATCCCTTTTATGCATTATTAGAATTTATGTTTCAAAGTCAGCTTGGGCTCAAGGAATAGTTGTTAGTGTTCCCTGCGACTTCACGCACACACTGCAGGATCACTGTCATTTCACCTAAGGCTTTGAGGGTCTGTACAACTATTTCGATACCTGTAAAAATGCAATAGCCTACCGCATGCCTTCAAGTCATGCACGGAAAATTTGGGAGGGCTTCATAATAATCATTAATTCTATGCCACGCGCAATGCACGAGACGACACAGTAAGTGCCTGAAGACGTATACAAAGTAAATTCAAAATCTAGGCAGTTTTCTAGTTGGTGACGATTAACGCCTACATTGTAAGAAGTTTCTCCGAGTAAGGATTAAAGTCAACTGCAGTATTTGCTACTGGGATTAATCTTACCTCTACTGAGGTACGATTAGTCCGAATTAGAGATAATTCTAATTCGGGATAACTGTATCCGAGATAACAGTATCTCGGTCTCGATGCATGCCAGACATACACTGACCAGACCAAAATGCGCGCCTTGGCCTCTCAATGATTCCACCATAACTCATTTTCTAGAAAAAACGAGAAAACGGCTTTCTGCCTGTCCACCAGCGATGTGTAATGTTGTATTCTCCCGGAACGATTCTCATTGCTCTCTTTTGGACATTAGTTGCGTTTTTGATCCGAATTCTCCTCGCGGTTTTCCTCCGGATTCTCCTATTTCGCGTTTTTGTACTAATCAGATGAAGTGAATTCTCCTTCTTGCTTTTTTGTCAGAATCGAGAACGGGGCCTCGTGAGTCGCGATTCTGCAAAATCGAGAAGTTTCTCCGGTGGCGAATTCTCTATTCTCTTCTCTTCGTTCTCCTCCCTGATTGGTCAACAGAGGGTGGATGTTCAATATGCATAAATACGTATACCGGGTTGCGGACGAGCTGCCAAATTGGTGTTTTTGTCAAAAGCGAGAATGGAGAAGTCAGAGGAGCAAAAATGGTAATTTGTACGAGAATCGAGAATTCAGAAGCGAGAATTCGGAACGGAGAATTCGGATCAAAAACGCAACTATTTTCTTGGCGATCAGAGAGCTTTGCAGAAAGAGAAGAATTCCCATAATCAAAGACTTTTTTCTTTTCCAGCGGAGCATGTTACAAGCGACAGATTCAACCCGTCGCCAAATTTCCCAGCTTTCTTCAACGACCTCACTCAATACGACTTCTGGAATTGCCCTCGTGTAATGACACGGTGAGGAGAATCAAAATTAAGCCCGAAGACCCTAAGTGCCTTTCTGCTCTGGCGGACCCTTACCTCCAGAGGGGTCTTAAGATAATAGAGTAAGTGCATCTTCTTTAACTCTTCCGGCTTGTTCCGGATTTCAAAACCGGAGAATATAACCCATAAGTCCATTTTTTTGGGATCCCAAAGCGTAAGTGGAGGGATACCTATGACATCGCAAAAGTTGTCCGTCTGTCCGTCCGTCCGTCTGTCCGTCCGTCTGTAAGCACGATAACTCTCGAAGGGAACGAGATATTTTGATGAAACTTGGTGTGAGGGCTCGTTGGGTAGTCGGACCAGTCAAGTTCGTAGATGGGCTTTGTAGCTCTACATTTAGGGGTGGGGGAGGGGATTCAAATTAAGGGACAAACAAAATATTTTGAAACAGCTAATGTGATAGTCAATAATGGGGTAAGAAGACATGCTGAACACGATGGTGAAAACTATTTTGTCATCGGACAAGTATTTCGCACGGAATCCGGCCCAAACCGGAAAGTTTGTTGAAAGTAAAAGTTTTATTTGAAATTGATTAGATGTTCGATTTAGGGGTCGGAAAACATGCTGAAGACGATGGTGAAAACTATTTTCTCGACGGACAAGTATTTCGCCCGGAATCCGGCCCAAACCGGAAAGTTTGTTGAAAGTAAAAGTTTTATTTGAAGTTGATTAGATGTTCGATTTAGAGGTAGGAAGACATGCTGAAGACGATGGTGAAAACTATTTTCTCGACGGACAAGTATTTCGACCGGAATCCGGCCCAAGCCGGAAAGTTTGTCAAAATTAAAAGTTTTATTTGGAGTTGATTAGATGTTCGATTTAGGGCAAGAAGACATGCTGAACACTTATGTGAAAACAATTTTCTACCCGGACATGTAGTTCGTCCGGAATCCGGCCAAAACCGGAAATCTGTTGGAAGTCAAAGTTTTATTTCTAGTTGATTAGATAAGCGATTTAGGGTAAGAAGAGATGCTGAGTCCCTGTATGACAATCATATTTTACCTGGACATATAGTTCGACCGGAATCCGACTGGAATCGGAAAATTTGTTATAAGCTAAATTTCTATTTGAAGTTGATTAGATGTTCTTTCCTGGGGAAAGAAGATACCCTGATTTCGTCTTTGAGCTTTCTTTTTTCGCCGGACAAGTAGTTCTGGAGTTCGGCCGGAACCGGGAAATTGGCAGAAGTGGCAGGAAGTTTTCGTCAAAACAGATATGACTTATAGGGGTAAAAACAACAGGCTGAATCCAAATCTGAACTTGGTTTTCTCAGGTGATTAGCTATTTGGCCTTAATCTGTTTCTGAATTTTAGTTGTAAAAATGTTCAAGGAGTCTGGCGAAGACTGGATCTGGCTAAGACAAGACCCAGTTGTCTGGATCAGATATTGAATTTTTGGGATCCCATCGAAACCTTTGGTCTTGTTTTTCTCGTCGTGGGGTTCCGTACCGTGTTAGAAATATCATGCGATATTACTGTGCGCCTACTCTCTAATTTCCGACCGTATTTTTCTTAAAACAATTTGATTGATTGACTAATCTATTGATATTCTGCTTCTCAACAAAAACTAACTCCAACCATCTTTCAGAGAAGAAGTTCATAAAACAAGATACAATGATCCATAATTTAAATAATGCAGATAGCCATGTTTATGAACATTTTTTGTTTAGTTTTTAATAATGTGCATTTTACTTTGTGTATTTTACTCATACTCCGCTGTTACACAAAAAGCGGGTCAAAAATAAATAAATATGCAATGGAAGAATCTTTAATTGTTTTTCCACAAGTTGACTTTCCAGCTTAAGCAGCTTGAGTTTGAAGAGGACCCTTGCCAAGAAGGGCCGAGATATAGCTCTAATAAAATTTAGCTGACTTCTCCCTTTTGCCACTTTCAAAATGTAGCTGACTTATCCGCTTTGCACCTTCACAGAAACAAAAAACATTCTAATTAATACACTTCCGCTGAAGTGGAAACGATCACTTGAACAAGTAAGAAACATTAATAAAAAACTTTAAATATAAATATTATATTAAATTAAACAGCTGGAACCAGACAACTTTTTGACCAACTATTCTTCACGAATCCCTCTGCCTTAAAGCACACAGTGTATCATCTTTTTGTCCTTGAGCTTCAAAGTCGCTGATTAACACTCTTTCATGGTAAACGAGGTAGAGGGCTTACCGGTCGGTCTGATTGGCTTCACTGGAACTCTATGCCGAGTATTTCAAGTTAGTTCGTCCGTCTGTCAGCACGATAACTCACGAAGTTGAACGAGATATTTTGATGGAACTTGGTGTGAGGATTCCTTGGGTCGAGAGAAAGGTCGAGTTCATAGATGGGCTCTGTAGCCCTACATTTAGGGGTAGAGGAGGGGCTTCAAATTAAAGGGCAAACACAATATTTTTAAACAGCTAATGCGATAGTCGATTAAAGGGTAAGAAAACATGCTGAAAACGATTATGAAAACCATTTTCTCGCCAGAAAAGTAGTGCGCCCAGAATCCGGCCAAAACCGGGAAGTTTGTTAAGAGTAAAAGTTTAATTTGAAGTTGATTAGATGTTCAGCTCAGAGGTAAGAAGACATGTTGAATCCATATATGACAATTAGTTTGTACCCGGAATTCTAGTTCGCCCGGAATCCAGCTGAAACCGGAAAATTTGTTTTATAAGTTGAATTTGAATTATGTTTGACGGTGCGAGGAAAGGGTTCGATATAGGGGTAAGGAGATATGCTTAATTCGTTTTTGTTCTTCATTTTTTTTTTGTCTGGCAAGCAGTTCGCCCAGAATTATAAGTTTCTACCCGGACATATAGTTCTGCCGGAATCCGACCGAAACCGGATTTTTTTTTTTTTTTTAAGTTCAAGTCTATCTGAAGTTGATTAGAGTTCGATATAGGGCTAAGGAGATAGGCTGAATTCGTTTTAACCTTTTTTCTTGCCGAAACTAGTTCAACCGGAATCTGGCGGAAACCGGATATTTGGCAGAAGTAAGGCAGACAGTTTCGATCGATAAAAGTAGATAATATGACGCATAGGGGGTCAACACATAGTGAATCCATACCTGAACTTAGCTTCTCAGATAACTTGCCATTGGCATTAATCGGTTTCTAAATTTTAAAAGTAAAAATGTTCAAGGAGTCGGGCGAAGACCGGATATCTACAAGACGCAATTGTCTGGATCAAATATTAAATTTCTGGGATCCCATCGAGACCTTTGGTTGTGTTGCTGAGTAGATTCAGTCGCGTCCTATCATAGCGTAAGTGGATAAGTCGTTCGTTTTATATTGTCAGGCTTCTGCGTGATTGGCGGTCTTTGTCCTTCTTCATAGCTTCCAAACGTGACTGTAATAGAAAATTTTCCACTTTTTAAGGCCAGCACTCATATGCGTTCTACGCTATCATTTTCATGTTTACATGCCACTTTGCACATGCACGATTGGACAATAATACTCGCTTTGTTAATGAATTAAGCATTCAGACCACGTTTTTCTGTTGCGGTTAAGTCTTAACTTTGGCCCTAGCACAAAAATAAATGAGGCACTTTTTATTATTTACCTTGATCCCCGAAAGTCAGTGAGGGGATACCTGTGACTTAGTCCGAGTTGCCAAGAGCTCGACTCATAAAAGTGTCAAAATTCCCGACAAAAAGGTGCTCTTTTACACCTCGACATTTTTTGCGCATTCCGCTGCGCAATGCTCAAAATGCGAGTAATTGGTAATTAGTCTGAATTTCTAAGAATGTTTTCAAAACATTTCTTAACTGTTAGATCACAGTTCTGTAACAAAGTTGAATCGGAAATGAGCTTTATAAGGCTTCAAACTGGTCTTGTGAAGGTAAAGTATATGTTCATATTTGATAGTGCCAAAATGGATACGTCAGCTGCATTTTATTAGAGCTATATTTAGGCCCTTCTTGGCAAGGGTCCTCTTCAGGCTCAAAACCGCTCAAGTTTGAAAAATGAACTTGTGGAGAAACAAACTTGAATATCAAACTTTTTTCCAACTTGAGGGGTTTTGAGCCTAGAGAAGCCCGAAGTGCCGATTGGTCCGTACTTCTGCCCGATGTGTGGAGATATGAATGAGTGTGTCCGACATCTTATGTGTGAATGTAGGGAATTGAACGATTTGAGAAGTGAAATATTTTGGAGAAAATGAGCGCGATCAGGAATGCATGGAGCAAATGTTTAAGAGTGAGTATTATGCTACTATAAAGAAAGTGGGTAGATTCCTCAAGCTGTCAATGATTCATAGAGATCATTTTTTGTAGTTTTAGTGGTAGTTAGAATAAGTTTCGTTACTGTGTGTCCTTTTGTTTGTATTGCCATGGCCCTTGGGCTTTTAAGGTAATACGTATCATATCATATAGCTCTAATAGAATTCAGCTGACATATCCGTTTTGTACTATCAAATATGAGCTTCGTTTTTGTTGCAATAGCGCTGCCGCATCGCTGCTGCAGCACTTCTTTGCTTTTGTATAATATGCGTTTTTGAATTCACTGTCTCTTGGTTGAAGCGGCAGCGCTGCAGCATCTTGCAGGGAAGCACGGACTTGGTCGGGGAGCAAGTCCGTGATTCTCGAGAAGCGCTGCCGTCTTCCTCGGAAGCGCTGCAGTGCAAAAACGGATGTAGAAAGAATCAGTCCGGAATCGGCCGAGAAGTGGACCTGCAGCATGCAACAAAAACGAGGCTCTGATTCGCAGTCAGCTTGGACTGAAGAAATGTTTAAATTATACGTTTGTTGCGGCGGTAATCGGTAACTTTTGTAGAGTCAATGAAAAGGTGCTTTTTCTGACCAGAAACGTGTCATTTGTATGAAAAGGTGTCATCTTCAGAGAAAAAATGTCATGGTGTCATTCAAGAGGCCAAAGATGTCAGAAAGCAACAAAAGTGTCACACTTGACACCTCTGGTGGAAGTTTGTCCGTCCGTCTGTTAGGACGATAACGACCAAAGGAATTGACTGATTCTTCACGGTTGTTGTAGCGATCTTTTTGGTCGCACGTTCTCAGTGTGAGTCAGTGTAAAAGTGTGCAAGTGTTTTTATGGCACTTGAGCTTACTCAAGTGCCATATAGCGATTGTAATTTCTGTCCGTCAGTCGGTCTGTCGGTCCCGGTTTTGCTAGTTCGGGCACTTCCAGATAAGCTAGGACGATGAAACTTGGCAGGCATATCAGGAACTGGACCAGATTAAATTAGAAATGGTCGCTTCCCGATCCGACCATCTGGAGGGGAGTGGAGGGAGGGGGAATCCGGAAAAAATAGGAAAAATGAGATATTTTTAGCTTACGAACGGGTGATCGGATCTTAATGAAACTTGATATATGGAAGGACTTCGTGTCTCAGACCCTCCATTTTAAATCCAGACCGGATCCGGTGACATTGGGGGGAGTTGGAGGGGGAAACCGGAAATCTTGGAAAACACTTAGAGTGGAGGGATCCGGATGAAACTTGGTGGAAAGTACAAGCAAAAGTCCTAGATACATGACTGATATAAGCGGAACGGATCCGCTCACTTTGGGGGAGTTGGGGGGGGGGGTGAGAAGTCCGAATTTGTAGTGATCCCGCGAGTTCCGTGCTTCCTGATGTGCTGGGACGATGGAAATTGACAGGCATGTCTGGGACCCGACCAGATTAAATAGGAAATCGTCAATTCCCGATTCGACCATCTGGGGGGGGGGAGTGGAGGGAGGGTGAAGCCAAAATTTGAGGTATTTTTAGCTTGCGAACGGGTGATCGGATCTTGATGAAAGTTGATATTTAGGATGAGCTCGTGTCTCAGACATCTAACTTTAAATCCGGGCCGGATCCGATGATACTGGGGGGAGTTGGAGGAGGGAACCGGAAATTCTGAGAAACGCTTAGAGTGGAGGGATCGGGATGAAACTTGGTGGGAAAAACAAGCACAATTCCTAGATAAGTGACTGCTATAACCGGAACGGATCCGCTCACTTTGGGAGAGTTGGGGGGGGGGGGAGAAGTTCGAATTTGTAGTGATCCCGCGAGTTCCGTGCTTCCTGATGTGCTGGGACGATGGAAATTGACAGGCATGTCTGGGACCCGACCAGATTAAATAGGAAATCGTCAATTCCCCGATTCGACCATCTGGGGGGGGGGAGTGGAGGGAGGGTGAAGCCAAAATTTGAGGTATTTTTAGATTGCGAACGGGTGATCGGATCTTGATGAAAGTTGATATTTAGGATAACCTCGTGTCTCAGACATCTCACTTTAAATCCGGGCCGGATCCGATGACACTGGGGGGAGTTGGAGGAGGGAACCGGAAATTTTGAGAAACGCTTAGAGTGGAGGGATCGGGATGAAACTTGGTGGGAAAAACAAGCACAAGTCCTAGACACGTCATTGACATAACCGGACCGGATCAGGGCACTGTGGGGGAGTCGGGGTGGGGGTCCGGGTTTCTAGCGATCCCGCGAGTTCGGCATACTTGCTGATGTCCTAGGGCGATGAAACTTGGCAGGTATGTCAGGGATCTGAACAGATTGACGTCGTGAGTCAGAGAGTCGTGAGTTAGAATAGTTCCAGATGTAAAACGACAATGAAACTTTGCAGGCATATTAGCGACCCGAATTATCTTGACTTAAGAACCTGACACAACATACCTAAATATATACAACATATATATTTTTGGGGAGCAAGAGAAGAGAAATATGGAAATTGACTTCTATAAATTGCGAACGAGTGGTCTGATTCGAGTGAAACTTCATGGGTGATACGGATCGATGGCACCGACATGTAAAACATGCGTTCGAACCATATGCGACCACGATTAGGGGAATTGGGGGGGGGGGGGACTTTTGACATGCACAAAAACCAAACGGATGGACCGAATGAGATGCAAATTCGACATTGCCGAGTTTATGCGGCCTAGATTTGTTATTTAGCGTCCGGGCCGGATTCGGCCAAGGTGGGGGGGGGGGGGGGTACTGGAAACTTGCAGATAGGCTATGCTCCAATTTCAGTAAAACTTGATGGACTGGAACAGGGAATTAAGAGATTGGGCCGGAACCGGCACCGACAACGTTGGTGGGAGGGGGGGGGGGGGGGTACCGGAACTTTTCAAAAATGCTCAGATTCGAGTGAAACTTGATAGATGGTATAAAAAAGATGCTTTAGGGGGTCGATTTTTTTTTTATTCCGAACCAGATTCGGCCACGGTAGGCGGAGATAGAGTGAGTACCGGAAATCGTGTAGCACGTCTAGGGATCAAACAAATGGATTTATTGGGATGCAAGTTTGAACAGTCATGTGCATTTGCTACAGAGAATCGAGACGATGCCGGAACTGCTCAGAAATGAGTGAAACTAAATATCCTATTTCTATTTCCGAACCGCATTTTTGGATGGCGGGTGTATTTTGTGACGTTCTCATCTACTTTCTTGTACAGCCTACTCGTACAAGTGCCATATGAGCTCGTAGCTCTTGTTGTAAGTTTGCGAAAAAACGTCTAGAGCGATATAGGCAAGGTCGATCCGTCGGATTATACACTGTAAGAAAAAATCTTGCAGTATTTGCTACTGGGATTAATCTTGTCTCTAAAAAGATAATCTTATCTCTATTCCGGATCAATTACCTCAGTAGAGATAAGATTAATTTCAGTAGAAAATACACGTTTCTATGAAAGCTTCAAGAACTTACTCAAATTCTTTAAATCTAAAATCCCCTCTTTTGAATTTTTTTTTGTTGAGATTTTGGCCGGAATCCATCGATTTCCAGATCGCTAAAAGTGGGAATCAAGAACTGACCGTGAGTGAGTCTGAGCGGGCGACGCGTGAGTTGCCACGAGGTCGAACGCTGAAGAAAAGCTCGCATTTATTCAATGCATTTGCGACTCATGGCGCCAAAATTTAAAAAGTGGGAACAACTGTTCCAACAAAGATTGATTGGACATTGTGTCAACAGGAGAGCAAGGTCGGAGTAACCCAAAAATGTCAAAATAATCCGGAAGTTTTGAGTCGACTTGCACAAACAGATACGTCCACTTGTTCCAATTTGAGTTGTTGTGTTGTCCAAACCAATACGCGCAGATAATGGATCTGAAGACTGACCCTGTCTGCCATGTTGAATAGCAAGTTCAAGCAGTTAATCTGATGGTTTTGCCTTTTTTGTTTTTGTGTTTTTTTTTGTTCTAAAAATCTTAAAATCTTACCTTTTCGCTCGAGCAAGGTCGGAATCGCCCACAATAGTCAAACGGATCCACACATGCGTAAACAGAGCCTCGTTTTTGTTACACGTTGCAGGTTCACGTCTCGGCCGCTTCTGGGCTGATTCTGTTTACACTCATTTTTGCACTGCAGTGCTTCCGAGGAAGATAGATAGATGGATAGTTTATGCTATGGTAAAATTTAACAAACGAAAAAAAAAAAAATAACATATAATAATAATCGTTTCTGTTTAATTTGTTTTACTTATTCCAAAAAACTATTTCTGTGTTCTATCGCTAGCCTCAAAAATCGCCCATTTTCTTTATACCAGCAAAACCCTCATCCTTAAAAATTCGTTTTAACCACTCTTCGTCAAATACGCACACATCATACTCTTCTTTTCTCCAGTCACTCAGCCCAATACAATCGCAAAGCATGTGAATCACACTCTCATCCACGCATCCACACATCGGTCAGAAGTAAGGACCGAACTTCTGCTTACAATTCCCAATATAATGTCTTCTACCCCCAATTGGTAGACAATCTGCCAACAATTCAGTAATTATCTTTAACTCGTCCCGTCTAAAACCCGCTTTAAACATTAGTTGCGTTTTTGTTCGACTTTTCACTCGCCTTTTCGACGGCTTTTTACTTTTTTTGCGTTTTCGTAAAATGGTCGTAAGCACTGTTCGACAATTTCCCGTTTTTGTGAAAAAGGCAAACGCCGACTTTTGCCTTTTCCCTCGGCTTTTTGCAAAAAGGCAAACTTGGTAGGTGACCGTGTTACGCTCTCCTTTTGGCTTTTTGCCTCGCTACTTTAGCCAGTTGATCCCAAAATCCAACAAAGATGGATTTGAGTCAAAATCACTAGCAGTATCTGAAGACTATCCCGGATATTTAAGATAGTTTATAGTACAAATAAAATACAAGTAAAGTGGCATTTGTAAAATTGTGTTTTTGTCCAAGAAAAGAGAGAGAGTCCTTAGTATAAAAGGCGACTTGCAAAAACGAGAAAATATTCAAAAAGGCCTGAAAAATGCTAAAAGCTAAATCTGAAAAGGGAAAGGCAAAAATCGAACAAAAATGCAACTATTATATTCTCACCCCATGTCTCTCTTGCCGCAACATAAAACCCCAAAAATAGGCAGCGCTTCTCGAGAATCGCGAACCGACCAAGTCCATGCTTCCCTGCAAGGTACTGCTTCAACCAAGAAGAAATCGTGCGGGCAGTGAATCCAGAAACGCAGAAGCAAATAAGTGCTGCAGCAGCGATGCGGCAGCACTATTGCAACAAAAACGAGGCTCAGATGTGACCACATGTTCCTGTTAGTGTTTTGGTGTGCCCACGGCGATACGCGTAACCCTTAACCTTGAACCCCTTTTTTTGCCATTTGAAGATAAAGAGGAGGGTATTAGGGAGGGTGAGGTCGAATGTTGGTCCCTATTTTTGGCCGATGTGCGGATAAAGTAACGAAGATGTTCTACATTTTCTATGTTTTCGTAAAGAGGTGAGAAAGTGAGACAGGAAATTTATTCCGGATGTTATCGTAGCTGATTTGTCTGTTTTAAGTCATTTTATATATGATTCCCATCACTCAGTCTGACCACGCAATATGTGTCAGTATTCCTTTAGCCGCAGCAGATTCTCAGCGTGTTCCACCCTTTCTAACAGTAGTAACTATTAGTTGCCATTTTCGTTCCATCCTCGTGAAGTTACTACGCTGACGTCTCCCCTTCTCGAAAAAGTAACTAACAGTTACTATTTGCTTACCACGCTCAGGAGCATTCTATCATACTTCTCTTTTATACGACATAAAATAATATACGGTAAGCCATACGCAGTTTCTCTTAAATGTGATCTACAAATTGCGTACGCGTTGACTTAAGATCAGCGGCTGTCGGTAACCCGAAGGAAGTGAGTGGTTCGGACGGACTAGCTTTTTGGATGAACCCGATTTATTCTATCATAGAGGAAATAATATAAAATAGTACGGCCTCGAGTACGGCCGGATTCCGACGAATCTGGTTAAGCGTAGGAAAGTTACATGTTCTAGCAAAGATCTGAATCTGCAAGGAACAAACCCTTTGAAGATTTGTTGACCTACCTGTCAGTTCCTCGGTCAGTTCATTCCCTTATTTTCGATCCGAGGCTCAACTATCTTACGATTAAGAGACTCAGGAATTGATATTATTTCGCATGATACCTGCTACATAGTTGCCCATTTTCACCACGTTCTTTGAAAGTGTCTTCCATATTTTCCTATTTGTTGATAGTGATGAATCTCCTGCCAGTCTTTACCCGGGGCGATGTCACCCAAGTTTTATACGACAACGATATTTTATGTCTTTGACATGAGGAGTTGGCACCACAGTACAAATGGAAAATGGCTTACTTGTTTTGGGCGAGATACAGCGTTTGGGTGGGGCTGTGTTAGTAAATGAGAATGCAGATAATTGGGATATCTTTAGCGCTATCTTGTAAAGGGATACTTAGAGCTGTGGAGACTTTCAAATTTATTTTAATTCAAAACGGCTGCAACAGCGCGAAAAATGGTTAAAAGCCAACTCAACGCTACTAAATATTATAGATAGATAGATTAATTGCCTCATGAAGTGCCCCATTCTCTTAATACTAGCAAAACTCCCATCCTTAAAGGACTTGTCATACTTATAATACTAATTCAAACTACTTGTGTAAGGTGGGTACTTGTTTAAAGCACAATGGACACTTCTAATGCTTTACTTTGCATTAAATGCTTCACAAATAAACATTTCCAACTTCCATTAGAAGGCGCTACGAAAATCGGCCGTTTTCTTGTTATCCCTTGTCTTTACCTCTCTGGCATTTCGGTGATCCAAATCTTAGGAGCTGGGATATCGTGGCAGGAAATTCAAAGACTCCCAGCAATGCTTGATAGAAAAGGATATATTTGAGATGTCACCAAAGTCAAGCCGCAGATGCAGTTTACCTGATTGTTCTAATGTTTCATCAGAAGTTCTATGTCATAAAGTGCCTATTAAAAGTTTTTCTTTGTGGAATAGTGTTGTGAAGCTTGATTATTTGCTTTATAAAATGTACCAGAATATGCAATAAGCTCATAAAAAATAACATAACTACAAAAATCATTCAAAAACAAATAACCTATTCAAATCTCAGTTATACAAGCTGATTTATACATAAAATAAAGGTCTCCTGAGTATTATAAGAAACATCACTTTTATCTTTGTCCAAGCTAGTAAATTGAGCATGTACTGGCCAAAAAAAAAATACGCTTTGAAATATCACAGAGAGGAAACTGTTGAAAAAGCTGCTGATCTAGGGGTAAGCATTGTTCCTAGGCTGTTACAGAGCGGGATTGGGGTAGTTTGATGTGCCCATTGAACTTTAACCATATCATATTCATCTCTGCCTAGACGGGTTATAAATAAAGTTCAATTCAGTTTAATTATTTTAAAATAATGGAACACCATTTAACAACCCTCTTTAACCACTCTTTGTTTGTATTCGCACTCACCACACTGTTTCCTCCTCCATTCTTACAAAAAACTCCCCAAACCCTGCGAACCACGCTCTCATCCAGAATCCCGCACATACGGTCAAGAAGTAGGAACCTGATTTCTGCCTACCATCACCAATGTATCTTCCTCTTTCTTCCCCACCAGTTGGTAGACCTCCGCCAACATTTTGTTGTTTATTTTATTTGTTTGACGGTGCAAAACGGGTAAGTCAGCTATATTTCGACCCTTCTTCGTAAGGATCCTCTTTAGGCTCAAGCCGCTCAAGAAATGTCTATTGATTTGTTGATGGTTATTTTTAGTATTTATTTTCCAGCTCGAGTGACTTGAGCCTGAAGAGAACCCTTGCCAAGAGGGGCCGTAATAGAGCTCTAATAAAACAAGACCAAAGGTTTCGATGGGATCCCAAAAATCCAATATTTAATCTAGGCAATTGGTTCTTGTGTTCGCCAGGTCCAGTCTTCGCAAGACTCCTTGAACATTTTTAATATCAAAGTTCAGAAGTCATATCTATTTTGACGAAAACTTCCATATCGAACATCTAATCAACTTCAAATAAAATTTTTACTTATAACAAATTTTCCGGCTCCATCCGGATTCCGGGCGAACTATATGTCCAGGTAAAAAACGATTGTCATATACGGACTCAGCATAACTTCTTACCCCTAAATCGGATTTATAATCAACTACAAATAAAACTTTTACCTTTAACAAATTTACCAGGTTTTGGCCGGATTCCGTACGAACTACTTGTCCGGGTAGAAAATGATTTTCACAAAAGTGTTCAGCAAGTCTTCTTGCCCCTAAATCGAACATATAATTAACACCAATACAAATTTTACTTTTAACAAACTTTCCGGTTTTTGCCGGATTCCGGACGAACTATTTGTCCGGCGAGAAAATGGTTTTCATCATCTTCTTCAGAATGCATTCTTACCCCATAACCGACTGTCACATTAGCCGTTTCAAAATATTTTGTTTGCCCCTTAATTTGAACCCCCTCCCCCACCCAAATGTAGGGAACTTGACCATTCCGATGACCCAAAAAATCCTCACACCAAATTTCATCAAAATATCTAATTCTTTTCGATGTTTATCGTGCTTACAGACGGACGGACAACTATTGCGATGTCATAGGTACCCCTCCGCTTACGTTTTGGGATCCCAAAAGGTAGCTGACTTACTCGTATTGCACCGTCAAACATGATTCGCAGTCAGCTTGGGCTAAAGGAGTATTTAGTTGTTTATTTTTGTTGTTATGTGATATTTGGGGGTATTTTTGGTGCTTTGATAATAACATTATCAAAGCACCAAAACCTAACCTAATTTGTAGGTAGGTCATTTTTTTGTATTTGAAAAATGAACTGTACACTGATTCCAAAAATTAAATTTGATTCTTTCCGTTTAAATCTACGGACACACACAGTGTGCAGGAAACCTGCTTTGGATGCCAAAATGTCTAGGAGAAGGAGGAAACAATTTGCTTTCAGTCCGTCAGATGTCTCATGTATCCGGTTCGCAGAGGTCACAGCAGAATGAAAATAATAATAATTGAGCATGAGGATATAACCTAGAAATCACGAGTTATCATGCAAATTTCATGCACTCGTGATGCCGGCCTAGTTGATTGTGGGGTCACTTACGGGTCGGTGTTATCTAGCCCTGAGGTCTTCCATATTTTTTCTAACTCCCTTATAGAAAGGGTCCACACGATGTTGAATCTCTAGTAGGTCTTTAGACATTGAAAACTCGATCTGTATTCTGTAAATGACGTGAAATGAAGCAGTTACACAAAAATCATTGTAGAAGAAACAAATTGTGAAATTTGAGTTATATTTAGCAGTCGTCTCAGTCACGAAGGAACGAGATTGTGAAAGCCGATGTCAAAACTAACAGCGAGACCACCAAATAAATGTTGTGCTTAAAGTGTGTGAATGAAACTTTGAATTGATATTTAACTAATTCAAAGCCATATTTATCACAGATGTCACCTATTGTCGCTTGTGACATTTTGATTTTTGCGTCAGCAGCCGCTCAGTTAGTCGTTTTCTTTTAAAAGTAGTTCACGGGTTTGTTTCTGATATTCTTTCTTTTGATATTCTGGATGGATTTTGCAAGTATGGTAAAGTAAATGGGCCAAAAAACCCGACAAAAACATTGATAAAGGAAATGTTACTGTTTACTTGAGATTGTAGTTGGACTGGAATCCTGTGAACACCCGAAATTTGGGAATTGGGGACCCCCCAAAAATGCGAGATGAGATGTTAGTTTGCACCTGGAATATATGTCCGGAGAAAACCGTTACACTAGAATGATGGGTAGTTCACCGGCATTAGGAGTAACCTGACAAATTGTCAATTATAGAGGCGAAAGCTTTTTGGTGCAGTTGTATGATAATTATTGTTAAAATTTGCCTCAAAATACGCTGTTTCTGCTTGTAATCAGAGGTATCCTCTGTATTGTGAAATATTCATCCCTTTTCTTCCGTCGTAGTTTCGGACACAGCGTAAAGTCACTTCCTTCCGGTTCTTAATAGCAGAATCTCTAACGACCTTGTTCATCGCAGGTCACTTTATTCATAGACGCCGGGATTTTCCACTTGCCTCAGTCAGTGATAATGGCATATTTGTGAGTTTAAGATATTAGTTTGTAAACAGTTCATTCAACTTCAAGTTTTCTTCAATTTGTCTCATAAACCTTAAAGGACCCCTCGCACTATTTACTCTTCAACTTACAGTATTTTAAAATAATTGAATACTTTAAATCTAGGATGTGCTTTCAACAAATAACCCACGGTTTTGACTGTTTTAAGCCTTTTCCGAGACCCATTGAACCCGTTAAACAGGGAAACAATATACGTAACCGGTTTTTCTAACCGGTTTTTCTGATGGAAAAACTTCTCGCAGACAACCGTCGACAGCGTGATACACATCGAAGGTAGCAAAACACGGCAGGTGATCATCACTCACAAATTAATCAGCGGGGTTTTGTTAGAGGGGTTAGAATGTACCGTACGAAATAGGGGTCTCCGGGCTTAGAAAAAATGAAGTGATTTTGGAAGTAGGTTGCGTTAGTATTAAAGTTCCTTTAAAATATGACACAAGCCTTGTAGAGAATGTAAATACAACAAGACCAAAGGTTTCGATGGGATCCCAAAAATTCAATCTCTGATCCAGATAACTTGGTCGTGTCTTAGTCAGATCCAGTCATCGCCAGACTCCTTGAACGTGTTTACTATTAAAGTTCAGAGACAGATTAAGGCCAAATAGCTAATCATCTGAGAAAACCAAGTTCAGATATGGATTCAGCATGTGTGTTTACCCCTATAAGTCATATCTGTTTTGACGAAAACTTCCTGCCACTTCTGCCAATTTCTCGGTTTCGGTCGAACTCCAGAACCACTTGTCCGGCGAAAAAAGAAAGCTCAAAAACGAACTCAGGTATCTTCTTTCCCCAACAATAAACATCTAATCAACTTCAATTAAAAATTTAGTTATAACACATTTTCCGACTCCAGCCGGTTTCCGGTCGAACTATATGTCCGGGTAAAATATGATTGTCAAACATGGAATCAGCATCTCTTCTTACCCCTAAATCGCTTGTCTGGTCAACTAGAAATAATACTAGCTGGATTCCGGGCGAACTACATGTCCGGGTAGAAAATTGTTTTCACTTAAGTGTTCAGCATGTCTTCTTGCCCTAAATCGAACATCTAACCAACTTCAAATAAAACTTTTAATTTTAACAAACTTTCCTGTTTGGGCCGGATTCCGGGCGAACTACTTGTCCGTCGAGAAAATGGCTTTCACCATCGTCTTCAGCATGTCTTCCTATCCCTAAATCGAACATCTAATCAACTTCAAATAAAACTTTTACTTTTAAAAAACTTTCCGTTTTTGGCCGGATTCCGGGCGAACTGCTCCGGCGAGAAAATGGTTTTCACCATCGTGTTCAGCATGTCTTCTTACCCCATAATCGACTATCACATTAGCTGTTTCAAAATATTTTGTTTGCAGCTTAATTTGAACCCCCACCCCTAAATGTAGAGCTACAAAGCCCATCTACGAACTCGACTGGTCCGACGACCCAACGAATCCTCACACCAAGTTTCATCAAAATATCTCATTCCCTTCGGGAGTTATCGTGCGTACAGACGGACGGACAGACGGACAACTTTTGCGATGTCATAGGTATCCCTCCACTTACGTTTTGGGATCCAAAAACGAAGAGAAAATCGCAACAAATATTTTGAATCTCCTCTCTTCTTTTTCTTTTGTCTTCGTTACTCGGAATTGGTTGCTGTTCAGGAGAAGAATGTTACACACGAAGGTATCATTCCAGCGACTTATAATTAGTTACGATCGTTACTATTCTTGTCATTACTGCCGTTCCAGAGCCCGCCGTCATAAGTAAATTGGCTGCTCCCACTTATTATTTTCGTTCCAAGACTGTTACGATCGCTACAATTTACTTATGATGGTCTCGAGCATCATAAGTGATAATAATTATCGGTTCTGCAGGGACTCCCGCAAGAGTGATGACGTATGTCCGCGTTGTTATTATTTTCGGTAAAAAGAGCGTGATAACTACGACAATACAGCGCTCGCCCCTCCTCGTGTCATTATAACTTCTAATATCTTCACTGGAACGCTACCGTCTTATGGTCAGCCACGCCAAACCCTGGAACTCAGTCAGACGAAAGGGTTACACAAGTTTCTCCGAGAAAGAATTGAAGTTAACTGTAGTACTTGCTACTGGAATTAATCTTATCTGTACTGGGATGAGATTAATCCGAATTAGAAACAATCTTATCTCAGCAGAGACAATATTAATCCCAGCAGCAAATACTGCAAGATGGTGTAGCATGAACCATAAACACAAACCAATCAGAGTGTTTGTTAGCAATGTTAGCAAAAAAATAGCCTATAGATAATTTGGAGTGCATAATAACGAATTGATAAGAAAAAAGAAACTCGAGATATATGTTTTATCTTTCGGTGAATTTGACTAGAATACAGAAAAAGTATACCCGTAGCGGTTAGATGGAACGAAAAGCTCTTCATTGAACCTTTAAAGTTTAACTGAAAAGCAAACTTATATTTGTATCATTTAGTTGAGTACACTGAGGTATTTAGATTCTGCTAAGAGATTTTTTTATTTTCCACCATCTGCTCTAGTAGTGAGGTTCAGAGTATCTACGGCTGTCACCACAGCGCAAATTCTACTATGACACGGAATGTTTGAATCTGAATACAAACGGGGCTTTTCAGTGGGCGGTGATAAGCTTGGTGAAGACTGCTTAGTGCCTGAACAAAAAAATTTCATAAATCTTTTTTGTCAAGCATACAACACAGGTAGTACCACAAATGACATGGAAATTCCACTATTTGACAATTGCTTATTCGGGAATAGCGGACCAACCAAGTAACGAATTTTCATCGAGTCTTCAAGCCTCTGTAAGTGAATAAGTGATTGGCAACAAGACTGTCCCATCTCTGCGTTTTTCAGTTAAACTTTAACAATCGATCAGCCCGTGTGACGAACTGTCTCTGTGACCGTTTCTGATAATCATCTGTATTGTGTGACCGGCTACCAAATCAGTCAACACACTGAAGGGGCCAGGGATGTTGCATTTCATCCATGTCATATAATTCAAATTAGTGGAAGATCTATCTAGAAACCAGTATATTTGTGGTAATCATAATAATGTCATGACTGATTGTAATAGCGCTATTAAGACCACTCCCTTTGCAAAACTTGGAAAATCGATATATGAGAGATGTGTCATGGATGGGGATGACTTCATGAAATTCAGCTTGATTCATATATAATTCCCTCTAGTGATTCTTTATTTCTCCAGGGCCTATGCAAGGTTGACACGTCACAGTAAAGTGTCAATTTCTCGCCCAGAAATTCCTATTCAAAATTTTGGGATCCCAGACAATAGCCAGGGACAACGGGTAGACGTGCCCTATGGCGGAAGGGCACCTCTCTGTGTGGGTTTTGCTCTTATGTTTTGGTTTTGTATGTTTGACACGTTTTCATGTTACAATAATCATTTTGAATGCTTTTCATTGATTTTGATTTTTAATATTTTTTTATTGTAAAAAGTAAAGCTGAAAATATTAAGGCAAATGTTAAGTTATGAATATAATAGTAAAGCCAATCGAATTTTAAAGTAAAGATGGAAAGAGTAAGTGCCATTTACGTCACTGAGTGGAGGAGGAGGGGAAAAAAAGGCCTCTTTAAGAGGTAGCTGAAAATGTGAACCTGCTAAATTCGTTTCATTATTCGGAGTCTTATTCGTTAATGCAAAACGGATACGTCAACTAATTTTATTATAGGTAAATTTTGGCTCTTCTTCGCAAGGGTCCTCTTCAGGCTCAAGCTGGAAAATGAACTTGCGGAACACAATTAAAGATTCTTCCTTAAATATCAGATTTTGTTAACTCTTTCTCTGGGTTGGAGTCTTCTCTGTTTTTGTTGTTCGATTGGGTCGTCGAAAGGGTAGAGATTCTTCTGCAATTTGGTTTTGGAATCACCTGTCTATTCTTCTTTCTTTCCAGCTAAGATGGATACTTGTCGACTGCATTTATGGGCGATTTAAAGTTCAGAACCGCCGTACATTTTTGGCAAGGGTCCTCGTCAGGCTGTAGCTGTGTTCCAGCCTACTTACCGTAGTCAGTACGGATGACGTCACGAATTCTGTCTTCTTGGCGTCAAGGCTGGAACGCGTTTTTCTTTTTTCAGCGAAATATCGTGCCACGAGCGAATCCGGCAAATCACGCCACAGAGATTCGTAGTTAACGCGCTTACTACGCTCCCGAGCGTGGTAAGCAAATAATTACTATTTCGAGAAGGTTAGAATGGTGAGCGTAGTAACTTTTCGCGAGTTGGACCGAAAATAGTTACTATTGTTAGAAGGGTGGAACATGCTCTAAAAAACACACACATCTACTTTCTTCACGCAGAACCTACCGCATTAAGGAAGCCAGAACGTATTCGAGTTGTTATCCCTTGCCTTTCTACTCATATCCTGTTGTTTTTACGACGTGTTAGTAATCCAGTATGTTCCATTTCCTTATCTGTTCTTTTTCCTAGACTTGATAAGACTCCAGAACTGATGTCACTTCACGTAGGAGATAAAATACTGGAAATCAATGGTATACCAGTTCGCGATGTGCCTTTTGATAAAGTGGAGCAGATCATCCAGACTGGAGACTCGTCAATTCAGGTATTTCACAGAATTTACTATTAGCTCGAGTCCAGAATTGTTGTTCCTATTATTATGAATAATAACTTTTTGCCGGTACAGGACGGAGTTTCAAAAAGAGAAAAAAACAACAAAAAGGGCAAGAAATGGTTCAGTATATACGCCCGTCATAAAACTCCTTTCGGACTAGTTCGTTTTATACCGGTAGGTGCGCTAGCATAAAGTAGACAATGACAATTTACTTGTTGGTTTAGTTTATCCAGGTTTATTTGGCTATTTTCAATTCCTCTAGGCCTAGCCAATGTTTAAAACTGACTAAAATTCCTCTGCCTGTATTTGTGTCCTACCACACTCTGTTCTTTCAAACTTAGTCAAGTTTCCGACTGTTCCGACTTCAGACAGACAGACATTTTTTTTTAATTTCATAAAAAAAACGTATAAATTAAACAAACACTTTACCATTAAACGGCCACTTTTAAGACAAAAGAATCCTGATTATGGCCGCAATTTTAACCACCATGAATCCGCTATATCATTCCATCATTAATCCCCCCCCCACGGGGGGGGGGGGGGAGGGGTAAAAATAAAATAAAAAAAATAACATTAAATAAATCCCCTTTCCTCTTATCACACGTCTTTCCTTTTCAAAGAATGGGATTTAACCATTCTCTTGGATGATGCCAGACTTACAGCCGCTCTGACCGATTCTGGAAGGTCATCTTCAGTGCTGACTATTGGTTGGCTTTTCACGGGGCTAATGCTTGACTCGGTATGAACTGAAAGCCTAATCGCTTATTCCTCCTTGAGATACCTTATACCAAAAACTCCCGTATTACTTTTGATGACTATCTCTCCTTGCCGATGCAAAATCTCCGGCCTCTCCTGGTAACTAGCGGAAGAAAGGCATAAGTGGTGTCACAGCTGCTCCCAAAGATCGCTGTGATTGTTTCACAGAGGATTTGAGTCGTTGAGTTTGAGTCGTTACGGAGACGCTTTCTCCTTCTTCCTGAGGATCACTGGTGTGTTTTGGACTTAGTCATAAATAGTATTCATCATTGGACTTTTTAAGGGGCGTGTGGACTAGGCGTGAAAACAGCTTTCGTGTTCTATACAATAACTCTTTTCGTTTGTTGAATAGGTTTAAATGGAATAATAATAATAACAACGTTTATTTCCTGAATAGCCCATATAATTACTCGCTAGCGTCGGATCGTCACACAATTATTAACACGGCTAAAAAGTACACCTGAATGAGAGTACCAAGTATCATCTCTATCTGTGTGACCTCCGTTAACATTGCCTGCAGAAAACCCAACCAAATACGAAATAGTGTTTCCAAGCTATGATTTTTGCTTTATTTTGCATCTGTCCTTATTTCAGCACTGAACAATCTTAGAAATGAACTAATGTCTCCAATCAACCTTTCTTCCGGAATATTTTTTAACCACTTAAGCCCAAACGTATATCTAGAAGAAATTCCAATTCGACCCGGCCAGCGCTGTAGAAGATTTGAATGAATTGCGCTTTTTGTCTTGGAGTCTGCATTTGCAAACCTCCGGAAACGAACATCCCTATTCTGTAAACGTCACGGTCAGGAGATGGATGATCTCCGTGGCCATGTCTGTAAATGCATTCTCCATGGTGTGTTCAAGTATGGTTTCACTGTTCAGGTGTCCTTTAATACTTCTCAATAATTACATTAAAATATATACAATTAATAACGAATATATCACAGTTCAGAAGTAAAATAGTTTACGAAATATGGTACAAATGACGAAAGATACTGGTCAGTAGAGTGGATATCGGGGCGAACAAGTCTGGTACAATTACGGGTTGCAGCGCGAAGCCTTGTTTGGTCGAGTCTAGTTTGGGGCTTCGCAATCCGGTAGGAGAGATCTATGAAGATCAGAGGACAAGCATTTAAGTCCAAAATCCACTGTCAACTTGTGTCGTCTTTCAGACAGAGTGGAGAGATCAAGCCTGTCTAGCCCCGCTTCATACTTCATACAAACTGTAGTGCGTCGTCAGTGTTCGTTAGCGAAGACCTTCCCTCCTTTTCAATTAGGCGTTTCTGTTCTTTCTCTGCAGAAGCGTACTCTAAGAGTCTTCGAACCCGTTGCTGGTGGCCATGGCTGGGCCGTATATGAGGTATTACATATTAAAGAAAAACAAATCAATCACAACGTTAATTGAAAGTTGCGGGGGCGCTTTGTTGGTGGAAGATCATTTGTTAGTGGATTTTTCTTGTCAGTTTGTCGTATGTTTTTTCTTTTTTTCTCTCCTTTTTCTTTGATTTTTTTGGTTTTTATGGCACTTGCCCTTCGGCCAAGTGCCATATAGCGATCGCAATTTCTGTCCGTCCGTCGGTCTGTCGGTCTGTCCAGGTTTTGCTAGTTCGGGCACTTCCACATAAGCTAGGATGATAAAACTTGGCAGGCATATCAGGGACCCCAAATGATTAAGTTGGAAATAGTCACTTCCCCGATCCGAGCACCGTGGGGGGAGTGGAGGGAGGGGGAATCCGGAATCTTGAGGTATTTTTAACTTTTGAACGGGTGATCGGATCTCGATGAAACTTGATGTTTGGAACGACCTCATGCCTCAGACGACCCACTTAAAATCCGGACCGGATCCGGTGACTTTTGGGGGGAGCTGGAGGGGGCAACCGGAAATCTTGGGAAACGCTATGAGTGGAGGGATCGAGATGAAACTTGGTGGGAAGACACCTAGCAAACACTAGATACATCATTGACATAACCGAGCCGATTCGGGCACTGTGGGGGGGAGTGGAGGGAGGGGGAATCCGGAATCTTGAGGTATTTATAACTTTTGAACGGGTGATCGGATCTCGATGGAACTTGATATTTGGAAAGACCTCATGCCTCAGACGACCTACTTAAAATCCGGACCGGATCCGGTGACTTTTGGGGGGAGCTGGAGGGGGCAACCGGAAATCTTGGGAAACGCTATGAGTGGAGGGACCGAGATGAAACTTGGTGGGAAGACACCTAGCAAACACTAGATACATCATTGACATAACCGAGCCGATTCGGGTACTGTGGGGGGAGTAGAGGGAGGGGGAATCCGGAATCTTGAGGTATTTATAACTTTTGAACGGGTGATCGGATCTCGATGGAACTTGATATTTGGAAAGACCTCATGCCTCAGACGACCTACTTAAAATCCGGACCGGATCCGGTGACTTTTGGGGGGAGCTGGAGGGGGCAACCGGAAATCTTGGGAAACGCTATGAGTGGAGGGATCGAGATGAAACTTGGTGGGAAGACGCCTAGCAAACACTAGATACATTATTGACATAACCGAGCCGATTCGGGTACTGTGGGGGGAGTAGAGGGAGGGGGAATCCGGAATCTTGAGGTATTTATAACTTTTGAACGGGTGATCGGATCTCGATGGAACTTGATATTTGGAAAGACCTCATCCCTCAGACGACCCACTTAAAATCTGGACCGGATCCGGTGACTTTTGGGGGGAGCTGGAGGGGGCAACCGGAAATCTTTGGAAACGCTATGAGTGGAGGGATCGAGATGAAACTTGGTGGGAAGACACCTAGCAAACACTAGATACATCATTGACATAACCAAGCCGATTCGGGCACTGTCGGGGGAGTGGAGGGAGGGGGAATCCGGAATCTTGAGGTATTTATAACTTTTGAACGGGTGACCGGATCTCGATGAAACTTGATATTTGGAAAGACCTCATGCCTCAGACGACCCACTTAAAATTCGGACCTTTTGGGGGGAGCTGGAGGGGAGAACCGGAAATATTGGAAAACGCTATGAGTGGAGGGATCGAGAAGAAACTTGGTGGGAAGACACCTAGCAAACACTAGATATATCATTGACATAACCCAGCCGTGCCTACTCGTAACAAGTGCCATATGAGCTCGTAGCTCTTGTTTTCCCTTAGGACTATATGAATAAAGAATACGCCCATTGCCAGGCCTTATGGTGGTGCCATAAAGAGTTAATGGTGCTCACTATTTTTTTTTTTATGAATAAACTGAAAGTAAAGTAAGCTAATTTTCAATTGCATTCCTTCATGATATACAACTTCATTCACTCAGGATAGGTGTCGTTTTCAGTCCCGGTTTTGTAGTTCAATCAACATAACTCTGCCTATTTTCTAAATATTTGCCTATAATTTACTATTTTGTACTAAAAAACTGGTGTGTATATGGAAGTTACCTTATCTGCTAACCGAGCTGACGTCTGGGATGAGGTGCATATACACTTATTTAATTACTTTAAAGGCTCTACATTGTTCTAAAGAACTGAACCACAGGGGTGTAGTTAATGAAAATGAAAGTTTGCTTCCGCATTAACAAAATTGAAGTGTTCAGGTTGGTAACCTGGATGCTGTACCTTTTCCGGGGTTCTTTGGCCCATGTGCTTGTATTCTTAAAAGTGTTAAGACTGTTTTTGCAAAAAATGGATTTGAAATCAAAATGGCGTGCTACCCGGTTACCATCTTTATTCTCTTCCTTTACTATCCACAGTTGTTTATTTTATATTAGTGTCCGTCCATGGTTGTTAGAAACAAATATACTTACTTTCTAAAAGAAGCTTCAACTTTTAATCACATCATTTCCATGCAGCACAACAAAAAGAGGGCCCGAATCGAAGACACACAATGTCGGCTGGCGTAAACAGACCTACGTAAATAATTTAGTACGTAAGTTGCGTATAAATGTTGATGAACAAAAATACTGCTTTACATTTGACGGTGCAAAACGGATAAGTCAGCTACATTTTATTAGAGCTATTATTCGACCTTTCTTGGCAAGGGTCCGCTTCAGGCTCAAGCCGCTCAAACTATAAAATGAACTTGTGAGAAAACAATTAAAGATTCTTCCTTAAGGCCTGTTCACAACGGGTTTTAGCTAATACTCGGTACCAGCCAGTTCCGGAATTTGCTCTTGAGACCGAGAATTAGCTGGGATTCTGCCATTCGTATACAGGTATACAGGTGCCAGTTTTTGGGTACCAGCTAGTCTCGGACCCAAGTTGAAATCAGTTGAACTTTTGAGGGTACTAGCCAATCAGATTACTTAGGGGAATACTGAAGAGTATTCCGATTGGCTAATGCTGAACCACGTCAGACAGAGTGACAATGACCTAAATTCACTTTCGGTTTTCAAGACAGCAAGAAGTGGATGTGATTTTATCTATTGAGTTGATTCGAAACTAGCGAATCAGAATATTCCTCAATATTTCCCAATATAGTCTGATTGGCTAGTACTCATAAAAGTTGAACTGATTTCAACTTGGGTCCAAGACTAGCTGGTACCCGAAACTGGCACCTGTATACGTCCTTCATAAATCCGATGACGAGTTGCCGCCTGACGCGCTAGAGGAACAATAACAATCACACGTGAGATCTTGGGATAAGTTATCTGACGGGTGAATGAGCGATTAGGCTTTCGCTTCATATCGAGTCGTGCATTAGCCCCGTGGAAAAGGCAGCCAGCACTCAGCACTGAAGTCGGAAGCCAGAAATGACAAACTTGATGACGCTTGACAGAACAGAGTTGGGTAAAGCAAAAAGAGGGGAAGAGGCATTTTAAACAGTTTTAGACATGGCAAACGGGATAAACCTACACAAAGAAGTATCGTGTCATTGTTTTCTTTACGATAGCGCACCTAGCGGGCAAAAAAGAACTAATCTGAGAGGAATTTTATGAGGGGCGTATCCATTGCTCCGGAGTTTACCATATCCTAAGGAAAAAAGATGTTACCAGTTTGAGAAGTTGTTTTTTAAGTATTGTAAATTTCTGATGTATCTTCCAATATCTTTTCGTAATCGTAAATTGGTTTCGAATTTTAATGTTCAGGATAGTATTAATACACTTTTTCGTTCGCATTCAAATCTATTTTCCCTTCACAAACATCCTGCCCTCTCAGCCCATGAAATTATTACCCAGTTTTTCATTCCTGAACCCAATTAATGTGCTTGTCAGTGTGTACAAATTTTAAGTCATTTAGTGTGTTTTTTATTTATATGAAAAGAATGTTGTCGTGTTTATTTACATTGTTTTGTTTAAGTGTTTTACTATTTATATTTTACTTTTGTATTTTATTCATGCTCCGCTGCTACGCAAAAAGCGGGTCATAAATAAATAAATAAATAAATTGCGAACGGCAGAAACCTAGCAAAGCTTCGGTCTCGGGAGGGATTTTCAGAACTAGCTGATACGAAGCTAAAAACCCGTCGTGAATGGGCCTTTAAATATCTGATTTTGTGTTCATATATGTGAACACTACTAAAAAACACATACAAATATATAATTTTTCAATCTTTCGGACAGGAAACATTGTAGAATTTTAGGTGCTGGTTGGGCCCAGAGGTCCATGATTTTGGTAGGGACGAGGAAACTTCTAAAAGTTATAGCGTATGCATCTTTAATATGGTACTTCTCCGTTTGGTTATAACCTAGTTTTACAAATTGATTAGGTTCTTGGTTGCATGTTCGGAATATCACGATCTTATCTTCGATAACTCCTTCCTTCGCAGAATATGCGGTACACCAGTATGAAATAAATTCGAAGGAGCTCAGAAAGTGCTGTATACATTAGTTGCGTTTTTGATGGAAGTTTTGTTCGCCGTTCGCTTAGCCGGTTGCTTAATTTCCGTTTTTGAACGCCCTCGAAGTTCACCGTTTGCTTAATTAGTGTTTTTACGACTCCGGCGATCCTTGCCAGGTCGACGTTTCTTCGACGATTCACGCAAACTTCGAACTTGCTAGCGCACGAAGTTCGACGGTCAGAGTTTGAAGGACGACGGAACTGTGACCGGCGACCAAAAACGGTATTTAAGCAGAGACCTTTGAGGTTGATGGTAATTTCAAACTTCGATCAAAAACGCAACTATTTCAAAGCTTTCGGACTGTAGCGCCCCTAGTTGTGGCTTACCGCCCCTAGTTGTGGCTTACCGCCCCTAGTTGGCGATGGTTCGCCCATAGGCGGTATGCCTTTACAGGTGTGAAGAACGGAATTGATGGAATACATGAGTCGATGTTTTGGCTGGTTGAACCGGCGCTGAAAGTCCTGGCTCCTTTTGAAATCCTATCCCTGTTCTTCATCCGTCCCTGTGAATATAGCAGTCGGATCCAACCCCCGCGACTCTTCTCATGGATAGCCTGTCAATCAATCAATCAATCGATATTTTATTTCCGCCAAAGATAGCGATTAAAAAAGAAATTAATAGACACTGACAAATTTCGGCTAAAATACTATAACTCAAAAACTGCCAAAAGATAGCCTAACTACACTGCCGAAAATACTTAAAGCTTATCTACAATTTAATTACAGTTTAGTAACTGACAAATTGAAAAAAAAAAAAAAAAAAAAAAAATATCATTCACGAAAAAACCTGCACAGGTTATGTTGGAGACCTGAAAAATGTTTGATACAACCCGTTGAAGTTGCTATGCTCCACTCGGTTTGTATTATGTAATTTCACCATCTAAATATAGAAGTGACAATTCTGCTTTTAACTGATAAAGACTTGCATGTCATAAGATTAGAAAATGCCGGGATATGAACCATAAGCATATCCTTTTTGGGATCCCAAAACGTAAGTGAAGGGATATCTATGACTTCGTTAAGGTTGTCCGTCTGTCCGTCCGTCTGTGAGCACGATAACGCTCGAGGGGAGTGAGATATTTTGATGAAACTTGGTGTGAGGATTCTTAGGTCATGGTCGTAGATGCGCCCCAAAACTGTGTATTTAGGGGTGGGCGAGGGGAGAGGTTTCAAATTAAGGAGTGAAAATAAATATTTTTTTGAAAGCTAATGAGATAGTTGATTTAAAGTTCAATGGGCACATCAAACTACCCCAATCTCACTCTGTAACAACCTAGGAACAATGAATACCCCCTAGATCAGCAGCTTTTTCAACAGTTTCCTCTCTGTGATATTTCAAAGCGTAATTTTTTGGGCCAGTACATGCTCAATTTACTAGCTTGGACAAAGATAAAAGTGATATTTCTTATAATACTTAGTAGATCTTTATTATATGCATAAATCAGCTTGTATAATTCAGATTTGAATAGGTTATTTGTTTTTGAATGATTTTTGTAGCTATGTTATTTTTTATAAGCTTATTGCATATTCTGGTACATTTTTATAAAGCAAGCTAATTATTCTTTACAACACTATTTCACAATGAAAAACTTTCAATAGGCACTTTAAGCCATGGAACTTCTGATGAAACACTAGAACAATCAGGTAAACTGCATCTGCGGCTTGACTTCCGTGACATCTCAAATACATCCTTTCCTATCAAGCATTGCTGGGAGTTTTTGAACTTCCTGCCACGATATCCCAGCTGCTAAGATTTGGATCACCCAAATGCCAGAGAGGTAAAGACAAGGGATAACAAGAAAATGGCCGATTTTCGTAGCGCCTTCTAAAGGAAGTCGGAAATGTTTATTTGTGAAGCATTTAATGCAAAGTAAAGAATTAGAAGTGTCCATTGTGCTTTAAGGGTAAGGAGACATGCTGAATCCCAATATGAAAATTATTTCCTCGTCGGACAAGTAGTTCACCCGGAATCCGGCAAAAAACGGAAAATTTGTAAAAAGTAATAATTGAATCTGAAGTTGATTAGAGGTTGATTCTGGGGTAAGAGGACCTGCTGAATTCGAATATAAAACTTATTTTATTGCCGGACAAGTAGTTCGTCCGGAATCCGGAAGTTTAGCATGAAATTTTAATACACGATGATATAGTAGGTATAGGGTGAGGAGACACGCTGTTGCAACTGTTGAACATACTAAAGAAAAGAAAAAGTATATGCGGTCAGTTTCGTTATATTCAAAGTCCCAACTTACTGGGTCAAAAAGGCAGAATTCATCCGACGACTTTCTGGTGAACAATTTAATATAATTTGTCGACCAATTTTCGAAAAAAAACAGGTGGCTATACCAGTCTCTGCCCTCCCCTTTATCCATACAGGCGAAAGCTCTGCGTGTTTGACTTTGTATTGTTTGGGTTAGTCGTTGAAGTCTGTCGTGTCGGGGGTCCAAGGGGTTGATGTTTGATGGTGTAAAACGGATACGTCTGCTGAATTTTATTGGAGCTATATTTCGGCCCTTCTTGGCAAGTGTCCTCTCCAGGCTCAAAACCGCTCAAGTTGGAAAAACGAACTTGTGGAAATATAGCTCCAATAAAATTCAGCTGACGTATCCGGTTTTTTTTTCGCAGTCAGCTTGGGCTGAAGGAATATTTATCCTCGAAGGGGTTGAGATATGCTGTTCAAACTTCGTATGAAGATTCGGTGGTTAAGTACAGGCCAAGTTCGTAGATGGGTCCTATAGTCCTATATTTAGAGGCAGAGGGAGTTTCGAGTTAAGCTTTTTGCATTGAAACTTGCAATGTGTCAACCCAGCATAAGAACGATATTCACGTGCAGGGGCGATGAGTAGTATAAGAACACCGATGCTAGACCAGATGCACCCCAATAAAATAAACCCATAATTACATGAAATTTACCAATTTTAACATATATTATATCAAATTAACCCCCTTTTTAAAAAAAATCTATTTTCCTAATTAAAAAATAAAGGCCTCCAGAAATGAACATAATACCCTTTAATAATAATCTATTGATATATTTACTATAAAAAAAGAACGATATCCTATACACTACTACTGAGTAAACAGTTCTAAATCCACTGTTTCTTTGTTCTTGTTTTCCCGTACAATCGGTTGCAAAACTAGAGGGTAAAAAAGTATATTTTATAAGCTAATGAGATAGTCGTTTAAAAGGGGTAAAGAGGCCCGCTGAATCCATACCTGAACTTCGTTTTCTTGCTAGATAAAAGATTCACACGGAATTCGGCCGAAACTGGAAATTGACTGAAGCTCAAAGTTGCTTCTGAAGTCGATTAGAGATTCTGCATTGGAGTAGGGAGACGTGCTGAATTGAGTTTTTAACTTTATTTCCTTGACAGATAAGCTGGCAAAACTTGTCAAAACCTGGAAATTTGGATTGAAAGGTTCTCCTCTCAGTGTCACTTGCTCTTTTGCTCTGCATGCACTTCGCCGGGGATTCTGCTAAAATTACGAACAATTTTGTCCAAGTAAAGGACCTGTCTGAAGTCGATTAAGATGAGACATTTAAACAAATTTGCTTGCTGAATCCATATCTGAACTTGGTTTTCTCATCTGATTAGTTGTTTGGCCTTAATTAGTAGCGTTTACACTGACTAGAAATCTCGTCGAGTAGAAAGGAATTCCGGTCAACTCGAAAGGATTCCGTTCGTAAAGACGAGTAGAAAAAAAGTCTAGCGGGACGGGAATCCTTTCATGATGAAAGGAATTCCGGACTACTTGAAAGGAATCTTGTCGGCGGCTCTGGTAAAAAGTACTAAAAAAAAGTCTAGCTAGCTTTTGAGAGCAGCAATCATCAGTACTGATGTCATAAATGCTCTCAAAACTTTTTTTTATTGGCTAGTGAATTTATTTATGTCAGATTTTATGGTTTGAAGAATTTATTTTTTTCCCTCTGCGTGTAAATATAATCTTGTCACCACGATCGGATTCTGTTCAAGTTTTCCTGTACTTGTAAACGCTGCGTAAGTTGCCAAAAACTCGAACACGGGGACATTATTCTCTGTACATGTTCAAGCGGTGGGTCATGGATAAATAGAAAAAATGTAAAAGGTGTCTGGCAAAGACTCGGAAATCTACAAGATTCGATTGTCTGGATCAAAAGAAATAGAAATGTTGAATGAAATGCTGCTCATGTTGTCTAGTAGTTTTATTCCTTGTTTGCCGAAGGCGTTACAATCTCCACAACTGTAATATCTACCGGCAGATTCCGATTTAAAGCACGAATATAAGGTTTGAAGCCAAGCTGACCATTCATTACAAATAAAAAAATATATTAAAAAAAAAAAAAAAAAATATCCCCCCCCTCCAACCCCCCCCCCCCCTGGGGGGGGGGAGGTAATAAGGGAATGATATAGCGGATTCATGGTGGTTAGAATTACGGCCACAATCAGGATTTTTTTGTCTTAAAAGTGGCCGCTAATCGTAAATTGTTTGCTTAATTTATGTGTTTTTGATGAAATTAAAAAAATGTCTATGTCTAAAGAAATAGAAAACCGTGATTTTCGGGGTTTTTTCTTGATCAGCTAATTATCCCTCTAAGATGATGTGCGAGGGATAAATGTAAATTTGGATATTTCGGTTGCACTTCCGGCAAACCGTCCGCAGCGAAAAACAAAACAAAACTAAATCATAAAACCCACCACAATCACAACAGGAGAACGATGCGGAACCAACAGACAATAAGACGAGATGTAACTAAAAACCAGAAGAAAACGGTGCGGATGCAGATAAAAATGAAATAACGAAAGATAAAATGTGGGTGTTAAAAGTGTATATGTACAAATCTGTGATTATTTACAATTCTCAGCTCTGTGTATATTTACAATTTACCATCCATCTGGGAAAGCGCAGAAGCTTTCACCCAGAAAACGGCCCACGCGAAAAATCCATTATACGTTTGACCACTTTGGATAAAATCTTCCACAAAACTCAAAACTTTTCTGTTTCTTTCGTAATGAATGGTCAGCTTGACGTCAAACCTTATATTGTCTGGATCAATAAGTTCAATCAAAATTAAATTCTTGGGAGCCCATCCAAACCTTTGTTCCTGTTTATATATTATTTTATTTGTCTCGTAATTTTTGTTGTTCCAAATTTCACTTTGCCAGTACATCTGAAATTGCAACATGTTTACCTTTTTCTGACGATCAATTTTAGATAAGAACAAAACTCAACGGAAAGGAGAAAGTCCTAATTAAATAATGTGAATCCCTGTTTCGATAATCTTTCTGGCTGACGATCGATAATAGAAAGGCCTCGCACTTTAGTCTTTGCCTGGGACTTCTTGTGAACAGAAAGCTAATACCACAAAAATAGAGTTGTCCACTTAGATACGGATGGATTCGGTACGTGGATAAAAGCTGCAGCCCTAGTTCTCGAGCCACAACACGATTTGCTTTATGGGGTTGATGAATGGGGGAGTTCACATAGTCTTAAATGACCTGTCTTACCTATAATACTAACTAAACCTACTTCCAGAATCACGTATTTGTAAACCCGGAGACCCCCATTTCGTACGGTACATTCTAACCGTCTAACAGAACCACGCTGATTTTCTCACTAGCCGTATTTTGCTATATTCGATGTGTATCACGCTGTCGATGGTTGTCTACGAGAGGTTTTCCACGAGGAAACCGGTGATGTAAATTTTTTCCTGTTTTTGGAACGGGGCCCGGGAAAGGCTTAAAATGGCCAAAGCCGTGGGTTATTTGTTGAAAGCTCAGCCTAGTTTTAAAGTATTCAAATATCTTAAAATACTGTAAGTTGAGTAGTAAATAGGGCGAGGCATCCTTTGAACTTTAGTGTTTCTGTCCCCTTTAGTTTGATCGGGTCTGGTGGGCGAACTGGCGGTCTGCAAACTGACGAGTGACCCAACTTAAAGGTGGCAAACTAACGCTTGGGATAGTGACGGATATTGGTAGGGTTGAGGGTCGTACCATTGGTGGATGGACTGACGTGTGAGTCAGGCCCGTATCCATGGATTTATTTCGGGGGGGGGGGGGGGTTTGCCTGCGGGTCGCACAAAAAGTACAACGAAGATACAGATCAGAGGGGAAAGCCTATACAAATGAGTGTTTTGTATGTTTTGGGGGTGTGGTGGGTTCAACCCCCTACCCCCCCCCCCCCCCCGCTGGATACGGCCTTGGTGTGAGTATAGTGACCGTTGCCTCTTTAGCCAAAACAAATTAGTCATTCGGCATAAATTAGTACTTAGCGTCCTATTTAGTGTGCTTCAGGGGAGGGTGACTTTTATATCAAGACGCACTGTGATTATCATCTCGCCCAGGCCCCTGTCCAGGAATTTATTTTGGGGGGGGGTTGCCTGCTGGTCGGACAAAAAAGTACAAAAACACATAGATCAGAGGGAAAAGCCTGTACAAATCATTGTTTTGTCTGTTTCGGGGGAGGGGGGGAACCCCTAACCCCCCCCCCCTGGATACGGCCTTGATCTGCCCCGACACGACGTAGCAGACATTTTCGATCCTTGCAGAAGCTATAAGTAAGTAAGTAAGTAATTTATTTCTGACCCGCCATTTGAAAAGCGAAGTATGTAAAATAAAATAAAAGAATTAACTAAAACACAACAAAATAATATAATATGCAATGTTTCATCCTTCGTCCAGAAAAGAATGTAGAGTGTCATGTGCTGGCTGGGCCCTGTTGTCCATGCTTTTTGGCAGAGCCGACGAAATTTCGAAAAGTGTGACGCTTGCATCTTTAACTTGGAAACGCTCCGTTAGCATGTGGCTGTGGCATAACCCGAGGAAAAATTTGTAGCCTGCGTAGTTGCATGATAGTTGTACAAAAAAGTTGCATCTAGTGATATGTAATAGTAAAGAGTACTATCATTTAATGTGGCTCAGACTGGGCCAATCTTAAGTAGTAGTATCCCGTAGCATCCTGTCTTGCTCTAGGAGCATAGTAGCATGCAGTAGAATGGAGTAGCACGGTAGCCTTGAAGTAGAAGCATGTAGTAGCATCAGTTAGTACACTATACTACTACATCGGGAGCTTTGGCAAATAAGGAGGTGCCATAAGTCATCTAAATTTGTTTTCGTTGTTTCAGCTTACGGTCGAGCGCGACCCGGATCCCTTCCCCCAGAAGAAGCACCTCCTCCCATTCAACTTCCCCCTGGCCCTCGTGAAGCACCTCGGATTCCGGCGGAATAAGGACAGTGAGTCGGAACAGAAGCGGAAACGCGCGGAGAAATCCTCCGTCGAGACAAAGCGCAACCGGATTGAGAAAGATCAGAAACCGGAAAAGGAGTCGAAGTGGTTCCGCGGTGAATGGCGGAAACAGAGTGTCACGGATGACGTCGAGTTACGGAAGAATATGACCATCGAGCCGCTAGCGACGCGGTTGGAAAACGGCGTGAATCTGAACTGTTCCGCGCTGGAACACGGTTCGCAGTTGATAGGAAATTTCGACAGCAATCCGCAGTTGATTGAAGACTTCGATATGAAGCGGAAAAGTAATCCGCCCTGTGAACCCCGTGCTCGGCGGAAGAAGAGCGACCGGCGGAGCCGGACATTAGAGCACCTCGAATCCGAGCACAGCTTCTGTGATAAGTGCGTGGAAATCCGGCGGACGAGTAAGGAGGACCGGAAAGCCGCGGAAACGCGCCGCTCGCTGGACTCTGTCGCGTTTTTGACTCAGTGGGCGAAGAACGAAGTCAGCTGTTCGTCAAGAAAGGGAAGGGGGTTGGAGAAGACGTTGAGCCTTGGAAGGTCCGTGTCCATGCCTCGACTTTTCGAAAAGTAAGTAGATTTTTAATTACCTATGATATTCAGTTGTCATCATACGTGTCAATGTTTTTTCGGTCTTTGAAAGAACGACCAAGGCATATTCTCGCCGTTGCTTGGGGGCTCCGACGGCGGAATCCCCGCGTTTTTGTTTCTCACAGAGACTAAATCCCCGCGTTTTCGCGAGTCCCCACCTACTGAGAATGCTCCGATCTATCATCAACATCATTTTGAGGGGCTCGTAGTTGATTGCGTTAATATTCTAGCGTTATTTCGGCCCTTTTTAGCAATTGCCCTCTTCAGGCTCCACCTACAAAATATAAGGTTTGAAGCCAAGCTCACCGTTCATTGCAAAAGAAATAGAAAGAGGACTGTTTGCCGGAAGTGCAACCGAAATATCCGAGATTTTATTTATCCCTCGCACATCATCTTAGAGGGATAAATAGCTGATCAAGAAAAAAAAAAGAAAATCAAGTTTTTCTATTTCTTTTCCTACAAGGTCGAAACTGTGAATAATAGCGCTAGAGCAATATCAGCTGACGCATTCGTTTAAAGAGTCAACTATCATTCGCAGTCAGCTTGGGCTGATGGAATCTGTGATGGACTCCCATTCAGACTCGGTGGGGAGTCGCTTTAGGGAGGCGTTGGTTTTGTTGGGGTATTGAAATCAGATGTTAGTGTTAGTTTATGTCCCTTCGACGGCCAAGAGCGGTTGCAAAATCATTCCGGTTTATTATAATAATAAATAACTCATTTGTTTCCTTAATAGCATTTACAACTGCTAGGTGCGGATCGTCAATATAACAAATTACGAATCACGACTGATTGATGTTTTGACAGTTAAAATTACGAATAAAGTAAGGCACAAACGAAGATAAATACATTTCGGTTGAGTCTATGGGGGTTTAAGAAGCCGTGGCTTGTCAGTGTTAGCTAGTCTTCCCCCTTGTGTTCGGTCTGGTCTGGTCTGGAGTTTCAAAGTCTGGGAAAATAGTCCGGTGGTGGTCAGAAGTTAAACATTTTTTTCCAAAGTTCATCGTCAGTTGATGCCTCCTATCCGCAAGGGTCGACAACTGAAGCTTGACCAGAGCATCCTCATAGGAAACATAATCCGGACCAAGCATCACTTTGCACGACCTCTTCTGGATAGACTCGAGTCTTTCTATCTGTTCTACTGTCAGTCCGGAATGCCATACAGGACATGCATATTCCACGCAGGGACGAATGTATGTACAATAGATTGTTTTTAAAACTCGAGGAGGGATTGCAGATCGGCGAAGAACGGCAAAAGACTTTAACAGTGGGGCTGATCTTGCGATGATGGAATCAACATGTGTAATAAGACGATGACCACCAAACATTGAGTCGCGAATGCAAAGTATTTACAGATGGCCCCAGGGCCATGTGCAACTTACAGTATTTTAAAATATTTGAATACTTTAAAACTAGGCGGTGCTTTGAAAAATAACCCATGGTTTTGACTGTTTTAAGCCTTTTCCGAGACCCGTTGACTTCTAGCGAAAACAGGGAAATAATTTACAGAACCGGTTTTTCTGATGGAAAAAGTTCTCGCAGACAACCGTCGACAGTGTGATACACATCGAAGTTAGCAAAACACGGCAGGTTCGAAAATCAGCATGTTTTTGTTAGAATATGCGTACGAAATTGGGGTCTCCGGGCTTAGAAATATATGGAGTGATTATGGAAGTAGGCTTCGTTAGAATTATAGGTAAGAAAGGTAAGGTCCTTTAAGATGCGGTAAGATGAGGTCTGCATGCATCGAGGAAACAGGGGAGGCTGTATCTTTTTCCTTTTTTTTTGCTGTGTTCGGGATATGGAGTTTTCGGAGCTAGCTCTGGTTCACGACCAGGCCCGTATCCATGAATTTTTTTCGGGGGGGGGGAGGGGGGTTTGCCTGCGGTTCGGACACAAAAGTACAAAAAAAACATAGATCAGAGGGAAAAGCCTGTAAAAATGACTATTTTGTGTATTTCAGGGGGGGGGGGGGGGTTCAACACCCTAACCCCCCCCCCTGGATACGGCCTTGTTCATGACTGATTGAGTTTCAGTAGGGACGTTCTCTATCGCTAATGCTGCTGTTCGATTGTGTGTCCCTTCTTTCAGGTTTTGGCGCTACTCACTAGTGTTATTTTGCTCTGGAATGTGCATATGACCAGATATTTTGCCGATCCGCGACCAAACCAAACCGAAATGAATTACGCTGACTTGTATACAAAGACGAGCGCGACGGGTTAGTGCCTTCTGCAAATCCCAAGGAAGACAAAAGTTGTGCAACAGTTAGGGATGCTTGAAAGAAATGTCTGGGCCCAGTACTGAGTTTAATTGGGAAATAAAACTGATTTTGCAAAAAAGTTGTTTGTTATTGTGCTATGACTTTGGTGTGTAAATAATGCAGTTATAATATTAAATTAAATTGAAAATAAGTTCTTCCACCACCAGGGAAAAAAAAACGAATAATAAACAAATGGGTCACAATTCGTGGGGTTGTCGTTGTTTTTCTTTTGACTCAATATTAAATAGCTGACACTGGCTGATACCGGCCTCAAATTCTCGCGTGTGTCGAGAATAGGGTTCGGTCAAGCCAGACCGACATTAAAAAGCCGACTGTGCTGTCATGAAACCACCGAAGCTCATGACACTTACGGCTTTTTCTCGCAAGCGAAAAAAATCCATGGCATACGAAACAGAGCATATCTTCTCGTCGGGCCATAAAGTTAGCTACCACGCTGGAAATAAGAGGGAAATACATTAACTGCCTAGTTTCGAAAGTTGTCCAGCGCTTGACATTTAACTAGACCCGTCAAGTCAGCAGAGTTATTTAGGATTATTCTTTTCTTACTTCGCGTCGGATATTTGGGAACATTCGTACAAAAAGATCTTCATTCCCTCCGTTCTTGTTATTACCGATATGCAAAATTCCTCCTTTTCCTACCACCCTGGTACAAAAATAGACATCTGATTTCGCGTTACAAGCTTCGGGATATATTGCTGAAACTTTTGGCCATAAGTAAAAAATTCTCTACAGCGTCCCATCTCGGTTTCCCCGCACATCACGGCTTGTCCCTTCTTCTAGAGTGAATTTTAGTGTTTTTGTGTTCTTTTTCATTGTTCGTACTCCGCTATTCTGTCATTTCAGCGGGTTATAAAAATAAAAAAATAAATTATAAAAATATAGTCCTCAGCCTAGAGATGAACGCCTCCTGTTCTTAATCCGTTTCGCTCTGTTTCTCCTCTTATGGTTCAGACAAACTATCAGGGTATGGGGGGGAGCATCGACCCCCTACGATTGCGTACGGCAAGGTTGAACTTCTCTCGTCTTTCCGGGAAGAAACTTGATGAAAGTGCAGAAAATCTGATCGCGAAATCCTGATACATCGATCCGCACTATGACGATTATATCTCTAGGGTATATATGCCGTGAAAAAGTAATGAGTAATTTGACAAGTGTAAGGAGGATGTCAGAGATATAGGGTTTTACATTCAGTGGAGTGTCAGATTAAAAGCTGTGTTTTGATTCATGGCGCAATGAAGTGTGACAGGCCGCAGAGGTTTGGCAGATGAGGACTTGATTGTGAATGATCAGCTGTAAGAATGGGAATTCTATATGTGTGACAGATAGACATAGACATAGATAGACATTTTTTTAATTTCATCAAAAACACATAAATTAAGCAAACAATTTACGATTAGCGGCCACTTTTAAGACAAAAAAATCCTGATTGTGGCCGTAATTCTAACCACCATGAATCCACTATATCAATCCCTTATTACCTTGGGTTGGGGGGGGGGATATTTTTTTTTTTTTTTAAATAAAATAAATACCCTTTCCTCCTATCACACTTCTTTCCCTTTCAAATAATGAGATTTAACCATTCTCTTGAATGATGCCAGACTTGCAGCCTCTCTGACCGATTCTGGAAGGAGATTCCAGACACTCACACCTATGTTACTGAGAACAAATCCTGCTCTTGTTGTGTTTCTTCTCTCGTGAGCTAAATCCTCTGAATGTCGGGTAAAATAAGGGTGATCAGAAGTGACAGAAGTGACAGCTAGTCACTTCTCACTTTGCTTATACTTTGTGCCGTAAGTTCCTCAGCGAAAAGGCTATATATAAGTTTGTTCATCAGTGCTACTATACTGCACATCCTACACAAGGTTCGAAGTTTCAACTGATAGGATTTGTCATTATGGATATTATTTTTGTTATTACTCAATTTTGATTTATATTAGAGACAGGATTTTTAAACTATTATAGACAGGATTTTTAACCCTAATCAGTACGAATACACAGTACGAGTTACCAGAATTCCCAGAATTATTTAGAGGCGAAAGCTTTTCTGCTTTGTATTAGATAACACTTAGGATGTTATCTGTTATGTTTTTGCAAATGTTACGCACTGAACGTTATACATAGAGAAAGAGTCGTAACACCGCCGGAAAAATATATGCTGACTTTTCAGTTTTTAGGATCCCCAAACGTAAGTGGAGGGATACGTATGACATCGCAAAAGTTGTCCGTCTGCCCGTTCTTCCGTCTGTTAGCACGATAACTCTCGAAGGGGTTGAGATATTTTTATCAAACTTGGCATGAGTATTCCTAAAAAAGTACAGGTCAAGTTCGAAGATGCGCTATGTAGTTTAGGGGTGGGGGAGGAGTTTAAAATTAAGGGGCACTCAAAACATTTTTTAAAAGGTAATAAAATAGTCGAATAAGAGGTAAGGAGACATGCTGAATCTGAATATGAAATTGATTTTCTCGCCGGATAAATAGTTCACCCGGAATCCGGCGAAAAGCAGAACATTTGTGAAAAATTTAATATGAAGTTCATTGGAGGTTCGATTTAGGGGAAACGTACCGAGTCCGAATATGAAAATTATTTTGTCGTCGGACAAAACCGGGGAATTCGTTTAAAGTAAAAGTTTTATTTAAATTTGATAAGATGTTCGATTTGCGGGTAAGAAGACATGCTGAATTCTAATATGACAATCATTTTCTCACCGGACGTATAGATCGCTCGGAATCCGGAAATGTTTAAAGTAAAAGTTTAATATGAAGTTGATTAGAGGTTGGATGCAGGGGTAAGGATACATGCTGAATTCGTTTTTGAGCTTTAATTTTTTTGTCGGAGAAGTTGTTCCGGTACTCCGCCGAAACCGAAAATTGGCAGAAGTAAGGCAGTGAGTTGCGACCTGCTTTGTCAAAAAATATATGACTCAAGGGGGTAAACACACATGCTGAATCCGTATCTGAACTTGGTTTTCTCGTATGATTAGCTATTTGGCCTTAACTAAAAGTAAAAGTATTTAAGGAGTCTGGCGAATACTGGATCTGGCGAAGACAAGACCCAATTGTCTGGATCAAATTTGAACTTTTGGTCTTGTTTATTATGATATTGAAATAGTCAGCAGATGCTTTTTTCGGCAGTTTGTCGGCTCTTCTTGGCAATGGGGCATCCCGAGTGTTATCGGTTGAAACTGCGCATCCTTGCGTTATCCGTTATAACACAGGACGTTATGAAGACGTTATAAAAGGTCTAGCAGGAAGGACGTAGTAGATTGTGAATATTGAATATGTGCCTCCTTAATTGATTATTTCAGTGATTTCTATCACTGGGTCTTGGGTACCCTTTTTGGTCCTTCGGTCGTCAGCGAGTAAGCTACAGCATAATGAATCAATATTTGTGTTTTTGCTGATACGATGGTATCTTTTACCACGGTAACTGGATCTGCAATTAGTCGATTTTGCAGTTATCGTGGTATCTGATACACGGTTGCTCTGCAAAAACAGCTATTGCCGAAATTGCACTTTTTGAAGTCATCCCCCCAAAAAAACTGATATCCAGTTACATCACTAAGTGCTAAACTTCTTTCTCACCAGTTCGACAAAAACTAATGAAAGTGAGATAAGATACCAATATCAGTTACCACGGTCGGACCTTGGTATCTGAATATCTGATACCACGATAACTGGCCAGATACTACCATAACTGCAAAAACGCCTTTTGATCGTGGTATCAGATACCACGATAACTGCAAAAACGACTTTAGACCGTGGTAACACATACCATGGTATCTGCAGAAACGCAACTAGTATTTTTCTTCCCTATGAAAAGACGAAAAACGAAATAGAGCCTGACTCTAAATCCAACTTGAGCGGTTTTAAGCCTGAAGAGGACCCTCGCCAAGAAGGGCTGAAATATAGCTCTAATAAAACTCAGCTGATCTTTCCGTTTTGCACTATCAAATACGATTCGCAGTCAGCTTGGGCTGAAGGCATATTTATTAGTATTAGTATTATTTTGAGATGCTTTGAACAGTCCTGAAAGTAATGCACTGCTTTTAACTATGCTGTATTTTTGTCGTTTGAAAAAGAAAACAAAGGAGCAAAAGATTCAAAAGACTTGACTGCGTGACTTTGGTCTGACTTTTCTAACCGAAATTATTATTTACGCTGTAGACTGTGTATTAGTGTTTGCTGGGTTTGAATTTCATCATATTTTTTGGCATCGTTCACAATTAGGGGGTGTTCAAAGAATCATACCCATATTGTACTGTGATCGCCAACAGCCGTTCGAGCGTTGCTTTGTCACCAACCTTGGTTCCTAGATTTTCCAGTCACTTCAGGTGTCGTCAGGTATTTCCAGGCGACTACACACCGACTGGACAAGAAGGTTTTCATGACAGTGGCGTTTAATCACGCAAGTCCTGACCTAAAAGCTATGTTGATGGGCTGTCGTTTCTCTGTGGTTTGAGCTTGAAAGAAAAATTTCTATCAAATTAAAGCACGAATTACCTGAAGCGTGAAGGAATAACTGAGCGCGCGTAGCGAGGTCACAGGGCGCGTCGTTTTTCTGATATCTTGAAGGAGCTAATTGATATGACCGAGAACTGGTCGACTACTGATAAGAGCCTTTATAAAAGTGACTTAAAACGGGAAGGTTAACAAGAATATTCATCAGCGATATTTCGGCCCCCCTTGGCCAGGGTCGTCTTGAGGTTGTAATTGGAAGGAAGGAACCTTCAATAAAGAACCTATGTCTCTTAGCAGCCTTTTTTGATCTTACAAGAAATCATCTATTTATGATAAACTGGTTCAGAAATATCGTTTCGGAATTACTGATATGTGCACTGTGAAATTAGGGATTTTCTTCTTGGCCTTGTCCACTTCGTCCAGGCTTTCCGCTCTCCGAAGCAGAGGTTCAACGCGAAATATTTGAAAACCGCTCGCCGTGGTTAGCTAAGCAAAAGAAAAGGAGTCCGAAGTGCACCAAGCCTCCCACAATTTCCATTTCCGGTTTTTGGAATCCCAAAACGTAAGTGGAGGGACCTATGACATCGCAAAAGTTGTCCATCCGTCCGTCTGTAAGCACGATGACTCTGAAAGGGAATGAGATATTTTGACGAAACTTGGTGTGAGGTTTTTTTTTGGTCAAGAGTAACGTCGAGTTCGTAGATGGGCTCTGTAGCCCTACGTTTAGGGGTGGGGAGGGGGTTTATATTAAGGGGCAAGACAAATATTTTTAACAGCTAATGTTATAGTCGGTTAATGGTGTAAGAAGACATGCTGAACCCGATGGTGAAAATAATTTTTTCGCCGGATTAGTTAGCCCGGAATCCAGCCAAAACCGGAAAGTTTGTTAAAAGTAAAGGTCGTATTTATAGTTGATTAGATTCTGATTAAGGGGTAAGAGGAGATGCTGAATCCATATATGACAATTATTTTGTTTACCCGGACGCGTAGTTCGCCCGGAATCCGCTGAAACCGGAAAATTTGTCATGAGTTCAAGCTTTATTTGAAGTTGATTAGATGTTCGATAATTCGTTTTTGAGCTTTGTTATTATGTCGGATAAGTATTTCCCGAATTCGGCAGAAACCGGACATTTGGCAGAAGCAAGCTAAGGCAGGTAGTTTCGATCAGTTTCGTCAAAACAAATATGACTTATAGGGGTAAACCCTCGTGCTGAATCCATAGCTGAACTTGTTTTTTTCAGATGGTTAGCTATTTGGCCTTGATCTGTTTCTGAATTTTTCTAGTAAAAATGCTTAAGGAGTCTGAAGAAGACAGGACCCAATTGTCTGGATGAGATATTAAATTTTTGGGATCCCATCGAATCCTTTGGTCTTGTTCTGATGGGAAAGTTTCTCGCAGACGACCGTCGACAGCGCACATCGAAGGTAGCAACAAACGGCAAGTGAGAAAATCAGCGTGGTTATGTTAGAGGGGTTACAATGTACCGTACGATATTGGGATCTCCGAGTTTAGAAATATACGGAGTGATTATGGAAGCAGGTAGGACAGACAGGGCCTTTAAGGAGCTGTCGGTGGACCTTGAAGGTTTTCGGCTCTGCAAACTCGGCTTGGCCGAAAAAGCGCTAAAATGGTCCTGAAGGCCCGGTATTTCTGAAGCTTGTAATTTTGTAAGTTAGGGATAATATAAACGGCAGAATATGCACATAGTTCCTGTAACTATTACCAACGATTACGCAACTCGTTCTGCTATGGTATGTGTTTACTCAGCATGTGTTATACGTGCAAAATAAAACTGGGATTCTATTGATTTTTGTTTTCTTCTTCGTTTGGGTACTGAATAAATCCTTGGTAATAATGCAACTCCTCAAGTCTTTGATTGACGGGACTGCTTAGTGAATAATATCATACATCTGTTCAGTGGGTTTAATTACCGTTGAGTTGGAGGACTTCGTGAAACCTTCATCTGGTCAGACGGTCCATTTTCTTTTCGTTACCATAAGTCGTACCATGGAGTGGTTAGGAATCTTGTGGTTCCGCGATTTGGGATGCAATTGCCGCTTTGTTTTGTTACAGCGTAGCTTAAACTCGTATTAGTCTTTCCGTTCGCCGATCGGTCCAGCAGTACCCAAATTTAGGAATTTATTTACGCCAAAAGTATGAATCGACAGCCACCACATATTCAATATAGCCCACGTTCAGTTGTGGGTTTAGCAGACACTGGCCAGACTTTTCTTTACATCTTATTAACCTAAACTGTAGTTTTGACATTTCATCGGCCGATCGGTCTAGCTGTACCGAAATTTGCGCATTTTTTTTACGCCAAAAGTAGAAAGTGACAACTACTTTCCACATGTCAAACATTTTCTGTCCGTTTCCAGCGCAATCGTAAGTTTACATTTTAATTATTTTTAATTATTTTCTACTCATCAATGGCCGAATCCAGAAAGTCAGGAGTGTGAAAGCGAAAGAAATAGAAGGCAAAGAGAACAAACAAGAATGAAAAAGTGACAAAAACAATAGCGATTACAATTGAGGGGTCATTCCACTTTAACAGTGGACACTTGTTTTATTTATTTATTTCATTGAACTAAGGACCAACTAGGGCCACTCAAAAACATACAAAAAAACAACAACAACAACATATTAAACAATAACAAAATAAGAGAGAAAAACACAAACAACAAAAAAGGTGCTTGAGCATCAAGTTCGTTGTGTATAGATCTCACCAGATCTCACCACCATGTCCGCCAAAGTGGCAGAGATAGCCGAAAAAGCGGCCCCGAAAGCACCCGAAGGAGCGGATTGTCCGAAGCAAGAATCCTTGTCTGGATCGAAAGAGATGATCTCCTACGAAGTTCAGGAAAAGAAAAAGAAGGGAGGCCACCACCAACAAACATTCCGGAAGCACTACAGTTAAGGGAAAGACCAAGAAGCCACCGAAAAGAATTGTTATACAGAACCCGAAGAGAGTTCTCACACTTAACAGATACAGATTGCACAAAAGCAAGACCGTACAACGGGGTGCAATAAGCTCTGAAAAGAAAACACCTCACGGCAGGGTCGCATTTCCCGAACTTACGAATAAGTAAGTTAGCCCTGCAGCACAGCGAACGTGAAAGTGCTTTAGCATGGAGCTCGTCACTCAGGGAGGGAGCCACCGTGAATCCAAGATATTTGTAGGACTCAACGAAAGACAGCGACACTCCAGAAAGCAAAGCCATAGGGATGTGTTTCAGAGGGGTCCCGCGAGGAATGAACGCCATACACTGGGTCTTGGCCGTGTTAAACACGATATCATTAGCTGACGCAAACTCATCACAAATTGAAAGTATGTGTTATTAATTGCGTTTTTGCAGGTACCGACTTTTCGCAGATACTTATCCAAATAGTGTTTGTAGGAATTTTTTCAACTAAACTTTCAATTTGGATCAGAGAATATTGCAGCAACTAGGAATCCACCGGGTTTATTTGATGGTCAGCGCTCAGAAATTAATTATCAAATTATAATTATCTTATTAAATCAGGTGAGTCACTATAGTGGTCAGTCTTCACTTTCTTTCGAGATTTCATTCAAGAAATGTTTGTTTATTTAAGCCTATTTCACAGTTTTTGCAGTTACGTGGTATCCAATACCACGGTTAAAAGTAATGAGTATCTGGCCTTTTACCGTGGTACTTGAAAAAAGCATCTCAGTTTCATCATAAAAAACGCGAGAGCCTAGATTTGTTGTCAAATTGGTGGGAAAGAAGTTCGGCACATGTGATTTGAGTGAATGTAGGCTAAGTATTTCTTTTGGGGTGACTTCTGCATGTTCATTGAGGTTCAATTACCGGTATCTAGTACGGATTTTCTCGTTAATGAGCACTAAAGCAGGTATTAAACTTTAACTGAAAAGCCAACTTATTTTTGTGTCATTTAATTGAATACACTGAATTATTTTGGACTTGGATTTTCACCTATCTGCTCAAGTTGTGATGTTCAGAATATATGCTGCCGTCCCCATGGCGCAAATTCTACTACGACGCGGAATATTGCCGCTGACAAGTATCCATCTTAGCTGTGAAGAAAAAGGAGAAGAATCTCTACCCTTTCGACGACCCAATCGAACAACAAAACAGTAGCCGTGTCCAGACCGAAATCACAGCACCAGCTTTAACTGCAACCAATTTCCAGAGAAGAAGCTCACAAAATCCGATGTATAGGGAAGAATCTTTAATTGCTTTTCACAAGTTCATTTTCCAGTTTGAGCCTGGAGAGGACCCTTGCCAAGAAAGGGCCGAAATATAGCTCTAATAAAATATAGCTGACTTATCCGTTTTGCACCGTCAAATAAGTGAGGGGTAACAAGACTCTCTTCCCTTTTCAGTTAAACTTTAACGAAGATGTGATTAACTGTAAGTAGTCCCTTTTAATGGAATATCTAACGAATTTTTGGTGGTCTGAATCCATCTTAACCCGTCTGTTTCCGTTCTAGCTGTACAGACTCCAAACCAAAGCCAGAATATTGTGACCTGTCTCGAACCCAGTCATTCCGATTCGAGGGCCGAAGGTCAAGTCAGCGGATTTTCAGAGCCTCGGATCTCGTAAAAGGCGAACTGCTCGGAACCGGATTTTTCGGCCAGGTGTACAAGGTCGTACACCGTGATACCCAGGAGATAATGGTGCTGAAGGAACTCTACCGGGTAGATGAAGAAGCGCAGAACTTATTTCTCAAAGAGGTAAAGTATTGAAAAAAAAACAAAAAGCAATTCACTTTTTTAATTCATTTTTTTTATTAAATTCATTTGGTTTAAAGGAACAGAAAACTTGACTCAAACTTTACTCGGCGAGCTAGCTGACATATCAAGAATGTACCCTGAGTCGATATTGAGAGTAAGAAAATTTTTCGTTACGACCATTACAGTTTCCGGGCAGTTTCCGAGAATTCGACTTTTCAGTTAGTAGAAAAAAAAAACCAAAAGGTTTGTGTGCCGGGAGTAGGAATGTTAGTCAACACGGCCAAAGTCGAACTTTTACAGTGCATAAGTGCATAATTACAGTGCATAAAGGGCAAGGGCCTGCCAGCGCCAGCTAGCTTTGGGAACACTAGGGAGGGGGTTCGAGATGAAAAAGAAGGGGGTCCTGTCGACAATAAGTTCCTGTATCTTTATCTAAGCCCCCCAGGTCGGTTTGATGGCCGAAAGTTGCGTAGTCAAGTTTTCTGTGCCTTTAAACATTCTTTAGACGAAAGAACAAACGTAACGCTCCCAAGAAGGGCACAAGCCTGAACTGTGCGGGAGTGCACAACTTTTACTCCCCTATTACAAACGATGACACACATTTCACGTCTTAACCTTCTCATTTCTTTTTCTCCCCCCCCCCCTCCCAAGCCAACCCTCATTCACTAATAATAATAATGGGGTATCCGATTCCAAGGTAGAGCATCCTTGAAGTCATCAGGCTTTCAGATTCGGCGCTCGTGACATTTAGGTCAGTCTACTACAAATCCCTGATTTTGGGATACCACATGCCAAACACTGGGTATATCTGCATTCCCTATGCCTAGAAATGTATACCTTATGCCGAACGATACATACATACATGTAGGTACCGTAACCCTGCCTCTACTTCGCTATAAACGAATTCTGATTGGTTGATTTCTGAGCTCCACTCAAATCATCAATATCGAATGCCCAGCAGTTGGCATAGTGTATAGCATTCCTGATTGACTAAGGAGCAATTCAGCTGACTGGAGCTAATCTAGAAAAGAAGAATTAAGATTATCCTGGGCCCTGTACCTTAGTTACGAAGAGAGCATTTCAGGTCTTCGCTGTAGAAAGTTTTTCCGTGTAAGGATTAAAGTTAACTGCAGTATTTGCTACTGGGATTAACCTTATCTCTACTGAGATAAGATTAATCCGAATTATAGATAAGATTATCTTTTTAGAGACAGGATTAATCCCAGTAGCAGATACGGCAAGATTTTGTTTTGCAGTGTTGGTCTCCCTTCCCTTGGGGAACGTAGGCACGATTTAAAAACAAGTTTTTGCTTTAAATGTCTGAATTCTGAACTTCACAAATGATGTAGCCTGAGTATTTTGAGCAAAATAAAAACAGGCCCAACACTCAAACTCTGAATTAACTAATTATACAGTAGATGCAACTGAAAGATATGTAAACTCGTTTGTGCCGTACTTTAGTAGTTCGTTTAATAGTTCGTAGTCGTGTTTATTTTGTATTATTTGTCATTGGACATTTCCTACATTTTGTTGAACGTGTTCGGCTGACTTACCTTTGCTAGCTATGGTATCTTTGTTATTTTGGTCACTAAACGAATAGGCACACATATATATGAATGCTGCCCAACGTTTGGCATGGAGTATCCAAACATTGCGGTTTGTTTCGGATTGACGTTTCCACGATTAACTATAGTTGTGTTTTTGCAGATACCATGGTATCTGATACCACGGCCTAAGTCGTGTTTGCACTTACCGTGGAATCTGGCCAATTACGGTGCTATCACTAACATAAAAGTCAACTTGGTTGGAAAGAGTTTGTCCACTCCAGATGTCAATAGATATCATTATTTCTTTTTGGGAAAAAAATAAAAATTTAGCTGATGAAGCATCGTAGCTGACGTACCCGTTCTATACATTATTTGAATATATATTTCTTTTGGGTTAATTTCTGAAAGCGCAAATCCGGCAATTGTCGTTTTTGCAGAGCAACCGTAGTATCCGATACCACGGTAATTGAAAAAACGGCTAATTGCAGATCCTGTTACCGTGGTAACAGATGCTATGATATCTGCAAAAACGACGTTTATTACGAGATTAGTATATTAATTATATTATGCAGGGTTTATTGGCCGGTTTCAAACTTCAAGAAAGACAAAGGATGTGTCAGGTACAAGGAGTTCGATAGGTCATTTATACTCTCCCATTCCTCCAGGTTGCTGTCCTTCGGAGCTTGCACCACAAAAACCTCCTACGGTTCATTGGCGTCTTGTACAAAGACCGACGTTTGCAGCTTGTAACGGAGTACGTTGGGGGAGGGACGTTACGGGACAAGCTTCACGACGCCTCAGAAACGTTGAGCTGGACCTGTCGCGTCGCGTTCGGACGGGATATCGGTGCTGGGATGACATATCTTCACTCGAAGAATATTGTTCATAGGGATCTGAATTCGAATAATTGCTTGATACGAGAGGTTAGTAAACTTATTTTCTAAAAAAAAAAAAGCAATTGTCCCCCCATCCGAAATTAATGTGGGTCATTACAAGGTAATTTGGAGCAATGGGACCACGTAAAATTAGACCTTAGTCCCCCCCAGCCAGAGCCCTCGGTGACGCATAGGGCATCGACAGTTTAATTTTTTTGCTCATATTCATAAAAAATAATGAACACCATTAACTCTTTATGGCCCCACCATAAGGCCTGGCAATGTGCGGGGCTTATTCTTCAGTCATATGGTCTTAAGGGAAACAAACCAAACAAATCAAAAAAAAAGAGGAGAGAAAGAAAGAAGAAGAAGAGTAAATACATAACAAACTGACAAGAAAAATCCACTAACGGACGATCTTCCACCAACAAAGCCTCTCCGTTCGTCCCGCATTGATTCGGTAGCGGTGACGTTGTTCCGTTCAGGTATCAGCGAGGTATCAGCCATCCTCGGTCTTGGGCTCGTCTCAATGTGTTTTTCGAGGTGTTTTTAGGCGGCCTCGAAATGGACCAAAATGAAAAAAAAAAAAAAAAATGTGCACTTTGACTGCAGGAGTTTGCCTGGCTACTGGTCAGAGAAATTTGTCAGGCTTATCACCCAAGGCAAAGGCAGAGATGGGTGAATCCGATCATGAAAAGTCCGAATCCGAATCCAGTGCTAAGTAAGAATCCGATTCCGAATCCACCATTTCATGTTGAGGATTCGAATCCGAGCTTAACAAAAATCAAATCATGTACATAGGTTATAGTTTAAAATTCAAAGGTGACGAAAAAGCACTGATATCTGAGGTAATCAGATAAGGTGATAAATTACTGAGGATTGTTTGTGGTGGAGACCAAAAAGATGGATTACTTAAGCACACTGTGTAAAATTTTGAAAACGAAAATTGAAAGAATGAAGACTAGGATTTTGAGCGGATTCGTAAGTTGTGGTTTGGAATCCGAGACCGAATCCGAATCCAGCTTGACAAGCAGAAGATTCGAATCCGGCTAAAAGGACGAATCCGAATTCGCATTCGCCCATCTCTTGGTAAGGGACATGGAAAGAGTCCACAAAACATCCGAAACCGTGTGCAATTCTCTGTAAGCATAGCTTAGTTGTAAAGTGGTCAATTGTCTAAGTACATCTGAGAAAAAAAATCATGTAGAAAATTTTTATGTCCTAGCTGAATATTATAACATCTGACCAAAAACACTATGTAGTGTTAGGTTTCCTTTAAGAAAATACATCATTCGAATGCCCTACCTGAATATTTTTATGAACCCGATTTATTTTCTGAAACCAACTCCAATCACTGCATTTGAAACAAGACCAAAGGTTTCGATAGGATCCCGAAAATTTAATACTTGACCCAGACAATCGGGTCTTGTAGATATTCGGTCTTTGCCAGACTTCTTCAACACTTTTACTATTGAAGTTTATAAACAGATTAAAGCCTATGGCTAGTCATCTGTGAAAACCAACTTCTGATATGGATTTAGCATGTGTGTTTACCCCTACACGTCATACCTACTTTGACGAAATTGATCAAAACTTCCTGCCTTATTTCTAACAAATTTCCGATTTCGGCCGGATTCTGGGTGAAGTACTCCTTCGGCAAAAGCCTAAGGCCCAAAGTGAATTCAGCAGATCTCCTTACCTCTACATCAAACCTCAAATCAACTTCAGATAAAACCTTATCTTCTAACATATGTTCAGGTGTTGACCGGATTCCGGGCGAATATACGTCATACGTCATATGCGGATCCAGCATGTCTTCCTACCCCTAAATCGATTATATAATCGACTTAAAAAAACTTTTACTTTTATCAAATTTTCCGGCTTGGGCCGGGTTCCGGGCGAACTGGTTGTCCGGCGAGAAAATTGCTTTCATATGCGTTTTCCTATACATCGAACCTCTAATCAACTTCAGCTACAAAGTTTACTTGTATCAAAATTTCCGGTTTTAGCCAGATTCCGAGCGAACTATATGTCCAGATAGAAAATGATTGTCTTGTATGGATTCAGCATGTCTTCTTTCCCCTTAATCGACCATTATTTTTTGCTATTGAGCGGTTGAATTTTGTTTTGCTTTTAAAAAAAATTGCGTCCCCTCCTTAATTTGAAACCCATCCAGCACCCCTAAACGTAGGTCTACAGAACCCATCTACTCACTCGACTGTCTCTTGACCCAAAGAATCCACACATCAAGTTTCATCAAAATGTCTCATTCCCGTCGAGAGTTATAGTGCGCACAGACGGACGGGCGGACAGACGGACAACTTTTACGGACAACCGGCTACTAGTGGAACGAGCCGCAATGCCAGTTGAGTTATCGAGAGTTATCGTGCTGAGTCACGGATGGAAAACTTTTACGCAGTCATAGGCATCCGTCCACTTACGTTTTGGGATTCCAAAAATGACAAGCAAACTGCGATTTGTGATTCTCTATATTACGTTATAGGTTCATGTGGTGCCCACGATACTGTCTAAACTGTCTGAATCACGAAGGTGTTGATGCTTTACGCCCACATGGCACATACATGTTTTGCTGCCATGTTTCATACTTTGACTTTCGAGAATCGGGTGCAAGAAGATCCCGGTGCTTATTTTTGCCATATTTCAAAGCGTCTGCGAGATAGTCTTTTGTATCTCAATCAGCTTAAGTCACCAAAAGCTTGCTCGATTCACAATCCAGTGAATTCCGTTTAAGAAAGATTTTGTATTATTTATTTTTATTTTATTTTATTTCAAGTAAGGCCAACGTGTGCCACAATATAACAAAAACACACTGAACAAACAAACAAATGTAGGTACCAGTCACTTACGTGACTCCCGTCAAAAGCCACGCAAGCCATACAGTCCCACAAAGGATCCTAAGAAGTGGGCTAGGGGATCGGAGGATCCTGGTATTAGTTCACTGCCACATATTGCGGAGAAATTGCCTGTTCTTCACAGAAGGCTGTCCGAATCGGGGTAGCGCGTCTGTCCCCCTGTGTATCCTTCTGTTTGACGCTTCGAGTAGTTTTTTCGTACGTATTACGTTTTCCCTAATATGTATTTTTATTTTCTTGTGTACCTAAATATTCTTTGAGCCCAAGCTGACTTTGAAACATTTATTCAAACAATGTTTATAACGGATACGTCAGCTATGATTCTTCATCAGCGATCACTGACAGCCTGACGAGGACCCTTGCCAAGAAGGGCCGAAATATCGCTGATGAAGAATCATAGCTGACGTATCCGTTGCAATCTTGTGTACCGTACTCCACTATTTGCTTTTTGTACGATTTGTGGATTAGAAATACCATTATTGTAATGCAATATTTATTTTTTCACCCGTCGTACAGGAAAGAGAACATGATGGTGTAAAAAAAAAATAAAGTAGAGAAAAACACAGAAAAAGATCACACAACAAAGAAAAAAAAGGGTACATCAAAGAAAGAAAATAGAAAAAAAACAAAAGAAGATCATACAACAAAGAAAAACAAAAGGCAAATCACAGAAACAAAATAGAAAAAACACAGAAGGTCACACAACAAAGAAAAGCAAAATGCAGGTCACAGAAAGAAAATAAAAAAACGTAGAAGAAGATCACACAACAAAGAAAAAGAAAAGGCAAATCACAGAAAGAAAATAGAAAAAACACAGAAGAAGATCACACAACAAACAAAAACAAAGGGCAAATCACAGAAAGTGAATAGAAAAAAACACAGAAGATCACACAACAAACAAAAACAAAAGGCAAATTACTGAAAGAAAATAGAAAAACACAAAAGAAGGATACACAACAAAGAAAAACAAAAGGCAATCACAGAAAGAAAATAAAAAAAAAACAGAAGAAGAGCAAAGGGCAAATTGCAGAGGGAAAATCTCACTTACAATTTAAAATTATTGTTAGTGCCTTTTCTCTTAGGACCAGTCTGTTGTCGTAGCAGATTTCGGCCTTGCTCGAATCATTGGTACAAATAACAACTCTCCGAGCGAGACGAGCCCCAACCGTAGTGTCACCAGACGGCCGAAAAAGTACGAAAGAAAGAAGCGTTACACTGTGGTCGGAAATCCCTACTGGATGGCCCCCGAAATGCTGCGGGGGAAGGAATACGACGAGAAAGTTGATGTTTTCTCGTTTGGGATCGTGCTCTGCGAGGTAGGTGCATTTTTATTCAGCTAATTTAATTTATTAATTAATTAAGTTTTGTAGCTGCAAAAGAATGTCTTATAATTCTTATAAAATGCTTCACACAAACACATTTCAGACTTCCACTAGATAGCGCTTCAAAAATAAGCCGTTTTCTTGTTATTGCTTGTCATTGACTCGTCGGCGTATTGGCGGACACTATTTCACAGCATGGTATTGCAAGGCGCGGAAATTCAAAAATTCTCGGCCGTGTACGAAACTCGATCGTTTTGTAGATCTGAGTGATGAGAGTGCCATGGCTGATACAAGAAGCTGTCTCTGTAGCTGGCAGATTGCTCCAGTGTTATCTGATGAAACTTTTTTGTTGTTTGTAGTACTGAAGAAAATTGCTTTCTGGATGTAAAGTTACAACGCTGCCAAAAATGTACAAATATAACCGACCTACTTGCAGCTGATTCCAGAGCTTAGAAGGAATTTTCAGTTATAGTTGTCAACAATACAAATAATCCAGAGTATATAATAACAACGAATGGATAAGAAAAAAAGAAATTCCGCTTGTATTTGTCGAAGCTAGTAAATCGGAGTATGGCAGTCAGCAAAAAAACGCGTAACGATATATTAGCGATAAGTTGTCGAGGAATGGGCTGATTTGTGATGTAACATTGCATTCTAGGGGGTGGTAATGTGATATCATGATTGTTTGATCTGCCCATTAAACTTTAATTTTCTTACTTTTTTCAGTCCAATACGGTTGTTATATTTGGGCTAGTTTGCTTCGGTATAACTTGAAAAAAATATTTAAAACACACTGCAATGTCAGAAGTTTCATAACAGATTAAAGTCTTTGATTCATGTGGGCCGAGAAGGTGGGAGATACTATCATTTTTCGATGGACCGGATTTTTACGAACACACTGTTACCTTTGTTCCCGAAATCCTCACGGTAGCCAACGTTATCCACACATTACTTGAACACAGTTCTCTCCTGAAAGCAAGTCCGCCATTGCCAATTAACTTTTCTTCTTCTTCTTTGTAGTGTTTGCGTTTACAGGTGTTGGTTGATAACACCTTTACACGACCCGAATAACTTCTTTCTATTTTTCACTTTTCACTATTTCAATTATAATTTCACATATTATTCATATCTCTCAACTTCATACCCATATCTATAAACTATTCAATCATACAATTATACAATATCTTAATATCTTAATTCTATACAATTTCATAGAAAATACTCATTTCCATAATTTAAACAAATTTTTACACTATAACCATTAAAAAAAACTATTTTTTCTTTCATATAACTTTTATAAACAATATCAAAATTAATTAACTATTCATTGATCTCCCGTCGCTGGTCAAATATTACTAAAAACCTTCGAGAAGATCGAGTGGCGTGTAAGAGGATTAAAACAACTAAGTATATCACCATGTGGACGTTTAGATATGTCGGAAGAAGAAATCATTGGCCAGTTCGACATTTTTTGGTCTCGGAAGCTGAATATTATTTAGCTCAGTTTCAGAATCTTCAAGAAATCACTATAACGAATACGGCGTTTGTTTATTTGACCTAGTTAACACCCTTAATTCTTTAGACTTACGGGAATTAACAACAAAAAACAGAAAACAAAAGACTTAAAGAAACCAATAATGCAAATAGTTAGTGTGAGATTTTTCTACAAATTTTTCATATGCCTGCTACAAGAATTGTGATCCCAGCCATGTCGGGTGCTTCCGATCGGCGCCGCTAGATGACCCAGCGGTCGGATCGAGTCGTGGCTTCATCTTGGGTCTTGGGGGGGGGGGGGGGGTCTAGACGTTGCAAGTGCTAGAATGCTTATGATATAACTCCTTTAAACAAGAATGCGTAGTTCCAACAGACAACACTTGGGGTGTGATCTGTTGTGACATTGAAAACGTTGTGCATTAAATGTTATGCATAACAAGGATTGCCAAGAAGAGTAAAAAAAATGACGAAAAAGCATCAGCTGAATATTTTGTTTGTCGTCTGATATCGGAGAAGTCAGCAGAAGCTTTTTCGGCGGAGCAACGAAGTAACACATTTTCGTCGTGTTATTAAGCTTTTTTAAATACGGATCATTCATTACCCTTTTTTTAGAAATAAATTATCTTTTCTCCCCTGTGGCTAAGCCTACTTCTGGGTCATCTTATAATGAAAAATTCATTTCTGTACGAGTTGTCCTTTAAGACCCTTTTTTTTTGCAGATCATTGGCCGAGTCTCGGCGGATCCGGACTTCCTACCTCGGCTACCGGATTATGGTTTGAACCGAACTCTGTTTAAAGAAAAGTTTTGTGCGACGTGTCCGGAAATTTTCTACCGGATTGCTTTCCTCTGTACGGATTTGAATCCGGATAAAAGGTGAGTCGCGCTCTGTTAGTCACTCATCGTCTAAATCCGTGTTTATTAATTTATTTTAAAACATGAAGTTTTCATGGTGTCGACTAAATTGCATCAGAATTGCGTACATTAGTCGTATATAGTCACGTCGTGTGATTGAGGACACAACATAGGATTTGATTGTCCCTAGGCCGTTTTATAAATGTAAATGCGCTATATATACCCAGGGTTGGTCACCAAGAACCAGGGTGTACGAGTTACTGCAGGATACCTTGGGTTACTTAGGTTTACTTTGGGTTACTTTTGGTTACATTGGGTTACAATGCATTGGGTTACATTAAGTTACATTGGGTTACTCTGAGATACTTTTGGCTTACTTTCCAGGGTGTACGAAGTTACTTTTGGTGACAAACCCAGGTTAAATAGATGAAACAGGTGTAACGTCACGCTTTGGAATTTCGACACAACTTAGTTTAGACCGTTTTGGCTTACTTTCCAGGGTGTACGAAGTTACTTTTGGTGACAAACCCAGGTTAAATAGATGAAACGGGTGTAACGTCACGCTCTGGAATTCCGACACAACTTAGTTTAGACCGTTTACATACACTAAAAAAGAAAAATTTGTGGAAGATTGAATCCTCCAGCAATAGAGGCACAAACTCCTTAATCTGGTTGGATCAAAGCCAGAGTAAAATTATAGATAAGCATATGCGGCGTTTGTGGTCCAGACAACCCTGGTTTATCCCAGACCCTGGCAACGAGTGGAAAGAACTAGAACCGGCTGGCACCGAGCTTGCATGCCTCAAGAACCGTGACCCTTCAGTATTGAGCCCCATACTTCTTGTTTCATTTTTGTATATTTCGGAGGGGGTTCAAGCCCCCTAACCCCCCCCCCCCCCCGGATACGGCCCTGATCTGGTGCCTGATGTGTCATATAAATAGAAAAAACCTGGCACGCGTGATAACCAGTGTATTGCTGATGCCATCGGATCCTACTACTTACGATTAACCCAGTTGGAAGCATCTTAAACCATAGTATTCCATAATACTACATATGCAGCTTTTTCGTACAACTACACAGTCAAATAATAGTTGCGTTTTTTGATCGAAGTTTTGTTCTGTTTGCTTAGACCGGTTGCTTAATATCCCTTTTCGAACGCCGTCGAAGTTCACCGTTTGCTTCAGACTCTTGAAGAGTAACTCTTCTTGACGATGCAAAATCGCTGTGTACCTAGCGGAAGAGCCGGAAGCGGAATCGCAGCTGCTCCCGCCGTGATTGGTTAACACAGGATTGAGTTGTTGAGTTTGAGTCGTTAGTGTTACGTTTTCTCGTATTTCCCGTGGATCACCGGCGTGTTTTGGACTTATTCCTATAGAGTATTAGTGCTTTTATGACTCCGGTGATCCTTGCCCGGTTGATTTTTCTTCGATGATTCAAGCCAACTTCGAACTTGACCTCACGAAGTTCGGGTCATAGCTTGAAGGACAAATGATACTAAATGCCTCATGTGTTATTTTAAAACTTATATCCGTCCTCATTTAGAATATGCTTCACCGGTTTGGCATTCTTCTCTTTCTGTAGAGCTCTCTGATCGCCTGGAAAATGTCCAAAAGAGAGCCATGAGAATCATTCTGGGTGATCATAATATTACATACGAAGAGGCTCTCATTAAACTTGACATTCCTCAATTATCTGTACGTAGAAAAACTCTTTCAAACAAATTTGGAGCTAAGATATCGTGTTGTCCCTAGATGGCCTATCTATTCCCCCCTCCCCTCCCGTCTTCCGTGCGCCGGTCCGAGAGGAATACTGGCAGTCAATTTCCCCCCCGCTAATTCTTCTACCCAATTTTTACGTAGTTTCACCCCATCATTTATTTCTGGTAATTTCTTGTAAGTGTATTAGTTAATTTGTTTCTTGTGTGTCTGTGTATTTTGTAAATTTGTATTCCTTTTCTAGCTTTTAGCTATTTGGATTAAACGTGATTGATTGAAAATAAACTCGTGCCGCAAAAACGGTATTTAAACAGAGATCTTTGAGTTGAAGGCAACTTCCAACTTCGATCAAAAACGCAACTAAATTGTTCATCGGGAATGGACGGAAATACTACCGAAGTAGAATGACCCACCGTCATACGTACGACGTTCCGTAATGGGCGGGACATAATGTATGAATTCCAATCCTTTACGAATCAGAAGGATACAAATTCAAATTCAAATTATCCTGCAGGCCATCGTTTGACGTCATTAACATCTGGCTGGAGAAGCTTGTCTGTAGCGGAGATGAGTTGCTTGATCATCTCATCGCAGACGTCAAGGAATATGAAGGTATTTATTATTTATCCTTCGAAATCCGAAATTTGATCGAATCGTTTGTTGATAGGCCAACTTCGTAGCCTTCTTCTTCGAATAGTAGGATGTTGGAACGATCTCCCAGAAAGTGTTGTAAGTGCCGAAAACATCAAACCAGTTCAAAGCAGGTGTCAACAACCACCTGGCTGAAATTCAATTTAGTGTGTAAAGTGTCCTGAGAAATCTACAGAGGCGAAAGCCTTATTATTTGCAATTATATTCTTCCGCTGGTCATTACAACAATAGAATCAACATATTATATGTTTGATATATAAATATATGTTTGGTATGAAGGTATTCATTATTTAACCTTGGAAATACGGACTTTTATCGAATCGTTTATTCGTAGCCCAGCTTCGTAGCTTTCTTCCGTGAAGATGTTAAAATACGCTGATCATTACAACAATAGAATAAATGTATTATATTTGGCCTTTGGCTGAAATAAATTATTACTAATTAAAACCTTGAGGTTCGTCCGCTTACAGGTCCTAGTTTATTTTGTAATGGCAGGAGCAGTATAACGAAGAGACAGAAAGAAGTAACAAAAAAACTTTAAAGGACCCCTCGTACTATTTACTCTTCTACTTCCAATATTTTAAAATATTTGAATGCTTAAAATCTTGGCTGTGCTTTCAACAAATTTGCCCACTAAAGCACCAGTACGATAACCGTCATAAATGGAAGATCCGAAGTCAAAGAGTAGCTTCAGAGAGGTCTCGTTTTTCTCCATCTTATTCAGTTTTGAATTCATGGCAAATTTTATTTCCTAAAATTGATTCTACAAAATCCCTTGAAAGTATAAAAAAACAGCTGTCCCAAATTCTCATTAACAAGTTTAAGAATGGATAATTAACAGTTAGAGATTGGTTGTATTTCATGTTTATTTATGTGTTTTCCTCTAGTGATACTGGTTTTCAGTCACCCTTCCCTCATTTTTGTTGTTGTTTTTGTTTGATCTGATCTTTCTACTCAGCGTTGGGTCGATTTCGTTTTATTGATTTTCTTTTGTGGAAGTGTCTGAACCATTCGATGTTTTTCTTCTCTCCGGTTCAAACCCTGAAATAATTGTAAGTGCAGAGTATAGTATTGTTAATGTTTATGTATTATATAAAGTAAGAATAAAATAAAAAAAAACTTGAATAACCCTCGGTTTTGGCTGTTTTAAGACTTTCCCGAGACCCGTTGAGTTGTAGCGAAAACAGGGAAACAATTTACATAACCGTTTTTTCTGATGGAAAAACTTCTCGTAGACAACCGTCGTCAACCATCGAAGGTAGCATGCAGCAAGTGAGAAAATCAGCCTGGTTTTGTTAGTAGTTAGAATACCGTACGAAATTGGGGTCTCCGGGTTTAGAAATATATGGAGCGATTATGGAAGTAGGTTGCGTTAGTATCATAGGTAAGACAGGTCCTTTAACACGGCTAGCAAGCGGACGAGTGAGGGGAGAACATGGCATCCTTCTTTGTCTTTCTGTCTGTTGTCTTTAAATAATCACGCACACAATAACAAAGACAGATCCTCGTCCCCTTCTCTTTATCTGCATGCGCGAATTAAGGGGGGATGGTGGAGGAAGTTAATTTAAGGGGAAGCTTAATAGGGAGGGGTTAAAGTGGGTTATTTCGGCAAGGGGAAATTTTGTTTACCACTTGGAGATAGGAGGAGGTATTTAGGGAGGGTGAGGTCGAATGTTGGTCCCTATTTTTGTCCGATGTGTGGAGATAGAAATGAGGATTTACTGCATTTTCTGTGTTTTTGTGAAGAGTTAAAAGAGTTGAGCCAGGAAATTTATCCGGGGAGTTTTGAAAGGGAGGAGTGGGTGGAGATTATTTTGAAGGATAGAAATTTCGTGTGGAAGGTTGGTTAGTTCGTGCATGGCACATGTTATCACTTGTTAGCCTACCAGTCTGTTTAATTTGTAGTATTCTTTAATGGTTTATTTTTGTGTATAAGTATGATAGGCCGATTGTTTGTCACGTGTAATCAACTATAATAGTAATATGTAATACACAAAATAGGCCATTGGCCTCCACATAGACCAAAGTATGACAACTAACCGGAAGCTGTCACAAAAATAATTACACGGAGATTAGTAGATAGTTTGAATGCCGAATTCATTTATATTTTTTATGTTTGACACACCGTTTAATTTTGTTACCAAGCTATGAAGTCGTACAAGTTTTAAAACGAATTGTATGTATCAATTATATTTGGTTTAAGTTGACAATCCTATGTTATCATGTTGTGAAACAGATATTCAGGAATAAATACGGTAATTGAATTTATTTCATTTTAGATCGCGTTCCTGCGGACTCTCTATCCCCTGACATCTCTTCCTCCAACAGCACCTCGGACGTGTTCGTACCTCCAACGACCCCTTTGAGTCCGCGTAGTACACTGAAAACCATCCGCGAGGGTGTCAGCGATCTCGCGCTTGAAAGATCTCCACCCCCGCCCCTGAACAGACCACCTGTACCCCTCCTGGTAGAAGAGACAGTGGGTGCACAGGAGGAAATGGGTCTGGACCTTGCTTGTTGTAGCTAGAATTGCAACCCCCTAGCCCTTAATAAGACATTGTGCGATATCTCATGGCCGAGGCCACTCCCTCCCTCTATCCTGAATGAGGTCTCGGCTGCTCGTGAGAATGGAAATCGTGGACAGTCTGGAATAAAAGAAAAACGCTCTCCTCCATGTAGTCCTCAATAGATCTCCGCCGCCATCCCTGAACAGACCATCTGTACCACTCGCGGTAGAAGAGACAGCGGACGTAGAAAAGGAAATGGGTCGGGGCCTAGCTATTTGAAGCTAGAATTGCAACCCCCTAGCCCCTAATAAGGAGTGCAGCCAAGGAGTGGCTCCAAGGCCACTCCCTCTCTATCCGGGAATAAAAGAAGGTCTGAGCTGCTCTTGAAAGCGGACATCACCAACAGTCTGGAATAAAAAACCGTGGCCCTCAGTGTAGTACCCACGCGAAATGTTTCCAGCTATGGTCTAGTGGCTTAAAGGATGGTCCAGATGCAGAACCAAACCAGCTGCTGAAGACTAAAATCGCCTACCGAGTTTTGAGTGTCCGAGTTTTGGACTGTGAGTGTCTGAAGTAGATTGGTTCGATACCTGTAGCAGCGACCTGAAGGCCGCGTAAAGCCAGATAACCTGATGGTCGTGACGCAAGAGTAGAACCCACGCGAAATGTTTCCAGCTACGATCTAGTGGCTTAAAAGGATGGTCCGGATGCAGAATCCAACCAGCTGCTCAAGACTGAAATCGCCTACTGACTTTTGAGTGCCCGAGTTTTGGACTGTGAGTGTTCGAAGTAGATTTGTTCCAAATACCTGTAGCAACGATCTGGGAAGACCCGCGTAAACCAGGCAACTTGATGGTCGTAACGCAAATCGCAGCCGAAGGCAAAAAATCGCCTCAATTTCCGAGTAGTGAAACTATGAATGTCCAAAGCGACCCTGTGTGAAATACAGCTACGGCTTGGTTAGACCTCTGATGATCCTAGACGTTGCCCTAACCTTGAAGGGAAATAAGGTCGCCAAGTAACTATGGTCGGCAGAAACCACCCCTATAAGACCTGTAGTGCCAGCCTACTATGAGATCGTTTAAAACTTGCTAAGAAGGTACCTGCGACGCAATATCGTAGATTATTCAGCCGTTTAAATGTTGAATCACCTTCCTCAGTTGAGAGTAAAGGAAATAGTCCATCCGAACAGCTTCAGTGCAAAAACTTGCGGAGGTCTACAGGCAATCACAGAAATTGAGCGTGTTCCACCCTTCTAACAATAGTAACTATTAGTTACTATTTACATTCCAACCTCACGAAAAGTTGCTAACTATTTGCTTACCATGCTCGGGAGCGTAGTAAGCGTGGTAACTACGGATCTCTGTAACGTGATTGGCTGGATTGACCCGTGGACTGATAAAATGACGAAAATCGAAAAATAAGTTGCCAAAACTCGTGACGTCATGTGTAGTAACTACGGTAAGTAGGGTGGAACACGCTCATTGTTGTTGGGCGACATGCAAGCTAACCACCTGGCCAAAGCGAAGGTTGTCTGTGCCAACTACCCGGGTTAACGAAAACGACGCTAATGTGTGACGGTGACGTTCTCTTGCAAGCTACCAGCTTATCAGAGCCGATACAGATTACAAGTCTTAGGTTTCACCGCCAGGCATTGCTGCCGTTTTGAATATGCAAGCATAGGTTCCGTTTCGGGCGTTTTTGTTCGTCCAGTAAACAGTAGTTGCGTTTTTGATCCGAATTCTCCTTGCGATTCTCCTCGCAGTTCTCCTATTTCGCGTTTTTGGACTTTACAGATTAAGCGAATTCTCTTTTTCTTGAGGTTTTGTCAGAATCGAGAACGGGGAAAGCCTCGCGATTCTGCAGAATCGAGAAGTTGCTCCGAAGGTGAATCCTCGATTCTCCTCTCTCCGTTCTCCTCCCTGATTGGTCAACAGAGTGCGGGTATTCAATATGCATAAACATATACCGGGTTGCGGACGAGCTGCCAAATTAGTATTTTTGTCAAAAGCCAGAAAGCCAGAAACAGATGAGCAAAAACGGTAATCTGTAGGAGAATTCAGAGGCGAGAAGGGAGAACTGAGAATTCAGATCAAAAACGCAACTAGTGTATTCGCTGGGTATGGTCGACTCCAGCGCCGAAAATAGTGATGTGAGGCAGCTGAACTTTCGGACAGTTGGTGGACATTCATGTGGCTGTAAAGTGTTGTCGTCATCGAGAGCGGAGCTCTTATAGGTCTTAAACAAGGAACAGGTCTTAACAAGCAAGCCCTGGCCCAAAAGTCTGTGTTTACTACATTTACCGGGCGGCCACAGAGCACGAAGTTGGAAGTTCGTAAAGAAAGACGATAGTGTCGAAGCCAAAAAGCATGCGCTAGAAGACTGGCGATTTGACGCGAAAAGCAGCGTTGTACACGCAGTCTGTGTAATTAGGGGTAAGCAATTCATCTGGTAGCAGCCGGAGGGTTGCAGGTCGTTTCTTTTTGGACTTGCATACGGATGGAAAGCTCAGACAGAAAATAGAACGCATGCCCCAGACAGCCAAGTACGCGTCCGGACGTACGCGTGAACAGTTCGGCTGAAGACTTACAGCGACTGGCACAGGCTGAAACAAGCTAGCTTTCCGAAGTTAACTTTTACGTGCTAAACTACATGAACTCTTAACATCCTTTATACATGTAGCTGATACTTCTGACTGCAGGAAAGCCCGAATGGGCCTGTGGGGGCAGTAAAAAAAAAACAATAAAAAAAACTTCACTTTACATTATTTTCACATACCTTTTTCAAAAAAGAGAAGAAAACTGAAAGAGGAAGAACACGAAGAAATGAAGAAAGAAAGCAAAGGAAAATGCTATTTGCAAGTAGTGAAACACCAAGCCAAGCCTCGAGACCAAGCATTTCACAGTTAGGTCAGCTGAGATTTCCGTTGGTGGCGCTGTCGGTAACCCGGTAACATTTGACACAAGGATGCGTCATAGCAGTAGATAACACCTCGGACATTATCTGTTAATGCTACAGAAAATTTCGTTATGAGCCGTAAAGCATCGCTCGCATTACTCTTTAAGTTCCAGTGTTTTAAAATAGTTGAACACTTTAAAAATACACTGTCAGAAGTTCCATAAAAGATAACACAAGGATGCGCGGTTTCAACAGACAACATCTGGGATGTGATCTGTTGTCGCGACAAACGTTGTGGGGGGAGCCGAAAAACTGCCAAAAAAGCATCAAGAATTTTTGACATCATTACACCAAAAAAAACGTAAGCAGATGCTTTTTTAACGGTTTTTCAGATCTTCCTGGCATTGCTTGTTATGCATAACATTTCATGCATAACGTTTTCAAAATCACAACGGATTACGTCCTGTTGTCTATTGTGTTGCCTGTTGAAACTGCGCATCCCTGTGTTACCTGTTATGAAATTTCTGAGTGTAGAATGCGTCATTGCAGTAGGTAAGCCTTGGACACTATCTGTTAATACCAGAGAACATTATAAGCCTTTAAAGGGTCCCTTGCACTATTTATTCTTTAAGTTCCAGCATTTCATATAGTTGAATACTTTAAAACCTTAGTAAATTACCAACGGCTTGCTGTTTTTCCAGGCCCGTTGACTTCCAGCAAAAACAGGGAACATTTACTTAACCTTCTTTCCTCATGAAGAAACTCACGAGCATGTCACGCATCGAAGGTAGCAAAATAGGGGGGAAAATCAGAGAGGCTTTGTGAAGGGGGTTGGAATGTACCATATGTAATTCGGCTGTCCGGGTCTAAGAATGGAGGGAGCAATTACGGAAGTATGTTGCATCAGTATTGTAGGTTAAACAGAGTCAAAGTGTTATTACGTAAAACAACAGCCCGATGAAAAATTTATCTCAAAATAGTAGTATTACGGAAAATTTGCATGGAGTACTAAAGATGCTACTACAAGTTTCTACTTCAAGGCTACCGTGTTACTGCATACTACTATATGCTACTATTAGCAAGACTGGATGCTATTATGGCAAGACAGGATGGTACTGGATACTACTACATAAGATTGGACCAGTCTGAGGCACATTAAATGATAGTATTCTTGCTATTACATAGTATTACATGCAACGTTTTCGTAACTACTAACATACTACTACACAGGCTAAAAAATTTTCATCGGGAGTACAGAGGGGATTTGCAATGTCACTCTCAGCGAAAAAATAACACTTGAGGTCGGGACGGAAAGTTCTGTAACGTGGTGTCTCTTGAAAGTGCGCATCCCTGTGGTAAATGTTATTTATCTGATAGTGCGGGAGCTTTGCACAGTGCCAAAGAAGTGCCTACTCAGCTAAGCGTCTTTATAGTATCTATTCAGTGTGTACCAGGTGCATATTGAGTTCGTATATGCACGTGGCCATGGGGTCATGGCGCGTATAGCTAAATCCCTGATAAAGTTTAAAGTGTGGCTGTGTCGGTAGTGTGCCTATGTAAGCGATGCGTGCGGCGGAAGCCAGAATAACCTGAATAACCATATCCTGAAATCGTGCTTCTTTTCATACTATTCTCCCCCTTCCATTCCAAGGTGTATCCTAGCCGAAACTAAACCCCTAGCTGTTCAATTTAAGGTCTGACGTCCAATGAAACCGTGCTAGCTTTCAACCTCTCCCCCCCCCCCCCTTTAGTATGAAGCATTCCCCTCCTCAACCCTCTTCCACTCTAAATGCGTAGAAAAATTGCTCCCATTTCCGGCCTTACAAACAAGCAGAACGATTCGAATTCTGAAGATTTTTGGATACGACCGGATTTGTGAGTCCGCTTGCTGAAATCCGACTCTGAAAGTTAATGCTGAAATTGAGCTCAATAGCTGAAACATATGCCACATTCTACCCGATGCCCGATATGCATAACAGTTGGGACGGGACAACTAAAAATTCTGCATGAATTGAATCGGTCGTTTCCGGTTTGGTCCGGGTCGGTTTTCGATTTCTTTGGATTTTTGGAACCTCAGTTGGTTTAAATCAGAGCAAAGTAACACTAGGGAGTAATAAGACACACTCGAGTAGCAGCGATACTAGCACCACTAGCGATAGAGAACACCCCTACTGAAACTCATTCAGTCGTTCACCGACGCTGGCTCCGATAATTTCTATTTCTGAACTTTGCAAAAAAAAATGACACAGCCTCCATTGTTTCCTTAGTGCGTGCAGACCGCACCTTTGCTTTACTAGAAACTTCTAAACCCGCAAGTTTCTCTCGCTTTAAATGCCGCAAGCGTAGTGGGTGGGGCTATGACTATGTCTCGTTTACAAAGGATGGAAAGCGTAGGTCTTAGCGCTATCCCTGTTGTCATTTTGCTCTGGTTTAAATGGGTTACTGGCTCCATGAGCATATCATGTTCCGTGGTCCGCATACACTGTAGAACAAAATCTTGCGGCATTTGCTACTGGGATTACTCTTGTCTTTATTGAGATAAGATTTTCCCTAATTCGGATTAATTTTATCCCAATAGAGATAAGATTAATCCAATAGCAAATACTGTATCCTTATTCGGAGAAAATTTTTACAGTGTAGTTCGGCCAATGTCTCAGTAAATTATCCGGTTAATTTTGATCTGCATTCCTTTATTGTAAAGTTTTATTTTTGTATTTTCCGCCACATTATGTTAGAAGTTGAAAACATTATTTGCATGTTTTTTAGAAGCACTTAGTAGTATGAGAATTAAAGTAAGTTGTCTGTAATTTTGTAACCGTGCTCGAATTTTCCCATTATCGATTGACGCTACCACTAATTTTTATAGAATAAATACAGTCATGTCACTTATAAGCGTAAAATTATCATGATGCGCAGCTTTTAATGTAGTTAGCGTGGTGACGGGATACTCTATATTAGTGGTTCCAAACCGATGGTACGCGTACCCAAAAGGGTACGAGAGACCCTCGCAAGGGGTACGCGAAGGTCCTCAAAATCAAGTTAGTCTGTACCTTTAATATCTCTCCTCAACCTTTTTTTAGTTTTTTGAGCAATTTCAGATAAACATAAAATATGCCTTACTGTTGAGGACACCAGATATCGTATTTTTTTACCAGATATCGAGAAAGGTAAAATACAGTAAAACATCGATTCGTCAGAAAAGGGGTATGCAACCATTTGGCTTTGATTAGGGGTACGCGGTACGGAAAAGTTTGGGAACCGCTGCTTCATATGACTAAGCCCAAAATACGCCAGTGATCCTCAAGAAGAACGAGACGAAGAGCGTGTTTCACCCTTCTAACAATAGTTACTATTAGTTACTATTTCCGTTCCATCCTCACGAGAAGTTACTACGCTGACCGTTCCAACCTTGTCGGAATAGTAACTAATAGGTACTATTTGCTTACCATGCTGGGGGCCGTAGTAAGCGTAGTAACTACGCATCTCTGTAAAGTGATTGGTGACGTTAGATCCTGCTAGAAAATAGAAAAATCGTTCCAGCCTTGACGGGAAAGAAACCAGAATTCGTGACGTCATGCGTAGTAACTAAGGTAAGTAGGATGGAACACGCTCAAAGTCTCACTAACGACTTGGGTAGCGCTCCAGCAACTTATTATTAGTTACGGTCGTTACTATTCTTGTTATTATTGCCGTTCCAGAACCCGCCGTAATAAGTAAATTGGCTCCTCCCACTTATTCTTTTCGTTCCACGACTGTTATGATCGTTACAATTTACTTATGATGGTGGCGAGCATCATAAGAGATAATAACTATCGGTTCTGCGGGAACTCCCGTAAGAGTGATGACGTATGTTCGCGTTGTTTCGTTCCAGAGAGCGTGTTTTCTACCACAATACGGCGCTCGCCCCTCTTATCATCGTAACTTGTAATAACTTCACTGGAACGCTACCTCGACAACTCAAATCCTGTGTTAAAAAAATCACGGCGATCTTCGGGAGCAGCTGTGATACCGCCTCTGGCTCTTCCACTAGGTACCCGGTGATTTTGCATCGGCAAGGAGAGTAAGTCATCAAGAGTATCGGCCCATCAGCTCGCGGCACGAAATTTTGACGAAAATAAAAAATAAGTGTTCCAGCCAGGATCCGTGACGTCGTACATAGGGTGGAACACGCTCATACTAGAGGTACGCTGTTTGAACGTCAGCTAACAATGAACGTGGAAGAAAACACTAAAACTCATGCTAGGCAACTTTTACTACTTGTTAAAGGGCCCCTCTTGCTTATTCTGCCTTTTATAACATACCTCTTATGGAATTATAACTTTTGAAACCCTCACCTTTCTCCATTGTATCGTTTTGTGCCTACGAATTTTTAGTGTCTTTTCGGCCGTGCTAAGTTTTGCCCGTTACACAACGCAAACTTTGCTAGAGACTGCAACGTCCGCTGACAACTCTTTCACACACAAGGATATGAGAACCTTGTGTTCTTGACTAATTTTATTTGCTTAGTTTTCGTACTTGTTATCCACGGCACGTTCAGTTTTCAAATGTTTTGCGCCCAGCCGCCGCGTCGGAGAGCAGGACGGCTGTGCAGAGTCGTCAACCGCTGACAAGAAAATCCTAGTACTGGTATTTTCAAGAGTTTTTTTTCTGATCCATTACATAGTGCATACATCTGCATCTCCGCAAAATGCTCCACCACTTCTTTTCACAGTCCCGGACCTAACAACGAAAAAAGCGATCACGCAAATGTCCTTTGAGCGCAAAGAAACAGTCCAGTTCAAAAATGATTCAACGCGAGAGGCCAGAGAGCAGCGAAAGAAATTATACATGGAACTGCAAGAAAGAAGAGACAACGGCGAGCCTGACCTTGCTATAAAAAACGGACGGATTGTTACCATTCCAAAAAACTTGTCCGTTCAAGAACCCCTGCCCCAACTCATGTAAATAGCCCTGTGTTAAGTGTTTCCTTTGAGTGCCAAGACTGTGAACCCACTTTCGTCTGTAGCGATGAACAGAGTGATATGTCGTTTGTTACTGCTAGTTCCGGTACCATTGAGTCGGACAGTTTCCGAACATTAGACTCTAGTAAGATTTCAAAGAGAGCGACCCAAGACAGTGAAAGCAGTTGCTGGAGTGAGCCTGTTGACAATAACAAGAGAAGGTCTCTGAAAATCTTAAGTACTAATGTTGACTCAATAACAAACAAACTGCCTGAACTAAAGAGTCTTGTATTAATCCAAGACCTAGACATCGTGGCCTTGTGTGAAATCTGCCCCAAATTTTCCCAGATCAGGCTAGAAAATAGCCATGTACAAATCCCAGGATATCAGCTGTTCTCAAACCTGGAGAGCCAAAACAGAAGAGGTGTTGCCATTTACGTGAAAAGTCACTTTGAGGTAAGGGAACTAATAATTCCAAACGATTATGCACCCTGGGTTGAATTTGTTTGTGTAGCCTACAGGTGTTACTCCCCCATGAATCTCTAAGTATAGGATGCATGTATCGTAGCCCCAGTAGTCCCTCTCCACTTGAGTCAGAAAAAGCTTTAGTAAGTGTGATCGAGAAAATGAAAACCCTCAAGACAAATACTGTTCTGCTACTTGGTGATTTCAACATGCCAAACGTTGAATGGGTTGATGGACAGGGATATAGTAATTCACGGGATGAGCAACCATTTCTATCTTGTCTGTCAAACAGTTTTTTCCATCAGTGTGTAATGGAACCAACCAGAGTTAGAGATGGTCAGAATCCATCCTTATTAGACCTGGTGGTTGTGGATGACCCGGAAAAGATAGTGAGTCTGGAACTCCGCCCCCCCATAGGAAAAAGTGACCACTTAAGTATATATACCATTGTACAGACCCAGTCCCTTAGCAGCAACTTTCGAAAACAAAAGTTCATCAACTACAACAGTATACGTGAGGAGCTGCGAGAGGTAGATTGGAGTTTCATAGATGCCAGTGTCACACTTGAAACAAAATGGGAACGTTTCAAAAGTTTACTCCTTGATTCCGAAAAAAGACACACAGAAATTAAGTTTGTCAAAAACCCAAAAACATTACCATACATGTCAAAGAGAATGCGTAACCTAATTAACAGGAAGAAGAAGGCTTGGAAAAAGTTAAAAAGTAATGACTCAGATGAAAACAAACAAAAGTTCAAAGCAGCATCCAGTCAAGTAAGAAAGACTTCAAGGCAAATCATAGAAAAGTACGAAGAGCAGATTGCAGAGGAGAGCAAAGAGTCCCCAAAGAAATTTTGGAAGTATGTTTCCCAAGCAAAACCAGGCAGGCGCTCTATTCCCAACCTACTTGACATAAATGGCGTTGAAATATCAGACCCTATTCTAATGGCAAATGAATTTAACAGACAGTTTACAAGTGTGTATACAGCTGAACCAACTGGAGAACTTCCTTCCCCTCCCACTTACAACATCCCCACAAAAATGCAGAAAATCACGGTGTCTACGACAGACGTGAGAAAGAGACTTACAAAGATTGACCCTTCAAAATCGATAGGCCCTGATGGAATCCACCCCCGTCTCCTCAAGGAAACAGCCGAAATAGTTGCAGAACCCCTCTCCAGGATATTCCAAATCTCATTAGAACGTTCAGAAGTCCCCACTGACTGGAAAAAAGCGACTGTGATCCCAATCCACAAAAAAGAAGGACGAAACAAGGCAGAAAACTATAGGCCCATAAGTCTTACCAGTGTGGTAGCAAAGTTGATAGAGGGGATAGTGAATAGTGCCATTATGCAACACCTCGAGTTAAACAAAGTCTTGAGCGAAGGCCAGCATGGGTTTCGCCCCAACAGGTCAGTCGACACAAATTTCCACCACACATATCATGATGTAACTGACATGTTGGACAAAAACATACCTGTCGATGTGATCCTACTTGATCAGGAGAAGGCCTTTGACAAAATTGCCCACAGGAGACTTATGTTGAAACTCAAAGCCGTTGGAACAGAAGAGGAAACAGTCAAGTGGATTAAGGAGTTCCTTAGCGGCAGAACTCAGCGAGTCTGCATTTGGGGTAGTAACGGATGTCAAGCACTATCGGACGAAACTGCCGTCACCAGTGGTGTCCCGCAAGGAACAATCCTTGGTCCGACCCTTTACAATATATATGTCAATGACATGTGTAAGCCTCTGAAAAACAAAAACACCCTGTATGCAGACGACACCAAGCTCTTCGGACCAGCCGACCATAGGAGCATCCAAGCGGACCTAAACCTACTCACAGCCTGGGCAGACACTTGGTTAACTAAGTTCAACGCAAAGAAGACCAAAGTCATTCATATTGGGCATAACAACCCCCACAACCAATACACCATGGATACCCCCCACGGAAGACAAGTAATCGAGAGCAGCAACTGCGAAAGGGACCTTGGTGTGCTTATCGATGCCGAGCTCAAGTTTCACAAGCACACGCAAAACGTCGTCAGTAGTGCTAATCGAGCACTTGGAGTCATTAAGCGAACTGTAAGCAGTAGGAGTCCTAAGGTGATCAGCAAGTTATACACGTCGCTCGTCAGGCCGAAGCTGGAAGTTGGAGTCTCACTAGCATACCCGCAATACGAGATGGACAAACGCATTATCGAAGGTGTCCAGCGACGTGCAACGAAAATGGTCAAAGGATTACAAAGCACCCCATACCCAGAACGACTCAAAGCCCTGAACATCCCCACAATGACCTACAGGAGAAATCGTGGTGATATGATAGCTGTGTACAAGAATTTGAGCAGCAACATCCCACCCAACATTTTCGTGCCAAACACAGGAGGAACCACCAGGGGCCACCCAAAAAAGCTGAAGAAGAGGCCTGTACTGAAACGGCATGCACAGAACTTCTTCACAAGTAGGTCGATCAACTTGTGGAACGCGCTAGCAGATTCCACTGTTACCTGCCAAACAACAAATAGCTTCAAACAACATTTGGACAAGGAGTGGTCAGGCAAACAGTGGAGATTCAACTGGAAACCTGAACAAGTCAGCACCCATGAAGGCGTATATTAGGAGAAATCCTATTCGCCTGCAATTGCAAATTTGCAGGTAATTTGCAGGTATAGTTAAAAGATCATTTCTAGTAGGAGTTGTGCTTTAACTACGTGCCAAAGATGTTTTTCAACGTTAGTTTTTCATTTGTAAGTTGAGTATTTGCTCTTAAAGGATCTGTCTCATCTATAACACTAATGCAAACTTCTTCGATAATTACTCCATATATTTCTAAACCCGGAGACCCCAATTTCGTACGGTACATTCTAACCCGTCTAACAAAACCACGCTGATTGTCTCACTTGCCATGTTTTGCTACCTTCAATGTGTATCACGCTGTCGACAGTTGTCTGCCAGAAGTTTTTCCATCAGAAAAACCGGTTATCTCGGTCTCGGGACAGGCTTAAAACAGCCAAAAACGGTGGTTATTTGTTGAAAGCACAGCATAGTTTTGAAGTATTCAAATATTTTAAAATACTGCAAGTTGAAGAGTAAATAGGGCGAGGGGTCCTTTAAGTTCCTTCTGTTTCTTTTCCCAAATGCTGCATCGTTTGATAAGCGGTAGAAATTTCTGAGAGTCGCTTTTGACTGGTGCGTCTACGTTGCAGCTGTGGTTTACTCCTCAGGTCGTACCAAAGACCGAGGGGTTGCCTACTCTCCATTTCGTCTTATGGCACTTCCGGGGCATGGGGTTGCCGAATTTGCCTTGACACAAGTTCGCCACTGACCATTCATCATCATTACGTATGGGAAAATTGGGATCTTTCCCCACGTGTTAATGAAAGTGCAGAAGGGACGTAAAAACTCGATCGTCTGATATCGCCATTAACAGAGGCGACACGCCTCCACCTAACGGGCATGGGTTCTAAGTAGAGCAAAGTAATACTAGGGAGTACCGTCAAGACTAGCCATACCCATAGTGCCGCCCACTATGCTTGCGACATTTAAAGTGAGACAAACTTGCGGGTTTAGAAATTTCAAGTAAAGCTAAGGTGAGTTCTGGCAGTGTTGCCCGAATTACGCCGGAAAATCTACAAATCCCAAAAAAGAAAAACAGCCACCTGTCACACCACACGCCAGATGCAATAATATTTACGCCAGTCCGACAAAATCAACCAATCTGGCAACACTGGGATCTGCACTCATCGTGGAAACATGCTGTGTTCAGAACACGAAGTTATTGGAGCCAGCGCTACTGCGCGACCGTCTGAGTTTCAGTACGGACGTTCACTATCGCTAGTGGCGCAAAGTGCGCTGCTATTCAACTGTGTGTCTCTTTTTCAAGTCTTGGTGCTACTCTCTAGTGTCATTCTGCTCTGGTTGTAAGAATAACGGAAGAAAACGAATACTACTTACGCATCCACCTAGCGGGCTTTGGAAGTTGGATTTTGGACGACGAAGGTACCTTAAGATGGCGTTCACTCTGGGATCAGCGCGCTGAAAAGCGCCAAGGTAAATCTCGGCTGAGAATCTGAGATCAACATCGCAAGAAGTAACAAGCCATAAACGGTTTGAGCTTCACGAGACGAATAAGGTCTGAATTTTTGTTGTGTTATGTACGTTGCTTTTCTTGATTTGATTTCTTCCTTGAGGCGTTCAAGACGGCCCGCTATTTCTGACAGGTTTGCTTCGAATTGTATTTTTGAAGTGGGCTTAGGTTTTAGAAAGATTCTTCGGAGGTGGATTTTTAATTTTATTTTTAGACGGTGTACAGCAATTGTAATTGCATTATATCGTCTTATATGTGTTTTATACTAAAAGTTCCCCCCATTAACCTAGTATGTTAAAGCGAGGATGGTTAAAGTGAGCGAACTAGTATTGTTAGTCGTTTAAGCAAGGCTAGCGAGAAAGTAATACTGTTTTAAAAATATTAGTTGCGTTTTTGATCGAAGTTTGAAGTTATCTTCAAACTCAAAGGTCTCTGCTTAAATACCGTTTTTGGTCGCCGGTCACAGTTCCTTCGTCCTTCAAACTCTGACCGTCGAACTTCGTGCGCTAGCAAGTTCGAATCGTCGAAGAAACGTCGACCTGGCAAGGATCGCCGGAGTCGTAAAAACACTAATTAAGCAAACGGTGAACTTCGACGGCGTTCAAAAACGGAAATTAAGCAACCGGCTAAGCGAACAGTGAATAAAACTTCGATCAAAACGCAACTATCGTTTTATATGTGTTTTATACTAAAAGTTCCCCCCCCCCCCCCTTAACCTAGTATGTTAAAGCGAGGATGGTTAAAGTGAGCGAACTAGTATTGTTAGTCGTTTAAGCAAGGCCAGTGAGAAAGTAATACTGTTTTAAAAATATTAGTTGCGTTTTTTATCGAAGTTTGAAGTTACCTTCAACCTCAAAGGTCTCTGCTTAAATACCGTTTTTGGTCGCCGGTCACAGTTCCTTCGTCCTTCAAACTCTGACCGTCGAACTTCGTGCGCTAGCAAGTTCGAATCGTCGAAGAAACGTCGACCTGGCAAGGATCGCCGGAGTCGTAAAAACACTAATCAAGCAAACAGTGAACTTCGACGGCGTTCAAAAACGGAAATTAAGCAACCGGCTAAGCGAACGGCGAACAAAACTTCGATCAAAAACGCAACTATTGTTTGTTAACAGGTGGGTCTAGCTCCCCTTCTGAAAAAAACAAACAAAAGAGAACGAACAGTTATTCTGATCGAGACCGGCGCATGCGCCGTGAACAAGGGCGTCGCTGTGGCGGGGTGTGGGGGGGGGGGGTACAACCACCCCTCGAAGGAAAAAAAAGTGGACGCTCGCGGAGTGCCCTTAATGGAGGGTTGGCACTGCACCGTAAAAGTCAGTAAGGCTAGAGGCGTAATCTCGCCGTTCCCCGAGGACTCCTCGGGGAATCAAAGGGAACGGCGAGAATAGAGGGAGTCACTCCACGCGGACTCCGCGGAGAGAAACAGCGAGAACACGGGGAATGCTTCCAGCATGGATTGTGTTCGAAAAATAGATCTGCAGTAGACGAAATTAGTCTGGAGCCACTTTATTTTTTGGTTTTGTTTATTCTGATTATTTTTAATTAATTTTACATTGCACCAACACCAGCAAAAACTGATTCCCCTCCGAATCTGAAAGGGAGTCCTTTTAGATGATAGTGATGGTAATCTGAGCATTCCCCGTCCGTGGGGACTCGCGAGAATACGGGTAGTGAGTCCCCGGGACAAACAAAAACGCCGGGACTCCTCAAGTGGAGTCCGCGGGGAACGGCGAGAGTACGCCTTAGGTCAGGATTTCCAAGAAACTGAGTTGACATCCACCTCGGACTTCGGCCCTTCTAGGTTCTCGAGGGTTTGAGACTTCAAGAATAGGATTCTCAGCCGCATATTTCGGGCTTGCCAGATTGACAATTTTAACACGATCTGTTATGTACCAATACTCTTTTAATTTAAGAACGAATCTCGGTAAGAATCAAGCCAATTTTACTCGTGGCGTACATAATATGTAAGACTTTGTTAGTTTCTAGTTAGTGAGTGCAACGTTTAAAAATAAATCGGCTTGGTGAGCAACGAGTGACGGTGTAATGACGGGCGTGATTGTTGCAACACGTCATTTGATTTTTATTTCGTTTTTTTAACTGGAACTGGAATGCTCTGTTTCCCTTTTTTGGGATCCCAAAACATAAGTGGAGAGATACCTATGACATCGCAAAAGTTGCCGTCTGTCCGTCCGTCCCGTCTGTTAGCACGATAACTCTCGAAGGGGTTGAGATATTTTGGTCAAACTTGGCATGAGGACTCTTTAGGTCAAAGGACAGGTCAAGTTCGAAGACGGGGTTTGAAATTAAGGGGAATACAAAATATTTTTTAAAAGCTAATGAAATAGTCGAATTATGGGTAAGCAGACATGCTGAGTTCTAATATGAAATTTAGTTTCTCGCCGGACAAATAGTTCAACCGGAAACCGGAAAATTTTTGAAAAGTAAAAGTTTAATATGAAGTTGATTTGAGGATCGATTTAGGGGCAAGGAAGCGTACTGAGTCCGAATACGAAAATTATTTTCTCGCCGGAAAATTATCTCGGCCGGAATCCGGCCAGAACCGGAGAATTTGTTTAAAGTAAAAGTTTTATTTAAATTTGATAAGATGTTCATTTGCAGTATAGTAGACATGCTGATTTCGCATATGACAATCATTATATTACCGGACGTATAGATCGCCCGGAATCCGGCTGAAACCGGAAAATTTGTTAAAAGTAAAAGTTTAATCTGAAGTTGATTAGACGTTAGACGTAGGGGTAAGGAGAAATGCTGAATTCGGTTTTGAGCTTTATTTTCGGACAAGTAGTTCCGGAATTCCGCCAAAACCGGAAAATTGGCAGAAGTAAGGCAGGAAGTTTCAATCTGCTTCGTCAAAATAGATATGACTTAAAAGGGTAAACACACATGCTGAATCCATATCTGAACTTGGTGTTCTCATATGATTAGCTATTTGGCCTTAATATGTTTCTAAATTTTAATAGTAAAAGTATTCAAGGAGTCTGGCGAAGACAAGACCCAATTGTCTGGATAAATTTGAACTTTTGGGATCCCATCGAAACCTGATCGAAACCTTTGGTCTTGTTTTTGGGATTCCAAAACGTAATTGGAGGGATACCTATGACATCACAAAAATTGTCCGTCCGTCCGTCTTGCCGTCCGTTCATCTGTCTGTCCGTCCGTATGTCTGTCCGTCCGTCCGTCCGTCCGTCTGTCAGCACGATAATTCTCGAAGGAAATGAGGTATTTTGATGAAACTTGGTGCGAGGATTCTTTGAGTCAAGAGTCAGGTCAAGTTCGTAGATTGGCTCTGTAGCGCCACATTTAGGGGTGGGGGAGGGGGTTTAAATTAAGGGGCGAGCAAAATATTTTTAAACAGCTAATGTGATAGTTGATTATGGGTAAGAAGACATGCTTAACACGATGGTGAAAACCATTTTCTCGCCGGACAAGTAGTTAGCCCAGAATACGGCCAAAACCGGAAAGTTTGATAAGAGAAAAAGTTTGATTTAGGGAAAGAAAGACATAGTAAACATGATTATGAAAACCATTTTCTCCCTGGACAAGCGGTTCGTCCGGAATCCGGACAAAACCGGAAAATTTGTTACAAGTAGTTCGCCCAGAATCCGGCCAAATCCGGAAAATGTTTTAAAAGCAAAAGTCATGTAGTTGATTAGATTCCGATTTAGGGGTAAGAAGAGATGCTGAATCCATATATGACAATTATTTTGTTTACCTGGACGCGTAGTTCACCCGGAATCCGGCTGAAACTGGAATATTGTCATGAGTTAAAGCTTTATTTGAAGTTGATTAGATGTTCGATAGTTCGTTTTGAGCTTTGTTATTTTGTCGGATAAGTAGATCCCGAATTCGGCAGAAACAGGAAATTTGGCAGAAGTAAGCTAAGGCAGGAAGTTTCGATCAGTTTCGTCAAAACAAATACGACTTATAGGGGTAAACACACATGCTGAATACATACATACATACATATCTGAACTTTGATTTTCTAAGATAATTAGCTATTTGGCCTTAATCTGTTTCTGAATTTTTGTAGTAAAAATGCTTGAGGAGTCTGGAGAAGACAGGACCCAATTGTCTGGATGTGATATTAAATTTTTGCGATCCCATCGAAACCTTTGGTCTTGTTTGGAAAGGGTCAAACTGAAGCACATTACCAACTTCCAGCTAAAATTCTTACATTTTCTGGATTCTTCATCATCAAAGACAGACGGGCAGATCCGTGCTAAGTGCACCTTAATTTCATTTTGGATTCGAAAAGACGTATTTTGATGATACAGGATTTTGACAAAATAATTCTGTAGTAGCCTCTGTTTATTGGAAGCTCGCGTCATTTCATTTATGTTTTAGGCTTGGAATTTCAGGGCTGGGTCACCTTAAAATCTAGGTTTTACAAGCGGAAGTAACGTTTTGCCTGAAAAAAGTCATAGCCTGCTTACAAAATTTCGCCTGCGGCGCTCATTTTCATTATGTCTGATACAGTCATCAGGAACTGCTGTGGGGCGGGCTATTGCGTTATCGAATTGCCGTTATTACAAATGACGTTCACCTTAAGTTTCTGTAATTTGGCACAGTTTACAGCATGCGATGCTGTGTTTCTTCACTATTGTTGCCAACTGGTATGACTCTTGAGCCTTGCTGGAAATCTGTCGTATATTTTGAGATAGTCACCTCCCACGCCCAAGCCCTTCAAACTGTCCACTGAGCTCGTAGATACGACTACGCTTCTTCAGACTTCGGTGCTTGCAAGGATACGCATGTTTTATTACCACATGTGCGACGAAAAGCTAAAATGGGCGGTAGGGCGATAGCAGGCGCCCTGCCACCCCCCCCTTGAGTTTTGGCTAGCGATGCCACTGGCCGTGAAAGATACCTTTCTTGAAGAAAACGAGGAAGAAAACCTCGACTAAACTGTAGATACTATCCTACTTCTACTGACCCTGAAAGTTTTGATCAAGCCATATAAATAGTGATAAACTTTGGTCCTGATATTACGAGTTACTTATAATTTCACAGCCTTGAAGACGGTTCGTGCAATGGATTTTTCTTTTGTGGACTTGCCGACCCTCATCATACTCTTGGCTACACTCCTCGTCGCACTCCGCCTATGGTCGTACAGGGCAAAGAAGACTCCACCAGGGCCATGGGGTATCCCCATCTTAGGATACCTTCCATTCATCAACAAGGATGCGCCTTATGAAACTTTACTGAAACTAAAGGTATATTCTTTTAGTATGTTCTAACTTTCTTAATCTTGGAAGTTTTTACTTTAATCATATTCCCTATCGTACGGGTATCCCTATCTTAGGAGGATACCTTCCATTCATCAACAAGGATCCACCTTCTGAAACTTTACCGGAACTAATTCCTTTTTTTAAATTAATAGTGACCACTCTCAAGGTTATCAAGGGGCCGTGGCGCAATGGATAACGCGTCTGACTACGGATCAGAAGATTCCAGGTTCGACTCCTGGCGGCCTCGATTTTCTTTTGTTCGCGTTACCGCAGTGCTTGGAGATTGTAAATTTTTAGTAGTTGGCACTTTGATCCCAGCAGTCGTGGCGTTCATTCCTGTTTACTGGTGAAGGTACATGATCGAATCTATTTGAATTGTAATCGCCTCTCGGAAAATCCCAGCAGTCCTGGCGTTCATTCCTGTTTACTAGTGAAGGTACACGATCGAATCTATTTGAATTATAATCGCGTCTGACTACGGATCGGAAGATTTCAGGTTCGACTGGCGGCCTCGATTTCCTTTTGCTCGCGTTACCGTAGTGCTTGGAGATTGTAAATTTTGAATAGTTGGCAGTTGTTTGAAGATCCCAGCTGCGGACTGCCGGCAGCCTGGCGTTCATTCCAGTTAGCTGGTGAAGATATACGATCGAATCTATTTAAATTATAATCGTGTCTGACTACGGATCAGAAGATTCCAGGTTCCACTCCTGGCCGCCTCGATTTCTTTTTGGTCGCGTTACCGTAGTAGCCTACTTGGAGATTGTAAATTTGGAATAGTTAGCAGTTTTTGAAGATCCCAGCTGCGGACTGCTGGCAGCCTAACTTTCATTCCAGTTCACTGGTGAAGATACCCGATCGAATCTGTTTGAATTATAATGTTGTTTCTGGAGATTAAAGTTTAACTGAACAGGCAACTTATTTTTACATCTTAGATTCAAATAGATTGAATTATTACAACACCCATTGGGGATTTTCATTCTGTCCACAGTGGTCTTCAGTAGGGACGTTGGGAATGTGGACGCTTTCCCATGGTGAATCCGTCCACAATTCGCCCGCGAAAATCACTGCACTATCACTATCACTATCTAGCACTAGTTTTTGGCACTGCAGACTGCAGACACTTCTTTGTTTAGTTGATACACAATTTATTTACTCGTTTGCCGCTGGTGTTGTTGCCAAATGTTCCAGGCACCATAGAGATATCACAAAAACGGGAAGAGCGGCAAGCACAATGGGATAATCGATTATTTCGAAATATCAGAAAAACAAACTAACGCTTTTTCATCGGGTTTTCAAGATTATTTAAGCGAACAAGTGATGGGTAACTAGACTGTCGTATCCTAGCCCTTTTCGGTTAAACTTTAAAGGTCTGGCAGCTACGACTTCCGTTTAAAATGTTGCCATGGTTCTCGACGTTTCCAAAATACTTGCTGCAATTTCCAGTAAATATGATTTGCAGTCAGCTTGGCCTGAGGTAGAGTCTAAGGTACTACTGGCAGAAACCGAGGGGGTGCTCACTCCTAAAATACATGTACTCTACTCACTCATCTGTGACCACCTGGCTGTGTTGCCACCCGGCCAAACTTAAGTTTACTAGACTCCCAAGATTTTTGTTTACCACATTCTGATATTCTGATGAAGTTTACTCACTCGATTTTTTTTGCATTATTCGGGAACATATACTACATTTTCAATAGTAAAGAAATACATCGAAAAACAGTCAAATTTTGAGGCTCTGATTTTGAGTCACACATCTGGTCTGTAAACAAAGCAGCAAAAATCAGCAAAAATATATCCGACCACGCACTTGGTCATAAAGAGCAGTGACATCGCGAATGGGGGCGCTCCCCCTCATAATTTTGTAAGGAATGTAGGAAAAGAAAATATGAATCAGCGCGAAGCACCGCAATTTTCTAAAAACAATCGGATTTTTTCTTTAAACAGGTCAGATTCTCTTGAGGAGTTTTTCCGCGACACAGTTGTCGGCCACACGCTTCTGGGTGTTTGTCGCGGAAACACGATAGTGTACCACACACTGGAGCCACAAGTTGAAACTCATTGAAACGCCGTTTTGACTATTTTTGGGGTGGTAATTTCAAATTTATGAAAATAAAATAAATTCAAATAAAATATAAAAAAATAGAACTTCAGGCTTTCGTCCTTACCATTCTGTGAAAAAAGCGTTCCGTCTAAACGCTTCGGAAAGTTGCTAAATTTTTTGTTTTTGACATTATTTTGCTGCTAAATTTGTTTACTTTTTTATTTACTACATTTATTTTACTAAATTTGTAAACTTTTTAAATTTTTGCGCCAGAAATCTTGCTCAAGACGCACATAAGACGAGCATGGAAAACGCTTTTAAAAGTAGTCATTTTTTTTCTGAAAACAGCTGGTTCGACTTTTCCCTTGACTTGAAGAATCATCACATAATTTTTCATCAAAATATCTCATTCCCTTCGAGAGTTATCGTGCTGACAGACGGACAACTTTTGCGATGTCATAGGTATCACTCCACTTACGTTTTTGGATCCCCAAAAGTAGAAAGCTAAGCAAACAAAAGAAGTAATAAACAGAATTTATCACATCCTTATGTGGTCAGCGGACAATGAAGATTCCGGCAAACTTTTCGTTGGGCGACGGGAAAACTCGGCAAGGCCGAAAAAACGCAAAAAATTCGTGGTTAAGTAACGAAACAATCGAGAAAGGTGGGGATTTTAGAAGTTTATAATTCCATATGGGAGCTAAATATATTATAAATGCAGAATAAGCAAGAGGGGTCCTTTAAGGCGACAAGAACAAACCGAACACAGTTATGGCAATGCAGTTGTGTAAGTCTTTTATACGTCGTTGCAGGCGTGTGTAAAAGACTAAAAGCACAACAATATTTTTCCTCTATTTTTTTAGGGTGAATATGGCAAAATGTTTCAAATTCAAATGGGCAACGTTCCAACTGTCGTCATCTCAGATCCTTACATCATTAAGCGGATCTTCAATATGGAAGCCTTCAGCGGACGTGCGCCGCTTTACTTAACCCATGGGATTATGAAAGGATATGGTAAGTGTTGACAATTTAATCCATTCATTCATTCTAGAGGAAGCTTAGGGGACATTTTCTCGTGGATAGCTGTAGCGCTGAACGGGTGATCCCGTCCACGTGAAAATGACAAAATCAATCGATCGGGCGTTGAACGGCCGAGGAAGATGGGTTCCGTCCACGCAAAAGTGCCCATTGAGCTGGATGGGAGCATATAGGCGTATTCTCGTCGTTCCTCGGGGAATCGAAGCCAGGGGCGTCGCTATGGGGGGGAGTTACCCCCCCCCCAAAGAAGAAAGAAATAAGCTAAAACGGGCGCTCGCAGAGCGTCTGACTGATATCAGCTCAATTGGGCGCTCGCCCAGAAAAGCCAAATGGGGGGCTGGCAGTACGCCCGGAAAAGTCAGTAAGACTAGTTACTAAGGCGTCGGTTGTTCTGGGTTCTCGAGCGTTTGAAACTTAAGGAATTGCATTCTCAGTCGCATGTCTCGAGAGGCAGGCTATTTCTAGTCGTTCAGATACGAAGAGGTTTTTGGAGTCCTAAAACGTAAGTGGAGGGATACCTATGACATCGCAAAAGTTGTCCTTCTGTCCGCAAGATAACTCTCGAAGGGATTGAGATATTTTGATTAAACTTGGCGGAAGGATCCTTTGGGTCAAAGTATAGGTCAAGTTCGAAGATGGGCTTTGTAGCCCTATGTTTGAGGGTGGGGGGGGGGTCCAAATTAAGGGTAACAAAAAATATTTTTTGAAAGTTATTGAGACAGTTGATTCAGGGGTAAGGAGACATGCTGAATTCGAATATGAAATTTATTTTCTCGCCGGACAAATAGTTCACCCGGAATCCGGCGAAAACTGGAAAATTAGTGAAAAGTATAAGTTTAGTGGTGTTGATTAGAGGTTCGATTTAGGGGCAAAGAGACGTGCCGAGTCCGAATATGAAATTTATTTTCTCGCCGGACAATTAGTTCTACCGAAGAATTTGTTAAAAGTATAAGTTTTATTCAAATTTGATTAGATGTTCGATTTGTGGGTAAGAACATGCTGAATTCGTACATGACGATCATTTTCTCACTGGACGTAGCCTATAGATCGCTCGGAATCCGACTGAAACCGAACATTTTTTTAAAAGTAAAAGTTTAATCTGAAGTTGATTAGAGGTTGGATGTAGGGGTAAGGAGACATGCTGAATTCGTTTTTGAGCTTTAGTTTTTTGCCAGAAGAGTAGTTTGTCCGGAAGCCGGCCGAAACCGGAAGTTGGGCAGAAGTAAGGAAGGAAGGAGATACGACGTAGGCTACAGGGTAAACCATATACTGAATCCGTATCTGAATATTTGACAGCGCAAAAAGGATATCTTAATATTTCTGAACTTGTTGAAATTCAGCTGGCGTATCCGGTTTGCTTTGTCAAATACGAATTTGGTCTTCTCCGATTATTACCATTGGCCTTAACCTATTCGATCGTGTTTTGTCAGAATGAGAAGTTGATTGTTATATCTAAGCTTCCATGACCGACAAAAGACAGTTGTCAAATCATGAGTTTCACCGTGCATCACACAGTTTTAACCTAAGTTTTAACACGATCTGTCCTGTACTAATATCTCTTCATTCAAGTAAAAATCAGGCTGATTTTCCTTGTAGCGTACATTCCTAGTTTGTTAGTTTCATGCAAAGATCCTTCGTATTGTAGTAGAAAAGCATTTAATGATAAGAATTCTTCTCCAGTCCAACGTTTAAAAATAAATCGGCTTCGTGAGCAATGAGAGAAGATTTAATGACGGGACTGATTATTCCAACAAATTATTGGATTTTTATTTTGTGTTTTAACCCTAAATTCAGAACAAGTTAACTCTATTTCAATTTTTTTTTCTGGATGATCAGTACTTGTTTTTTGTAAAGGCTCGAACTGAAGCACATTGTGCAACTTCCAGCTAAATGTCTCACATTTTTTTGGATTCGTCGCGAACAAAGACAGATGTGCAGATCCTGCTAAGTGGCCCTAACCTTGGGATTTGGGATCCGGAAAGGCGCTCTGATCATACAGGTTTCCACAGAATTTGCCTGCGGCGCCTTTCATAGTGGGCTCTATTTACTGGAAAGTCGCGTCATTTCATTCGGATTTTAGGCTTGGAATTTCGGGGCTTGGGCCGCATTAAAAGCTATATAGGAATTAGCGTATTGCCCGAAGACGCCTACTTCAAAAAATTTCGCATGCGCCGCTAATTTTCATTCTGTCTGATATACAGGTTTGCGAATTGTGTTGCGAGAGCAACACTTTGGTTTTGTCCTCGTTTTTTTTTTTTTTTTTTTTTTTTTTTTCCTATGACTCCGATTTCATTTTATTCCTGGTAACTGAGAAGGGTCTAACCTGTGCGGTTTTTACGGAAAGTGTGGACCTTAGGCCGGATTGATGAATATGACATTACATTTTGGAAAGCTCCGTAGAACTCTTGCCTGGGGCCAATAAGGATGGTTTTTGCTTGTCATCGAGCCAGAGCCTACGGTTTGCGAAGTGAAGTGGAGTTGTATAGCCTATGCCAGAGAGGACTATCTGAAGTTGTGTAGCGAACCTTTCGTTTCATCGATTTTCGTTTCAAGATGTTTCTGCTTTCCAGTGGAAAGCTCCGTTCGAGCACGCAAGCAGGCAGGCACCAGTTTCAAATTGAAGATGGACTAAAATCTATAAGTGTTAAATATATGCGGCAGTTACCCGGCCCCACAGCCAACATATCTTCTTTGAGTGATAAATAGAAAAATCTACAGAGACCAAAAAGTGGCTTTTTCCCACGGGTCCGAAAGTGCTGCCATCTATTGTTTCTGTCCATGTCTGCGACGATTTCAGCTGAGTTTATAATTTTTTTTTTTTGCACTTTGGTTTGTGGTAGAGTAACGGTATCAGATGAGCCTCTTAAACTTTAAAAGTTCTCTCATTGCTAAAGAAACTAGAGCTTATCCTTTGCTCCTTTCTAAGTCGTGACGTTAGAAAGTTGGCCTACGGCAAAATAGTCAACTTTTGAACTAAGACAGGTAGAATTTTTTTTTCGACGGCAATCGATAGCCACTGATGAGCTGATCAAAGTATATGTCATCCATTTTTTGGTACAAAAATTCCTTCAGATACACCACTTTGAAAATTTCAAAGGGGTTGACAACTTCATAGTAAGGTACATTAAACCAAAAATAGGCGATACCAGTTATGATACATATAGGGGACTTTTAAGCAACAGTCGACTGTTAGCCCATAATCATCTTCGGTAATGAGGGGTTTGCATCTTTTGCTAGTTGGTATACCTGCTATTTGTTTCCGGTGTATTCGATGGTAAGAACAATTTGGTTCCCAATGGCAAGATATGCAAGGGACTTGTAAGTAATAATCGGCTGTTATGCTACAATCATCTTCTGCGATGATGGGTTTGCAGCTTTTGCTAGCTGGAGTACCCACTATTTGTTTCCGGTTATCTTAATGTATATCACGGGAGAGGGACTTGTAAGTAGGAATCGGTTCACGAGGGGCTAGGAATTTTTGCAAATGGGTGCACATTGTATTCGATTTCTATAAATCTGACGGTAAGAAAGTTTGTGTCGATGGTCTATCAATGTAACCGAGGATTAACTGTTTACACAACGGATACAAACGAAAATGTAAAGCAATGAGGTAGTTTCATAATAATTAGTAGTGTCATCTATGGTATTTTAATCCTGAAAAGTTACGTATAGGTTTCTATTACCAACTAGATTATATAAGATATTGTTCCAAGTTTTCATCCGTCACGATGTCTACGATTGAAAAGGATAAAGTACAACTGACTGCAAAGTTAATTTAGTCCCTTCTTCCTATATTATTTTGTTGTTGTTTTTACAACGCTGAAGAATACCTTTTGATCATATGATTAATTTTTTTAGAACATCCCGTTTAAAAAGCTTATGCAATAATCATCTTCAGCGATGAGGGGCTTGCAACTTTTGATAGCTGGTGTATCCATTATTTGTTTCCCGTGAATTTGATGTCAATAACGGGAGACGGACTTGTAAGTAAGAATCGGTTCACGAGGGGCTAGAAATTTTTGAAAATTGGTGCACATTGTATTCGATTTCTGTAAATATGACAGTAAGAAAGTTTGTATCGATGGTCTATCGCTATAACCTAGGATTAACTGTTTACGCAACGGGTACAAACGATACGGTAATGTAAAACAATAAGGCAATTTTGTAATAATTAATAGTGTCATCTATGGTATTTTAATCCTGAAAAGTTACGGATAGCTTTATAATATCAACTAGATTATATAAGATATTGTTCCAAGTTTTCATCCATCACGATATCTACGATTGAAAAGGATAAAGTTCAACTTCGTCGGCAATCGATAGCCGCTGATGAGCTGATCAAAGTATATGACATCCATTTTTTGGTAAAAAAAATTCCTTTATGAGATACACCAGTTTGAAAGTTTCAAGGGGTTGACAACTTCAGTAGTAAGGTACACACTGAAACCAAAAATAGGCGATACCAGTTGTGAGACATTTAGGGGACTTGTACGCGACAGGCGACTGTTAGCTCATAATCATCTTCGGCAATGAGGGGTTTGCAGCTCTCGCTAGTTGGCGTACCTGTCATTTGATGAACAATTTGGTTCCCAAATGTAAAACATGCAAGGGACTTGTAAGTAATAATCGGCTGTTATGCTACACAAATCTTCAGCGATGAGAGGTTTTCAACTTTTGCTAGTCGGTGTACCCATTATTTTTATCCGGTGAACTTGATGTCTATCACGGGAAAGGGACTTGTCAGTAGAATCGGTGCACGAGGGGCTAGAAATTTGTGCAAATTGTTGTATTCGATTTATATAAATCTGACGGTAAGAAAGTTTGTATCGTTGGTCTATCGCTGTAACCTAGGATTGACTGTTAACGCAACGGGTACAAACGATACTGTAATGTAAAACAAGGTAGTTTCGTAATAATTAATAGTGTCATCTATGGTATTTTAATCCTAAGAAGTTACGGATAGCTTTATAATACCAACTAGATTATATAGGATATTATTCCAAGTTTTCATCCGTCACGATGTCCACGATTGAAAAGGATAAAGTTCAACTGACTGCAAAGTCAATTTAGTCCCTTTTTCCGATATGCTTTTGTTGTGGTTATGGCAATCGATAGCCCTTGAAGAGCTGATCAAAATATATGCCATCCATTCTTTTGAACAAAAATCCTTCTTGAGATAAACCAGTTTGAAAGTTTCAAGGGGTTGACAACTTCAGGAGTAAGGTACACACTGAAACCAAAAATAGGCGATACCAGTTGCGAGACATGTAAAGGACTTGTAAGCAACAGTCGACTGTAAGCAACAGTCGACTGTTAGCTCATAATCATCTTCGGCAACGAGGAGTTTGCAGCTTTTGCTAGCTGGTATACCTGTTATTTGTCTCAGGTGTATTCGATGGTAAGAACAATTTTGTTCCCAATTGTAAGACATGCATGGGACTTGTAAGTAAGATCGGTTCACGAGGGGCTAGAAATTTTTGAAAATTGGTGCACATTGTATTCGATTTCTGTAAATATGACAGTAAGAAAGTTTGTATCGATGGTCTATCGCTATAACCTAGGATTAACTGTTTACGCAACGGGTACAAACGATACGGTAATGTAAACCAAGAAGGTAGTTTTGTAATAATTAATAGTGTCATCTATGGTATTTTAATCCTGAAACGTTACGGATAGCCTTCTTCCGATATTGTTTTGTTGTTGGTTTTACAACGCTAAACAACAGCTTTTGATTATGTGATTATTCTTTTTAGAACATACCGTTTTAAAAGCTTCGATAAGTTGACAATTTCAGCATTTAACCGACAGCGAAGAAACAAAACCAAAGTGTTGCTCTCGCAACACTTTAGCCGGCGAAGCCGGACAAAGGTCGCCGCAACACTTCACGTTGCCCGGGCAACGTAGGTCTAGTATAGTGCTGTGTTTCTTCGCTACTGTTTTTAACTGGTATGCCTCTTGGGCCTTCCGGACATCTGCCAGTCGTATATTATAAGATACTCACCTCCCACGCCCAAGCCCTTCTAACCGCTTCTGCGTTCGCAGATACAACTAGGCTTCTAATCTTCAGTCTTCAACGCTTGCAGTTATCATGAGTTTTAAAGCGAGGCTTCACCTTCCAGATTTTTCTTTCGGATTCCAGACAGCCGTTTTCGTCGAGACTGATCTGGAAGTTGAAGCCAGGCCAAAAACGTCTGGAAGTCCGGGGTGTTTGACCCCCCGGATTCCGGATGTCGGGAAGGTACCATAGAGGCAATCCACCTTATTTCGATGATTGTTTATCGAAATTGGAAATATGAACAGGAGCTGGATTCGCTGCTCTGGAAAATCAACTCCCGGGACGTCCAACAGATTGATTCCCGATTTGGGAAATCCGGTTTTGCGGTCGGAAAATTTTCTAAGGTAAGATGATGTTTGAAATTGGATGTTGGCAACTTAGGCAATTTGATGTGTCGCATTTTGAAACAGGAGGAACTGATGCTGAAACGGAATGAATGAATTAGGAATGTCAAAACATAACCAACTTGGCGACCTCATAAAAGTCTTGGAGAGACAGAACAAATATGCAAATGTAGGAAGGAAAGGGAAAGTGGTTGATAGTTGTGACTGGGATGCAAGAGATATCTGAAATGTGAAGGGGACATCTAGGAATTGTTGAAGAATAGGGAAATTGGATATCATCATTATCATGAAAATCTGGAAGGGTTGGCTTGACTATGCGGAAGCCCCGGACGTCTGGTAATCTGGAAGGTGAAGTTTGGCTTTTATTATCACGTATGAGACGAAAAGCTGAAACCGGCGGCAGGGCTCCGGTAGGCGGCTAACGACACCCTGATCGAAGGGAACGACGAGAATACTCTATATGACTAAGTCCAAAACACGCCAGTGATTCTTAGGAAGAAGGAGTAAACGTGTCCGTAACGACCCAAACTCAATGACTCAAACCCTGAGCCAGCGCAGCTGTGACAATGTTTCTTCCGTTCTTCCGCAGGTACCCGGAGATTCTGGGATGCAAGAGATATTTGAAATGTAAAAGGGACATGTAGGAATTGTTGAATCATGAAAATCTTGAAGGGTTGGCTTGACTATGCAGAAGCCCCGGACGTCTGGTAATCTGGAAGGTGAAGCCTGGCTTTAACCAGTCGTTAAAATCTACTACTGGAGCTCGTCTTTTACTATGGAACGCTGAAATGAGTGCCTGCTGGATTTCGGTGTTTTATATTTCTTGAGGCATATTCTCGCCGTTCCACGAGGACTCCACTTTAGGAGTCCCCACGGATGGGTAATGCTCCGATTATCATAACCATCATCAAACAAGGACTCCCTTTCAGATTCAGAGGGGAATCAATTTTTTCTCGTGTGTAATGTAAAATTAATTAAAAACAACCAGTATAAACGAAACCGAAAATAAAGTGGATCCAGACTAATTTTGTCAACATTATATTTATTTTAAGAAGAAAATTCATTTTGGAAGCATTCCCCGTGTTCTCGTTGTTTTCTGGACGCGGAGTCCGCGTGGAGTGACTCCCTCTATTCTCGCCGTTCCCTTCGAGTCCTCGGGGAACGGCGAGAATACGCCTTTGGTGTTTATATTTCTGTTGTGTATAACCAATAGAATTCTTGAGCCATAGCGGGCATAATCCAGCCACGTGTTTTAAGGTCGTTCAGCCCCCCCCCCCTCCGAGACACAGCCGACACACATACAGACGGGTTTACCGGGTATTGCAGGGTGCATGATAGGGATTTATCAAGAGAATATTCTTTGAAGAAAAAGGGATTTTTAGGGATCTTTTTACCTGAGTTTGGGATTGTTCAAAAACAGAAGATGGTAACTTAGAAAATCTGAGCGGGAAGTTAGAAATTCTGATGTTAAAACAAATCAGTGAGCTGAGTCAGTCAATTGCACGGTTTGCTTCGAAAGCTAAGTTAACTAACCATGTTAACGTAGGAGTTTATTGCAGATAATTTGGACGAGTGCCATACTGTAGTTACAGCTAGATTCCCGAAATGATCATTTCTGATTTTGACAATTTTGCTGTTTATGTTCCAGTATTCAAAACTATCTAAATACTGTAAAACTTGGTCCTTTTTTTAAGAAATTACCTACGGCTTTGGCTGTTCTGACTTCTAGCAAAAACCCGCAAAATGCTGATTAGGGCCTTTACGTATCATTAGCATGATATGCGAGTATAGTCGTGTACTGTGCATGGAAACTATTGGATTTCTTACTCTTCTCTTTTTTATTCTAATGGCACTCATTTAAGCCTTCGGTAGTAATAGCCGAGCTCCAGTAGTAGGTTTCAACGTCTGCACACAAGAGACTTTTAAACTGAGAGCCGCAGGCAAACATTTATTCGAAATGAATGGTCAGCTTGGCTTCAAACCTTATATTCATCCTTCACTATAGCATGGGCTTTTTTTTGCTGAACTTTTAAGTGGGTAAGAAAACTTTTCATTTGTCCATTCAGTAGCCTAGCGAAAATTATTCCATTCTTTTTTTTTAGACTCCAGCCAACTGCAGAGAAACCCCTATTTACTTCCTGGGACATTAGAGTTGTGCTTCATTAAATCTTTCACGGGATTTCGGATCACTATGCTGTCTAGTACACTAGCCCCTTTTCAGGCATGGTGCTCAAACGTCTAGCACCAAGCCTGGGTGCTAGACGTTCAAGCACTGTACCTTGGATTTCATGTATGGTGCATGGATTTCAGTATACAGTGCATACATCAAAATCACAGTTTCTGTCATAACAACTGAGCACTGGCTCGGACAGGGCTGAAATTACTACCATGAATTAGAGAAATCAAAGACAATCCTTTATATATTTTTCACAACAAAAACAAAAGGGCTCGGCTGATGACAGATGTGAAAAACCTCATTTCCTTTTCTACATAGTCAAGGGTTTTGCATGCAAAGTGTCCTGTGCCTCAGCTTTTTCTACCTAGCAGCCAACCAGAATATTGGCTCTTGGGGAATAGATAGGGAAAATACATGGAAAATAGATAGGGTGCTGTTAGGTTTTTCATCTCCATCATCATTAGAGCCCTTTTGTTTTTTTGTGAAAAATATATAAAGGATTGTCTTTGATTTCTCTAATTCGTAGTAGTAATTACAGCCCTGTCCGAGCCGGTGCTCAGTTGTGATGACAGAAACTGTGTTTTTTCTGTATGCACTGTATCCTGAAATCCATGCACCATACATGAAATCCAAGGTACAGTGCTTGAACGTCTAGCACCCAGGCATGGTGCTAGACGTTTGAGCACTGTGCCTGAAATGGGGCTAGTGTACTAGACTGTCACTATGGTTTGCATTTTTTTTTTTTTTTTACTTGTTCCTCTTTTAGCATTGTTTCCTTCTGTTGTCTATTGGGAGACCTTCACTGCCCAGATTTAGCCTAGTGCAAGACGTTGCAGTTATTTTGACTCCATTGTCTGGCTGTAAAAGGATGCAAAAAAGAGTAAAAAATTCGAAAGGATAACAATATATGTGATTTGCTTTTGTATTATGCCTTGATTTTACTTCAATTTTGACGTGCTTAGTACCTACTGTGCATACATATTTGCTAGTTTGTTGGTTTTCATCATATTCTTCTGTGTCTATCAAGGTTATAAGACAACATCTGGAGTAGCATACCATACATCTACTGTAGAAGGCCTGAGAACACCCTAGGACCCAACCTTTTCGGTACTGCGTACCCCGAATCAAGGTTCGAAAAGATTGCGTACCCCCTTTGTCAGAACGTGAAAAAGACGATAGTTATTATCATAAATGATAAGGCATACTTGTGTAAAAGCATATACAAAATCAATGAGGCAATCACTATAGAGGCTGCTTTTTAGCAAATATTTGCTCGCGTCATTAGCGTCATATATCAGCCTGTTTCTGTGTTTAGTTTTGATTTTCTCCGTGCTTTCATCAAGCTGCGTCGCAAACTTTTTCAACATTATTTCACTGACTTTCACTAGGGCGTGTAATCAGAGGAGTCACGCACTGGTTGACAATACTCAGGGGGGGGGGGAATGTAGTACACCAGTCTCTTTCGTGGAACACACCAGTCTCGCTGTTTCGGACCACTAGTCTCATAAAAATGGCGCCGGGAACCAGCAGTCTCGGAAACGAGACCAACAGTCTCCTCTAATTTCCAATTTTTTGAGGATAAACAAGTGTTTTCTTTATTTTTTTTACATCAGTCCCCTGAATTACACTTGTGTCACACCATGACAGGTAGAGCGAAGCTTGGGCTTTCCATACATGTATTTATCTCTGCTATTGTCTTGGCAATTCTCAGACACTGTGTCTTTGAAAAAGCAAACACATTTATTTTCTTGTTTTCTCTGCAATTTCTTGGAATGTTCTAACTTTACAACCAGTTTTGGTAGATTTATGCATGGGCTTTCCAGAGATACATGTATCTCTGATATTGGTTCAGTCAACCACAAACCCCTGATTTTTGGATACCCTATGCCAAACGCTGGGTATATCTAGCGTTTGGCATATCCTATGCCTAATGCGGCTTTCACACTGAGAACGCAGAAGCTTGCGTTGCGTTTGCGTAGAGTCAGCGTTGCGTCTGTCTTGCGTCGGACTTTTACCACCGTTGAAGGTTTGTGCGCGCTTTCAGAAAATTGCTAGTTCTGATGAAGAATTAAAATGATGCCTGGACTGAACATGGAGCCTATAGGCAAATTCAGACAGTTTGTAGAATGTTTATAGGTAATTTTTATTATTACTATTTGCTACTTGAAGGAGACAAGGTCCAATTAAATGTAATGTGATACAAAGTAGGGTCAAATTACCAGTCATGCTCTTGCTAAACTCCTTGTTGATGATTTAACAAATTGATAACCATGTATTATTAATGAAAGTCTTGTTGTGATAGTCAGGGACCTTTTTATCACATAGTCCAGGTCTCTCTTGAACTAGTTTTACGAGTTTTTTCTTCAAAAACTTCCATTTCAATGAAAAACAAATTGAAGAAACTGATGCGTACGCTTCGGACGCAACGTAAAAATAGAGCTCAGTTCTGTTGTTGCGTTGCGTCAATTTCAGCGCAGGCTCCGTGTTGCGTTGTCGCAAGCGCAACGCAAGGCTTGCGTCGTCGCAAGCGCATTTGACTGGATACCCTGTGCAAAAACGCCAATAGGTGTTGGTACCCTAACATTGACCTACCTCACTACAGACGGATTCTGATTGGTTGATTTCTGAGCTTCACTCAAATCATCAATATTCTATTGGGTCCCAGTATCCAGCATTTGGCACAGTGAATCCAGCGTTATAGCTTGTTCACACGGGACTGAAATAAGCGCGTAAACAGCGGCTGATCTGTTCAGACGACAGATCAACTGTTTGGGGTTGACGGGAGAATTAGAAAGAAAAACCTAATTCCGAATAGTTTGTAACAAAATATATCAGATTAACACAAACATCTTGTGAGTTTGTCAAAGTCAAATATAGTTGATTTGTAGTCTTTAGAGTAGATAAAAGCCAAAAATCTAATATTGACAGATTTCAGGCGACTGGGTAAATTTCAAGTTAAAAAGCAAATAATATTAATTTGAATATTTTTGTTTTGACAACTGAACATAAAATATAACTAATAATAAATATAAATAATACGAGAACAGAATGCAATCATTTAGTGTTGTTCAGTCACTTTTCAGTGAAGGTTGAATGGAAAAATTATTCAAATTATCATTTTATCAAAGAAAAACATTGAAAAAAAATCAGACAGAAACAGAACATATGCTATTGAAATTAGAAAGTTATTCTACCTTTTTTTCGAAATCATTTAGTAATCCTTGAATGCTCAATGTAAAAATCATGTTATGTATGTTCACATTGCTCTGACAGAATTAGAACTGGATTGACCAAAACTCGCCAAGCTTGACTAATTCCCCTAATTACAGTCTGTTTACTGTCCCTTGAGTCATCAAAGGTCACATTCCAAAGGATTTAGTTTATCCCGATCGGTGACCGCGACGAAAATAAGCGCCTATTTGGAAAATCAGCGGCTGATTTTTGGAATTTTTTCAACCGCTATTTATGCGCGTAAATCAGCCGCTGATCGAGAATCAGCCGCTGTTTCAGCCCCGTGTGAACAAGCTATTAGGCATATGGTATACCAGACGCTAGATATACCCGGCGTTTGGCATAGGCTTTCCCAACATCAGGGGTTTGTGGTAGACTGAATCAGTTTCTTGCTGGTTTCCTCTGAAAAACACATTAGCTGTGTTTTTATTTAACTACCCTGCTTGACTGTGAATCACTGTTCAGTTCACCTGACTGCCTGGTCCAGTACTAGTTCGTTCGTAAAAGTTGATTTTTGACCACCGAGAACAAATGGTCATTTGTTTCATGGTTAACTGGTTAACCTACAGTAAGCGGTCAAGTATCGTTCAATGAAACCTATTATCGCTCACCAGAGCTGTGTTCAATTAACATTTCCACTTAACTTAAATCATCATTTTGGCGTTTTATTTGCTATTCTCAGTTGACTGATAGCGTTCGATTTATCCAGTCAACTGAGATTGTTGACTAAAAGTGGACTTTTGACGACAGATAACAAATGGTCATTTATTCCATGGTTAACCGGTTAACCTACAGTAAGCGGTCAAGTATCGCTCAATGGGACCTATTATCGCTCACCAGAGCTGCGTTTGATTCACATTTCCAGTTAACTTAAATCCTCATTTTGCTGTTTTATTTGCTATTCTCAGTTGACTGATAGCGTTCGATTTATCCAGTCGACTGAGATTCGACTAAAAGTTGACTTTTGACGATCGAGAACAAATGGTATTTCGTTCCATGGTTAACCGGTTAACCTACAGTAAGTAGTCAAGTATCGCTCAATAAAACTTATTGTCGCTCACCAGAGCTGCGTTCGATTTGTATTTCCAGTTAAGTTAAATCATCTTTGCAGTTTAATTTGCTACTATTAGTTGACTGAGAGCGTTCGATTTATGCAGTCGACTGAGATTGTCGACTAAAAGTTGACTCTTGACGACCAAGAACAAATAATCATTCGTTCCATGGTCAAGTATCGCTCAATGGAACCTTATCGCTCACCAGAGCTGCGTTTGATTCACATTTCCAGTTAACCAGAGTTGCATTCCATTCCATTTCCGGTTAACCATCATTTTGACGTTTTATTTGCTATTCTCAGTTGACTGATAGCGTTCTATATCCAGTTGACTGAGATTGTCAGCTAAAAGTTGACTTTTGGCGACAGAGAACATCATCTTAAATCAACCAAAACTGGTTGTAAAGTTAGAAAATTCCAAGAAATCGCAGAGACAAACCAGAAATTACATTTGTTTACCAAAACAATTTTTCAGAGCAACGCAATATGACACTGGGTAATCCAGTAACAGTGAATCATATAGTGTTTAAAAGCCCAGGCTTCACTTTACCTGTATAGTAGTTGGCAGAGTAGCAGAATTCTATTGAACAACACAGAAAACAAGAAAATAAATTTGTTTGCTTTTTGAGAGACACAGTGGCTGAGTAGTGCCAAGCCAATAGCAGAGATAAATACATGTATGGAAAGCCCAAGCTTCACTCTACCTGCCATGCCATCACAAACGTGTAATTCAAGGGACTGGCAGAGAAAAACAAAGAAAACACTGTTTTACCCTAAAAAATTGGAAATCCGATGAGACTGTTGGTCTCGATTTGAGACTGTTGTTCTCGATTTGAGACTGTTGGTCTCGTTTCCGAGACTGCTGGTTCCGGCGCCGTTTTTATGAGACTGGTGGTTCGAAACAATGAGACTTGTGTGTTCGATTTTCAAAACGGCCGTGAGACTGGTGGACCACATTCCCCACCCTGATACTCATCCCCCCCAAAAAGGTAGGCCAGACGATTAAACGAAAAGAGTCGGGGCGAAGCGCTGCGATTTTTCGTAAAAGTAGTTTCTTAAAAAACAAGACCAAAGGTTTCGATGGGATCCCAAAAATTCAATATCTGATCCAGACAACTGGGTCTTGTCTTAGCCAGATCCAGTCTTCGCCAGACTCCTTGAACATTTTTACAATTAAAATTCAGAAACAGATTAAGGCCAAATAGCTAATCACCTGAGAAAACCAAGTTCAGATTTGGATGCAGCATGTGTGTTTACCCCTATAAGTCATATCTGTTTTGACGAAAACTTCCTGCCACTTCTGCCAATTTCCCGGTTCCGGCCGAACTCCAGAACTACTTGTCCGGCGAAAAAAGAAAGCTCAAAGACGAAATCAGGGTATCTTCTTTCCCCAGTAATGAACATCTAATCAACTTCAAACAGAAATTTAGCTTATAACAAATATTCCGATTCCAGCCGGATTCCGGTCGAACTAAATGTCCGGGTAAAATACGATTGTCACACAGGGACTCAGCATCTCTTCTTACCCCTAAATCGCTTATCTAATCAACTAGAAATAAAACTTTGACTTCCAACAGTTTTCCGGTTTTGGCCGGATTCCGGACGAACTACGTGTCCGGGTAGAAACTTGTTTTCACATAAGTGTTCAGCATGTCTTCTTGCCCTAAATCAAACATCTAATCAACTCCAAACAAAACTTTTAATTTTGACAAACTTTCCGGTTTGGGCCGGATTCCGGTCGAAATACTTCTCCGTCGAGAAAATAGTTTTCACCATCGTCTTCAGCATGTCTCCCTACCTCTAAATCGAAATTTAATCAACTTCAAATAAAACTTTTACTTTCAACAAACTTTCCGGTTTGGGCCGGATTCCGGGCGAAATAGTTGTCCATCGAGAAAATAGTTTTCACCATCCTCTTCAGCATGTCTTCCTACCCCTAAACCGAACATCTAATCAATTTCAAATAAAACTTTTACTTTCAACAAACTTTCCGGTTTGGGCCGGATTCCGGGCGAAATACTTGTCCGTCGAGAAAATAATTCACACCATCGTCTTCAGCATGTCTTCCTACCCTTAAATCGAACATCTAATCAACTTCAAATAAAACTTGTACTTTCGACAAACTTTCTGGTTTTGGCCGGATTCCGGGCGAACTACATGTCCGACGACAAAATGGTTTTCACCATCGTGTTCAGCATGTCTTCTTACCCCATAATCGACTATCACATTAGCTGTTTCAAAATATTTTGTTTGTCCCTTAATTTGAATCCCCTCCCCCACCCCTAAATGTAGAGCTACAAAGCCCATCTACGAACTTGACTGGTCCGACGACCCAACGAACCCTCACACCAAGTTTCATCAAAATATCTCATTCCCTTCGAGAGTTATCGTGCTTACAGACGGACGGACGGACGGACGGACGGACAGACGGACAACTTTTGCGATGTCATAGGTATCCCTCCACTTACGTTTTGGGATCCCAAAAACAAAAAAACAAGTCTGTAAAAATGACTATTGGTCAGTAAAAATACCTTGCCCCTTAAGATACATTTTGGCTGGTGATGCCTCTGCTGGTAATATTAGTCTTTCGGCTATCAAAAATGAGTGATTTTGAAGCTACCCCTTACGCGTACCCCTTGGGGTACGCGTACCACCGGTTGGGAACGACTGCCCTAGATAACCTCGACTTTTAGATAATTTTGTTAATTTATCAGTATTTCAGGATTGATATGCTCCGAGGGCCAGCTGTGGCGTGAGCATAGGAAATTTGCTTCTTCGGTGATGCGAAGTCTCTGCATGGGGAAAAATCTGGATGAGAAGGAATCCACCGAAAGGGCTGTCATGGGTCAGCTAAGGGAATTTCTCCAGGTGAGTTCTTTGACAGAGCATCAGGGACACAATAATCAAGTCTTGGGATCCCAAAACTTAAGTGACGGGATACCTATAACTTAGCAAAGTTGTCCGTCCGTCACTCTGTCTCTTCGCACGATAACTCTCGAAGGGATTGAGATATTCTGTTATAACTTGGCCCCATAGCTATATATTTAGGTGTGGGGGAGGGGTTACAGATTAAGCGGAGACAAATATTATTCTTTAAAAGCTTATGAGATAGTCGATTGTGGGTAAGGAGACATGCTGGATTCATATGTTAAAACAAAAATTCTTGCCGGTACCCGGAATACGGGACAATTATTTAAAAGTAAAAGTTCTAGTTGAAGGTAATTAGATGTTCGATCCAGGTGTAAGAAGACATGCTGAACCCGTGTATGACAATTATTTTCTATCTGGACATATAATTCGCCCAGGAATCCGGCCGAAACCGGAATTTTTTTTAAAAGCATAAGTTTTATCTGAAGTTGATTCACAAATTTAAATCGTTATTTGGGTAGAGAGAAAGTGGAATAACATATTTTCATCGGTTCTCCAAGCCTTAAAGGGCACCTGAACGATGAAACCATACTTGAACACACCATGGAGATTGCATTTACAGGCATGGGCACGGAGAGCATTCTTCTCCTGAGCTTGACGTTTTCAAAATAGGGATGTTCCTTTCTGGAGGTTGGCACATGCAGGCTCCAAGACAAAAAGCGCAATTCATTCAAATCTTGTACAGCGCAGGTCGGATTGTATTCGAATTCCTTCTTGATATACGTTTGGGCTCAAGTGGTTAAAAAATATTCCAGAAGAAGGGTTGATTGGAGACATTTGTTCATTTCTAAAATTGTTCGGTACTGAAATAAGGACAGATGCAAAATGGAGCACAAATCATAGCTTGGAAACTTTATTTCGTATTTGGATTGGGTTCTCTGCAGGCAATGTTAACGGAAGTCGTACAGATAGGGATGATACTTGGTACTCTTCATTCAGGTGTCCTTTAAGTTGAAAAGGTTCTTCCTCGCAAAAGAGTAATCAAGAGTCAGTCGGTTTCTTTTCTTTCTTTTTCTTCTTTTTCTTTAGTATTTGTTTTAGAAATTAGAAATGTAGTGTTAGTAGTAGTATTTATTTTTCACTAGCGGTACTATTTATTTTCATTGGCAAATAGATGTGAATTTTATTTTTCGCCAAGTTTTAGTTGAGCCCTTTTCGGCGAACCTTTGAAAATGTTTTCTTTTCCAGTTTCTTAAAGAAAACGAAGGGAAGCCGATAGACATGGTCGCTAAACTTCGTCACTGCATTGGCAACACTATCAACGCACTGGTTTTTGGCGTTTCGTACACAGAAGACGACCCAACTTGGATTTACCTCCAGCACCTTCTGGATGAAGGATTTAAGGAGGTTGCAGTCGCTGGGCCACTTAACTTTCTTCCTTTCTTCAGGTAGGTATACTCGACAGTAGAGGTATGCTTATGTGAACGTTTGCTAACAGTGAACGATCGCCGAAGACAAAACTAAAACCAAGCCAGGCATTTTTTCCTGTAAATACTAGTAATAATCACTCAGGCTTTTGTAACTTTTTGAATATTTTGCTAATTCACCATTCAACTATGAAAGTGACTCAGCTTACGCCTCTGTTTTGTTTTTTATAATTTGAAAAGTTTGCCAGGAGGAACGCACCGTCAGTGGAGAAGATGGCGGTCCGAACCGTCAGATGCCTTCAAAAGAGGAAGGACCTTTTTAATAAATTCAAAATCAAAGAAATTTAATTGAATTTCTGCTTGAAGTTTGTGCCAGGATAACCCTGAAATAGTTGGCTGTTAGCTGATATCAAGTTTGTTATTTAAGCCAAGGTAGTGGAACAGTTAAAAAAGTGTTCAAATAAGCATACCTCTACTGTATATGACTAAGTCCAAAAACACCAGTGATTCTCATTAGAAGGAGTAAACGTGTCCGTAACGACTCTAACACAAAGACTCAAATCTTCAGTCATCGCAGATTTGACACCGTTTCTTCGTTTCTTCCGCAGGTACCCGGAGATTCTGCATCGACAGATAGAGATAGTCATCAAGAGTATTGTGAGGGGATAATCACTGATACACCTGGCAGGTGGCACACATCCTTTAACATAAAGAGGCACCAATGAGCGTATTTCGACTGCGCTAACCGGATAAGTCAGCTGAGCTTTATGCTACATTGAGCGTGTTCCACCCTTCTAACAATAGTTACTATTTCCGTTCCATTCTCACGAAAAGTTACTACCCTGACCGTTCCAGCCTTCTCGAAATAGTAACTAATACTCGGGTATTATTACTAACCATGCTCGGGAGCGTGGTAAGCGTATGAACCACGCTTCTCTGCAACGTGATTGGTCGGATTCGCCCGTGGCATGATATTCTGCTGGAAAATAGAAAAATCGTTCCAGCCTTGACGGCAGAAAACCAGAATTCGTGACGTCATGCGTAGTAACTACGGTAAGTAGAATGGAACATACTCATTGCCAGGAGTTTCATAACAGACAACACGAGAGTACCTAATATGTCTGCCAAATTTCATGGTCCTGGTACATCTGGAAGTACCCTAACTCGTGATCACCGCGGAAATCCAGGAAACCCCCTCCGACACCCTCCACTGCCAGCGACACGATCCGGTCCTATTTTGTCAATAAAGTATCTGGGGTTAATGCTCGTCCTTCCCTTCAAGTCCCCTTGACCCCTAAGCGTTTCACAAGATTTCCGCCCCCCCCCTCTACCCCCACCCCTAGTTATCGGATTAAAAAAAAAAAAAAAAAAAAAGCAGGAAGAACCGAAAAACCGCCAAAAAGTATCTGCTGAGTTTTCCGAAGTGATGCGAAGTGTTATCTTTTACGCATTATCTGTTGAAACCGCGCATCCTCGTCTTATCTTTTATGAAACTTCTGACAGTGTAGAAATATTTCGGCCCTTCTCGGCAAGGGTCTTCTTCAGGCACAAGCTAGAAAAATCTAATCACAGGTTCGTTTTTGGGATACCAGAACGTGAGTGGAGGGATACCTATGGCTTCGCAAAGTTGTCCGTCCGTCCGTCCGTCTGTAAGCACGATAACTCTCGAAGAGAATGAGATATTTTGATGAAACTTGGTGTGAGGATTCTTTCGGTCAAGAGTAAGGTCGAGTTCGTAGATAGGCGTTGTAGCCCTACGTTTAGGGGTGGGGGACGGGGTTTAAATTAAGGGGCAAACAAAATATTTTTAAACAGCTAATGTGATAGTCGATTATGGGGTAAAGAGACATGCTGAACACGACGGTGAAAATCATTTTTTCGCCGGACAAGTAGTTAGCCCGGAATCTGGTCAAAACCGTTAAATTTGTTAAAAGCAAAAGTTTTATTTGAAGTTGACTAGATGTTCGATTTAGGGGTAGAAAGACATGCTGAACACGATTATCAAAACCATTTTCTTGCCGGACAAGTAGTTCGCCCGGAATCCGGCCAAATCCGGAAAATTTGTTAAAAACATAAGTCTAATTTGTAGTTGATTAGACTCTTAGGGGTAAGAAGAGATGCTGAATCCGTGTATGACAATTGTTTTTCTTACCCGGACACTTAGTTCGCCCGGAAATCCTGATTTTGTAAAAACAAATTCTGAAAAGATGAATTTAAATGATCATTAAAAACTTGTAAGTGAAAACTGCAACTTGGTAGTTTCTAATTGTGAAGACATCCATTATTTTATTAAATCTAAAACGCTCACTGTGATTCTTATTGGCGTCATGCGACGTGATTGCCCGGATAGCACTGTTTTGTAGATTTTGAACTTTCTTGTAACAAGATACAAAATTGCTAGCCCACACGGAGCATCCATAAATTAAGTAAGGATAAATTAACTAAGGAAAGGAAACATATGTTTCAAGAGTCGAGGTTGCATTAAAGGGAAAATCCTTCATTTGTCCTTTCAGTTAACCTAGCAATTCCAGAGGCTGGTAACTTCAAACTTATATCAGCAAAGTGTTCAGTCCATCTTTAGTTGGACCGGTTACTCGAATCGATTCTACAGGTAGATGATTTTAGTCCCTCCTCTGTGCAGAAAGAATATTTTCAAGCCCCTCAACGAACTTTCATTCAATGACTTTCGACTTTCAGACATAAGAAAAACATTTGGTTTCAGCTCTTCAATTTATCTTCATGTTTCTTCGTGTTTCTTTTACCTTCTTGAAAATATCGTAAGCAAAGTTAAATTATATTAAAAAAAAAATCAAATTTTTTACTTTGTTGTAGACAATTCTACTATCTAGTTTTTCTTCGGTTGTGGCCATCTCTTTTTAGAGCGTCCATTTTTCAAACTAATTCTGTTAACAAATAATGCGATAAGGATTCTTATACAAGCTAAAAGCTTAACGCTAAATGTAACAATAAATAAATAAATAGCATCTTTTTGTATTTTTCTAAGTCAGTTTCGGTTTCGTATGGCATATCAGTAGGAAAAGGCTGTCCGAACCAACCCCTTCAAAACTGTCCGAACCAACCCCACCCTGACTGAAATAACAAAATGGCGTACTACAAGAAAACTAACTGATCTAGCTTGAAAGGACTAAGCAGGCTGTGTTTATAAGTGTGTATATATGTGTTTTGTTTATTTTCTTTCTTTTCGTCATTTACTCGGCCTTTTCAAAATGGCGGGTCATAAATAAATTACTTACTTACACCCCAATTACTAAGCTGTCTATTGTCATTTAATTGGAAGTCATCGCTAATCTTCGGCACACAGCTGTTTAAAACTTTAAACTAAAAACTTTTACCTCAAGAAAACCAATATTTTCAACTTTTTGTCAAAACCAGAAAAGCAAGTACCATGAAACTTTGGTACAAAGCTATATCACTAGAAGGCAGATGTTATGTATTTTTTTCCGATTTTAGCGACAACTTTTAATATTTGTTTTACGGGTGTCCAGTAAACCGATGAGAGGTTCTTGCCCTGATGTTATTACTCTTTCTACTCGGACCGGCGGCTTATGTCCCACTTGGGATCATTATATGGTAGCGTTCGAGCGGCAGCAGTATTCACCCTTCGAAGGCGTATAGGGATCGTAGTCTTTCGTTTAGGGAGGTCGGTTCTTTTCTTTTAACACTTACTTTATTTATTCCTTTAGTACAACCTGCTTCTGTTAACACGTAAGGTAATCTAATAATACAGACACATGTCTCGCTACAGTCAACTCCCAGAATCATCTGCTCGCTTCGAGCTTCACATCAAATTCCTATTCTTGCTTATTGCGTAGGAGCTAACCGCAGTCGCTACAAAAGATTAAACCAAAGTCCTGATCAAACGTGCCTGAAAACTCAGGAAGAGGATGTTCAACAACAGGGAACTGATAAGGCTACTTCCATCGTCCCGAGGCTTGAATTATTACCAAATATGGAGTTGCTTTTCTCAGACCGCATTATTTCAGATTACGGAATCAACTTTGATATTTAATATCCTAATACTATCCGTAACACTCGTTATCCCTTTCAAGGTTTTGACTCCCGACAAAACAAACTATGCCACTGCCAGAACTTGATTTTTATAAACTTCTCTTTACTTGGCTTACTTTATTTTTGCATTCTAAAATTTTTGATCAACCTGTCTAACTCAGTTACGACAGATGTTCCATTTCCAGTATCGGCTTTTCAATAAAATGAAAACAAAACTTTACAAGCCTCTACCCTTCCTTTTGTCCGAAAGTTTGCATGAGCGGTGGTTTGCAAGTTTTTAGACCTGAAACCTTTTGCTCCCCGGCATAGTATGCTGAATACTTTCCCGACAAAAGGGTACTTTATGTACTGATAAAATAGAAGCAATTAAATAAAAGTCTGCATCCCTTCCCTCTTTCGAAAATTTCGTTCAGGGTAGGACCTAATTTTATACAATCAATATCGAGTTCTGACTTGGCTAACCCACCCGTAAAGAAGTTAAATTTATAATTTATGGCAACACAATTAGCTTATAATTTTACAATTGTAAGTTGATTTCTAATTTTAACATTAATTTTTTTTTTACTTTAATGGAATCAATATGAAGTTCAAATTACTAAGACACCCGCGAAAATCTGAATTAAAAGAAAAATAATGCCTCTCCCAATTAAATTAATTCTTGCGCATCTGGAACTTGGTTTAACCGCGGTCACGACTCAAACTGAAAACTACGTTAACACAAACGTTAATTCGCGACGACACTACAATACCGACAACAAGAAAAATTGTCCATATTATATACACGACATAAAACAATTAATTATTTTTATTTCGTTTTATCGGAACCAATGAAAATCGGTTCTTAATTTAACTTAAGCAAAATTTACAGTATTATACACACCACATACTACAATTAATTATTTTTATCTCGTTTTATCTACTTCAACTTAAGCAAAAATTACCATATTGTGCTCACAACATTTTACAACTAATTATTTTATTTCATTTTATCTAGTAATTTATTACTATTATTATTATTACATATATATATATATTTTTTTCTTATTTTTTTTTTTTTTTCTTAATATACATTTATAGTCTTGGCTCTTCAGCCATTTGAATACATTTGATAATGTGATAAGCATGCTCAGCAAATAAAGCAATAGAAAAATCGTGGCCTTCGGCCCTTCAAATACGTTTGAAAGTATAAAACAAGCATGCTTCACTCATTGAAAAGGAAAATACTACAATTTGTGGCCTGAGGCCCTTCGAATAATTTACATGAATCACATGTTAAAGCGGCAAAACAGCACTAAAAATTATAATTGTCTTATTCCGATGTTCACTGTTACTGTTATGTACACCCACTACCGTGAAAAATTCCGAAACGGTACAACCGGACCATAAGTTCTTGCCTTGCACGGGCATTCGCGGGACGCATAAAAATATCGTTAAGCTGATCCACGGTGACCTCCATCGGAATTCTTTCTCGTCGATGACTTCTGTTGAATAGTTCCTCGTTGATGACTTCTGTTGAATAGTTCCTCGTCCATAACTTCTGTTAAGTAGTTCCTCGTCTTCATCTGTTCTGATGAAAACTCGACCGAAATGGTTACGAATGATGGTTGGTTGACTCGACGCTGACTCGGTTGACTTGATGACTTCTGTTGAGTCGTTCCTCGTCGATAACTTCTGCTGGGTTTATGGCAAAACTGCTTCTAGCTGTTCTGATGAAAATTCGACAGGAATTCTTATGAACGATGGTTGATTAACGGCTCCGTTCATCCACGGATGCGGTATGGGAGCACTCCGACTTGGAATACTAGGGAGGGGTTTTATGACTACGTCCCCTCTTGGTTCCTCTGGTAGAATAGCTGGCGAAAACGGCATGGCCTCGTATGCGAATACATCTACGGCTACTTCAAGATTCGGTGGCAACTCAGCTCGTTCGCCGTCCTCCATTGGCATGGGCAGAGTGTGAGGGCGATGCCGCTCCTCGTTCTGTGGCGACTCGGCTCGTTCGCCGTCCTCCATTGGCATGGGTGGAGTCTGAGGGCGATGCTGATCCTCTTCTCCTTCCTCATCCGCGAAAAGGTCAGCAAGCCGTTCATCGATTCTCCTAGGGCTCATATTGACGTCCCCTACCGGTTCCTCTGTTGGCGTTATCGAAGCGAAGCGTTGTCGAACTAGTTGGCTTTTCATGCTGTATGCAGGGCAGGGCCGTTATCAGCTAAGCTCTTCTGTGCTCCTTAGTCGAACTTCTGCTGATGTGGACATAACTCGTCCGCATGTACGTGACTTCTAAATGGGAAGACAGATGGCGCTGCAAGCCGTCTCTTCTTTCTCGCCACTGGCAAGATTGGTTTGAGAGCGACGACTGGTTCTTTTCTTCCTCGATGAATGATTGACGAACTGCTCCTCCATGACTGGGATTTCTGCTGAGAACGACTCGTAGTAAGGACTAAGTTGGTTCGGCTTCGGTTCGACCTGTAATATAAAATAAACGCAGTATATCTGGAATACTTATTTAATCGCTTTACACGATTACTTTTGGCGTCCTCTCATTCTCATGTTTCTTTCTTCTCCGTGTTTCTTGTTATTTGTATATGTGCTTCGCGAAAATTTAAAACACCTCAAATCTGACGTTTAACGCACATCAGATGCTAAAACCGCAAATCACGGGAGCTGTTTTAATTTAAAGACACCTCAATTCTGACGTTTAACGCACATCAGATGCTAAAACCGCAAATCACGGGAGCTCTTTAAAATTTCCCACGACTTTTCTTTGAGCGTTTAAAGTACGCTAAGGGTAACTTGACCGCAAGTTCTGACCTTTCAAATCGCGACATATGCTAATCCATTTAAGCTGGATGGCCTCTGACGGTAGTTTTTAGCTGTACAGCAAAACAAAATTTGGCGCGATTTCTACGGCACACGGTAACAAATTGAAGTTGGACGTATGCTTCAACCATATCTGTCTAGATCTATCTATCTGTCTATACTTGCTATCATGAAGAGCTTCTGGATAAAATGCCGGTTAATATCTCCGACCATTGACCATTGGTTGACACTGTCTGTGTGTCCTTCTAAGCTCTCAAAGACTCAAAACAATAATTAGTAAAACCCTCACTCGATTTGTCTATCAATCGAAATACGTGTCTAGCAGCAATTATTTAAAAATCCTGTGACTCAATTATACTGCAAAAGTACGTCAGCTACTCGCGTGAAGCAAAACCGCAAAGCTAGTCAGCAAAAGCAAAATTGAAAAATCGTGGCTGTATAGTCTCTACAGGTTTTCATTTGTGTCATAGCTTTTAGGCATGATCTGTTAGTTGAGCTACGTGACCTTCTCTTTTCAACAAAGGGGAGCGAACTCTTACTTTTCAGGGCAAAAGTAATTAGGGAAAATTTTGGGACAAGCAAAAATCGAACAAAATTTCTTTACTCAGTATTTCAGGGATTCAATCTGATACAATTGTTATTTTGTACATTCGTTCAATCTAGTATCATAATACAATCTAGGGATTATAACTGATTGATTATTACTGAGCCCTCTGACATGGTGCAGTAAAACAAAATAATAGACAGGTAAAATACCGCGTAGTTTCGGTCAAGGGGACCAACATTGACCGAGCTCACTCCAGGTTTATCAGTGCATGACATCACTACACGTTACTTCCCATTTTAAGTTGCTTAATTCTCCAATATTTTCTCACCCTGATTTAATTCAAACAAACTTTTGCTCTTTCGCTTCTCTGTTTACCTACTGGCTCATACCACACTTAATGCAAATAAAATGGTTACAGGGGTTTGAGACTCCCTACTAAATCTTCGCGAATTGAAATATCTATTTGTTTTAATAATATTTTTAGGTCTTTATAAGTTGAGAAAAGAATATTTAGAAACTGCACCGTCTTTAGTGCCGAGACAGGTCGCTCCGGCCGGTGTGAGCCTGTCTTAAGCCCTTTCGACAGTATTACACGACAATAGACCATTAGTAAAAACATAATGTGCACTTAATATTAAAACTCTGGGTCTATTATTGATTTATTAAACTTTATGATTTCTTCCATCTTTCTGAAACAAGGGAACTAAACTAAACTTTCTTGTCCATGTATTATTTGCTACGCCAAACATAAAATGAAGCAAGATAAAGCCAAGTGAGTACTCAGTAAAACAGCAACATTACAAATTTAATTTAGCGACCACTGACTACTATTCTATTATATTGTATATGAACAAAATCGCAATAGCTCGACGAGTTTATCCTGGGCTTCAAAGAGCAAATCTTGCACGTCTGCAAGGTGACCTTTGACGCCCCGGAATTCAACTGTTGTAACGTTTATTATTTCTGCAGTCCTAAGATTTTCTGCTTATTTTGCTAACTTGAGCTTCTGTTCGCGCGTGTTCCAGCTTTTCTTCTGAAACCCTATCTGCGCCTCCATCTTTTTCCTCTTGTTAATTTCCCATATTTGTCTGATCGTGTTTATTTGTCTTTCATCTGTAATAAAACACTGACAACTACTATACATGTAATTTACTTTTAGTAATTTACCCCTCTATTTATTGCCTTTGATTTTCGGGTAAATAAGGGCTTCCAAGCTTATCATACCCTAACCTATTCGGGCGGCGAACTTCTCTGGACGTTTGTCTAGTACCTCTCGTAGCCAGATCAAACCTAACACCTTGCATTGCACCGCGGCGCGCGGCTTGTTTCCATAGAATGGCCGGTAGCACTGCTAACATCACTATAGTTTTTAACTATTTTTGATCTAGCTAAAACTGGCAACTGCAAAAACATATCATGACTGATAAGGGACACAGAAGCGCCACTGTCTCCAAGCGCACGTTCAGGAATATCACATATTGAAGCATTAAAATACGGCAAGGCATTGCAATTCACTCCATTGCAATTAGCAAAATACGACGCAATAAAATTTCCACCCATATTTTTAGTCAAATAAGCCGGGACAGGATGCGCATCAGAATTTACTGAAACGTGACGAAGTGCGCGTCCCCTTACAAGTTTAAACGGCTGCTGTTTTCAGACACCAGGCATTCCCTTGCGAAATGTCCGTTTTTCCCACAATTAAAACACTTTTTCGGATTAGATCCGGCGGACTGACTGCGACATTGTCTTGCCAGATGCCCGATCCTTTGGCAGTTATAGCAACGGATGGTACGTGGTGCGCGACATTCGCGAGCAAAATGACCAGCTTTGTTGCAATTGAAGCAATTCTGACTCGATGTACCCGGTTTTCGGAACTCGGGCCTCCCACGGTGACCTTCCCGAACATTCTCATTCCCTCCCTTATCGCGAGAACTATCCCTGTAGCTGCTTGTGTTATTCGACGGGCGGTTATCTCGTGACGACTCCCGACGGTGAAATGTTTGGCGGCTCGAACCCACAAATATAGCGCCGTCGCGACCCTTATTTCGCATGTTTTCTGTAGCCATACTATCTCGTGAGGTTCTATTTGCTACTACACTAGGGTTAGTTTCAACTGAAATAGGAGCGATAGCAGCAAGCACATTATGCGATTTAGCTTTTGCAAATTCACGTGCGCGAAAATCGTTGATCAAGAACTGTTTTGCCTCCTCAAAATCTTTGGGGCACTTCGCGACTACCCTCATTCCCAGACTAGGAGAAAGACTGTCAAGAAGGAGGTTTTTCAACAGATTTGAGTAGCCGGCAAAACTTTCTTCGGCTGCCGACGGCATTTGATCAAAGCCCATTAATTTTAAAACCTTCAATTTCAGCTTTTCTAAAAATGGAAATGGGTCTTCGCCATCCTCTAGACGAAGAGTTTCGTGAATCAATCGTGCTCTAAGAGATGTGTGCTCAAACTGGCTTGCCAAAGCCTTCTTCAAATCGTCAAACGACTCGAATTCCGCGTGGCTTGTTAGGAAATTAGCCGCGTGCCCCGTTGTTTTCATGAATGCCAAACGGATAAGTTCATCGCTCTGAATAGACTTATCCCAGAATTTCAAATTTTCCAGCATCTCAAGAAATACCAAAACGTCTTCGCTACCAGTGAAGGTAGAGACTTGCGATGCAATTTTACAAAGCGTGTCAAGGGACATTTTTGCTGTGTCTTCGACAGACATTTTACGTTCGCTCAGTAACCCCGTAAAAAAAATAAAATAGAAAAATGTACTCAAAACACTAAAACACTATATACCATAATATCTAGCCTACACCTTCCCTCCAAACGAAAGACGACGCGTCACCAGTAAACCGATGAGAGGTTCTTGCCCTGATGTTATTACTCTTTCTACTCGGACCGGCGGCTTATGTCCCACTTGGGATCATTATATGGTAGCGTTCGAGCGGCAGCAGTATTCACCCTTCGAAGGCGTATAGGGATCGTAGTCTTTCGTTTAGGGAGGTCGGTTCTTTTCTTTTAACACTTACTTTATTTATTCCTTTAGTACAACCTGCTTCTGTTAACACGTAAGGTAATCTAATAATACAGACACATGTCTCGCTACAGTCAACTCCCAGAATCATCTGCTCGCTTCGAGCTTCACATCAAATTCCTATTCTTGCTTATTGCGTAGGAGCTAACCGCAGTCGCTACAAAAGATTAAACCAAAGTCCTGATCAAACGTGCCTGAAAACTCAGGAAGAGGATGTTCAACAACAGGGAACTGATAAGGCTACTTCCATCGTCCCGAGGCTTGAATTATTACCAAATATGGAGTTGCTTTTCTCAGACCGCATTATTTCAGATTACGGAATCAACTTTGATATTTAATATCCTAATACTATCCGTAACACCAGACCCACCCCGTGTCCGATCCAACTCCGAGCTCCCCTATACGTACCTCAAGATTCCGGATTCCCCCTCTCACCTCACGATGGTCTGATGGGGTAACTACTATTCTCTGTGTATTTCTGGCCCGGTCCCTGATTTTCCTGCCAAGTTTCAACGTCCCAGCACAAAGCACCTCGGGAACACCTCAGTTCCGAAATCCCCCCCCCCCCCCCTGCAGTGCACGAATCCTGTCCGGTTCTGTCAACTATATGTCTAGGACTTGTGCTTGTTCTTCCCACCGTTTCACACGAGTTACTGGTCCCCCCCCCCAACTCCCCCAAAGTGACCGGATCCGACCCAGACTTGAAACAGGAAATATGAGACACGAGATCTTTCCACAGATCAAGTTTCATTAAGACCCTGTCTTCCATTCAAAAGCTACGTATACCTCAAGATTCCGGATTCCCCCTCCCTCACCCGCCCCACGATGGTCGGACTGTGGAAGTGACGATCTTCAAGTGTTTTTTTCTTTTGTCCTTAGTATGCCTACCAAGTTTCATCGTTCTTGCACATCTAGTACCCTAATTCGAAAACAGTGGACCTCCCGGCAAACCGACCGACCGAAAAGCGATCGGCATATGGCACTTGATCGGAGCTGCAAGTGCCATAAGTAACTGAATACTTATCCTCTCGTCAGGCATAGACTACTATACATAATCCCATTTCTGCATAGTCTGCTAGGCCTGTTTAGCTAGGCCTACGCAAGATTATTTTCCTTCTAGGCCAATAGACCAAGTTGTTCAGTGCTGTATGATTCTAGTAAATCAGTAAATACTTGAATACTAGTCAGAAAATTCAGTAACTGAACAAAAACAGAAACTGTAACATTCAAATATTAAATTTTGACATTTAAAAACCGAAAATTATTTATTTTTTAGAGTCGGGTTGAAAAAACTCAAAAGGAGGGAACAGACCATCTCTCGGAGTGGTTGCATGTATAGGTTAGAATCATGGCAAAGTTAAAAAAAAATGCAGTTTCTAAAACTGTAACATTCAAATATTAAATTTTGATATTTAAAAAACCGAAAATTATTTATTTTTTAGAGTCGGGTTGAAAAAACTCAAAAGGAGGGAACAGACCATCTCGCGGAGTGGTTGCATGTATAGGTTAGAATCATGGCAAAGTTAAAAAAAAAATGCAGTTTCTCGTGTCCTCGGCGTTTTAAGTTAGACTGTTGATCCTTGGTCTGTTTTCAGGTTTATTCCTAAATACAAGCGAAGCATGGAGTTCATCCTCGATGGCCAGAAGAAAACCCATGCTCATTACGAAGAAATAATCCAGAAAATCCAGCCCTATCCAGGCCGAATTTCCAGCATCGCCGAGGCTTATGTTGCCGAAATGGGGAGATTGGGATCGAACCCTGGAACGTTTACCAAAATGCAGCTGTACTGTGTATTGGCGGATATGTTTGGAGCTGGAACGGACACAGCCATGACGACGATCAAGTGGATTTTGCTTTACGTGACGAAGCATCAGGCCGTTCAGGTTAGTTTGACCGCAGGGCTGCTTTGAGTCCAGCAAATCCCTTCGACGTCCTCACTTTCAATCATTATTTTAATCCCATAGCACAATTATATTGGGAACAAAAAAGAAAAGGGAAAAAAAACAAATGCAATAGCCTACTATCAACTAAAAAAAATAAAGAATGCCTCGGGTTGTTACTGCCAACTAGTAGTGATACATGACTACGTCCAGTCTGCCCTGGACCGTGGGATTCCAATAGATAGTATCCTAATCGATCTACTTAAGGCCTTCCACCGAATATCCGTGCGAAAACTCATCCACTGCTTAGAGGTCTATGGAATCAAGGGGCAGCTGAAAAATTGGCTCTCAGCATACTTGAATGGTAGAAAAATTGCAGTCAAAATTGCAGACACACTATCATGTGGATAGTGTGTCTGCAGGATAGATGCAACCAGTGGCGTCCCACAAGGTAGTGTTCTCGGCCTTGTCTTGTTCGTCATGTACATAGATGGCATAAATGCCATCCCAAACCGATTTCGGCCTGTTTACAGACGATACGAAGCTCCTGGCAGAAGCTAGTGGATCATCACAAATCCAAAGCGACTGGGACGCCCTGATAGAGAAGTTCAACTTTCAGTGGCAACTTTCACCAAATGTAGCAAAATGCTCTGTCGTCCATCTTGGCCGCAAAATCCGAAGAACTCGTACAAAACGAAAGGTATCGACCTGACAAAATCTACCTGCGAAAAGGACTTAGGTATAATACTGAGCTCGGACCTCAAACCAGAAAAGCACATCGGCCTGGCTGCGCGTAAAGCATCATATACTCTTTGGCTACTCACTCACTCCCTACGATACCTTGACATTCACCCAAAGAACTCACCGTACACAACCTACGTCAGGCCACAGCTTGAGTACGCCACTGTCATCTGGTCACCATATCTCAAAAAGGATATTGACAGAATAGAACGAGTCCAGAAACTCTTTGTAAAAGGACTTCAATGATTCAGAAACCTTCCGTATGACGAAGCTCTAAGAAGGCTCATTCTCCATAAACTTGAGAGATAAGAAGAACGATCTTAGACTTAAAAAACCCTTTTCAAGATAGTTCACGACAATTTTGGAACGTAAAAGACAAGCTTGTTCATATAACTCCCCAAAGCAACACAAGATCGCATAGTCTGCAGTTGGAGCCTGTGAAGATGAAGATTGCAAGATCTAATTCTTACCATCATTCGTTGATACCCCGGGTCATCAGGGTCTATACTACTACTACTTGTTGAAGCATTTGCATAGAGTAGCGCTGATCACGGTTTTCTATTTCTTTCGTAATGAATGGTCAGCTCGGCTTCAAACCTTATATTTGTAGCACTGATAGGCTTTCATACTCTTGATAAAGTCGAGAAACGTCTTGAAAAAGACGCTCTCCACTTCGCATAGACAATGGTACCAGCTCTCCCAGAAAGCAAAAATCTACACAGGTAACGTAAGCATTGATGATGATCTCAATGTCGCGGTTCAAAATCAGCTCTGGCCACTAGGATAGTAACTCTTCAAATTTTCAATTCAATCGGTAAATAAATTTTGACTCTATTAATAATTCCGACGCAGAACTTGCGGCAAAACCTTATAGTTTGTGAACCAGAAATCGGAAGTGAATCTTTAAGACTCCAATCGATGCGCATTGGTTAGCATCGTTTCCCCTCAAGTTTTCGGAGTTTCGGACCAGAAACTCAGTTTTTTTTTCATTTACACCTGTCGAGTACCGGGAAATTTTAGATAACTGAACAATTCACAACTTAATTATTTATTGGCGTAACACCATGAAACTTGGTCAGGTGATCAGAATTAGCGTTAGCTATCGAATGGTATATAGTTTGTTTGAAAATTCCCCTTTTTTCTCCTCCCCCCCCCTACTTTTTGCCGTTAAAAGCCACGTTGCACTAATTAAACCTGTTAATCCGCTTAGACATTGCGAAGGTGCGCTCGCAAGGCCACGATCTTGGGCTTTGGTAAAGCACATATAAGGCTTATAATACGTCCCCGGGGAAGGTTGAAGATTTGCGGGAGAATAACTTTCTTTAAATAGTAATATTTTATTCTAATAACAAATACCAGTAAATAGAGCGTGAAAATACGAGCACAACGGTATGTGATTTTCCATAACTTCAAAGAGTTGAGCAAACTTTTAGTAACCAAGAGTAACCAAACTAGCACAACAATCCTTGGACGAAATCAACGAATACTCCACCAGAAAGCAGAAAAAACAAAACTAATACTCTTCCACCAGTAAAGAAAGCAAAGACAAAGAAAAAGATACTAATTTTCAATCTCGGGCGATGGACTCGGACGATGTTTGTGACTTGTATGGTTTCTATATATATATATATATATATATATATATATCTGTATTTGAAAGCGATTAAGCCATATACAGAAAAACAAAACAAACAACAATCTCAACTAACAAACAACCTCACATTCTTTACTTAATATGATATGATATGATATTTATTGCAAAAAGCCAACTGGCCATAGCAACTACCACAAAAAATCACTTACAATAAAACAAACAAAACAACAAAAACAAAAATGACAATCCTAGATATAGCTTAATAACACTTACATTAGATCCTCCCGATGCTTCGCTGCCAACCGGACGAACACTGCCAAATTTCTCATTACTGCGAAACACTTGTCTCCAATCAGATCTACTAACCCTTCCTCCCCTAAGGCACTCCTCCCAAACATTTCTTCCCTTAATCCCCCCAACTCACCACATTCACACATAAAATGTAACAGACTCTCATCAATTTCACCACACATAGGGCAAAAGTATGGACCATCACGTACCCTGTTTTTCCCCATGTATTTCCTTTTTTCCCCAAGTGGTAGTGCGTTCCCCCTTAAACAAACTAGTGCCTCTAAACTTTTCGCATCCAAACCCGCCCTAAAATATAGTTCCTCCCCCCATCCCTCTTTAGCTTTTGCATAAACTTTCAATGATTCAGACTGGTCCTTCATACATTGCCACATTTGCACTTCTTGTTCACGCAGTACTCTTTCTACCTCTTTTGACACTGACCCTAAACCTGCTGACAAACCTTTTCCTCCATTCCAAAACACAGACATTCCACATTCATCCAATATCGTCTTAACTTGTTGTGGCCAAGATTCTCTTGATACGTCCTGGAGGGCCTCCATATAAGCTCCCTTCAGAGGGCGTACTCTTGGCAGTGTTAATATATTCTCCCAAAATCGGACCATTCTAATTAACCGTCTATTTCTTAATGAATACAAACCAAGATCTCCGTTCACAACAATATTACTAAAAGACTCTTTAACTCCCAACCAACGCTTAAAATATTTGTTTTGGATTACCTCCATTTTTGGTGCCTTTACATACCCCCAAACTTCTGAAGCATAATGCATTGTAGGTACAATTTTTGTTTGAAATACCTGTTTATGTAACTTAAGATTTTTAAGATCACGGAGACTACTACCCATCACTAGCCCCGCACTACGACTACCTCTTGACACGCCCATCTCCACATGCTTTGTAAATCGGCAATTTGAAGAAAACTTAACTCCCAGGTAAACAAACTCGTCCACCACTTTTAAAGGAGAACCACCATACAAGAATCTATCCCCCGGGTCCACTTTACCCCTTCGTCGGAACACCATACAAAAGGTTTTACTAGTATTAATCAATAATTCTTTTTTGCCAATATACCGTTCCATAAGATCCAATAATCTTTGCAAATGCTCTCTTGAATCAGCCATCAACACTACATCATCAGCAAATAACAACAGACAAAGACTGATTATATCTAGTGATAACATTGGTGCACCATTCTGGTTCATAAATTCTTCAATATCATTCAAAAAAATAGAAAATAATTTTGGTGACAATGTACATCCCTGCTTTACTCCAATTTTTGAAATTACCTCCTTTGAGAACCTTCCCGCCACCTTCACCACAAACTTCACTACTGAGTAAATCTCTACAATCACCAAAACGAAAGGCCCAGGCAACCCTAAATCCATCAAGGACTGGATCAGCAGTTTTCTATTGACCGTATCAAACGCTCCTTTTAAGTCCAAGAATGCTACATACAACTTACCTTTTCTGACCCGAGTATATTTCCTAGCTAATACATTCAAAATGAAAATTTGGTCCAGAGTGCTGTAACCCTTCCTGAATCCTGCTTGGAGGCGCGTCAGTACTTCAGTTTTATCAATCCACCTCATTAGTCTAAAATCCAACACCTTACAAAACAACTTACTAATCACATTACTCAAATGGATGCACCTATAATTCTCCTTCGATGACTTATCTCCTTTCTTAAATATTGGTACTGCCACAGATATATCCCATTCCTTGGGTCACTTCGTATTTTTTATAATAAAAGAAAACATCGTCGCCAGGATTGGTAGTAGACTAACCTTACCTAACTTCCAAACCTTCGAAGGAATCCCGTCTAGGCCCGGAGCCGACGCACCTCTCATCTTTTGAAGCCGGTCGAAAACCTCCTGCTCGTTCACTGGTTCTAATAGCCTATAATCATCTTCTCTTAACGGGAATCTCACAACATCTTCTAATTCTTTTTTAATATCATCTAGCACCCAATCCCCCCCTTTATTAAGACTATTTTCTTTTTCCTCAAGGAATTTTGGCCATGACTCTGCTGGTGGTACATTCGAATACTCATTTTTCCCCATTGAAGACTTTATTTCACTCCAAAACTCCTTTCTATCCTTCTCTTTAAAAGCCTTCACTATATTTTTATTATTTTCCTCACAACACCTCCTCTTCTTTATCTTTATTAACTTCTTGTATTCACTACGCATATTCCGATATTCTACCAGCTTTTCCAGCAAACTCACCCCTTTCGCTTCCTTCACCATTTTGAACGCATGCACTACCATACTCCTCCTTACCTTGCACTCCGCATCAAAGAAATCTTTATTCTTTCTAGGTCTACCTTTATCAACACACTTTCTGCTACTTTCATATACATAATCTGATACTTCCAACAGTGATTCATCCAGTAACCCCTCCGACAACATTTTCTCACATTCAAGCATTTTTTGTTGAGTAAGATCACTTTCTAAAATCACTTTTACTCTCTCCTCTGCACATTTACTCATTTTTACTGGTCGATTTATCTTCACCGAATCCTTCCTCTTATCAATTCTTTCTTTCATTCCACCAAGATACTCCGGTACATCTCTCATCAATACTTCCCTCTTTACTCTCATTCGCAATGTAATCGGGACATGGTCTGAACCAATTAAATTATCAACACTAAAATCCATGCAAAAAGGCCAAAGAGGAATGCTTACCAGCCCGTAATCAATTAAGCTAGGCACTCCACTACCATAACATGTAAACTCCCCTATATGTTTGTCTTCTCCCACCCTTCCGTTTAAAATCAACAAATTCTCCTCCCTACAAAAATCCAAAAGGTTCAAACCCCACCTATTTTTCTTACGTAGCTGATCTTTACTCCTCCTATCCACAATCTCCTCATTCACCTCTCTCCTACTTATCCCACATGGTTCGTCCGGGGACAGCTCCACATCGGGAAGATCGGTTGCTGCACCAGTGTACGCGTTAAAGTCTCCTAGAAACAAAAACAAATGGTCATGGTACCTCAAACGAAAAACGCGCGTTTCTTCTTTCAGTAGTTCCCATACGTCTTCACTACCATATGAACTCGACTGTGGTGGGACATAAACGCTACACACTAAAAGCTTAACATCTCCTATACGTAGTGCCACCCACACCATATTCTCCGAACGCGATTTCACCCTAAAACAGCCCTGACACAGATCTTCTCTAACACACATAGCCACCCCTCCATAATACCGTCCATTTGCTGAAATTTCCCTGAAACTCTCGAAAGACCTATAACCCGGCAAATACGTTTCCTTTCCTCCATGTGACCACGTTTCAACCAAACTAATAATGCTCCAACTTTTATTCTTGGCCTTACTTAACTCCAAAATGTCTAAACCTTTTATTTCTGAAAAACCTTGAGTGTTCCAATGAATAGCATCCAGAATCGTTTCCTCATGAACGCAATGGCCAGGCTTTTCCTAGTCCGATCCTTTCTCAGCCGCTTCAGCACTTGCTGGGTTCCCATCACTTGGAACCTCACCTTCACAGTTATTTACACCTCCGACAGAATCTTTTCTCCCGAATAATTGTCTCGGAACCGCTGTTAATAAACTCGATCTCGCACGGAAAGACCCTGTCCGCTTTTGGGGTTGCGCGACACTGTCATTGGGGCTGATCACTTCAGCGTTACTTCGTTTCGCCATTTTGTTAACTGGGACAACAACTGACTGTACACTGATAGATTCCGGACCCTTGGGAATTGGTGCAAACTGCATAGCGCTGCTGAAAACATTAGCATTACTTACGTCTTCAACACTCCCGAAACTTGCGGCACTAGCGAATGTTCCCAATGAACTTGCCCGTGAACGCGTACCGTCTGAGTTAACAACCCCTGAGTAGCTACGGTAACTACGCACGTCCTTTACGTCTTGTCGAATAACTTCCTCAACTTTTTCCGTTGTAAAATTATACGCGAACATTCTCGCTCCCACCAGAAGCTTCACACCCCTCAATTTCGCATCCTGCTTATTTTTCCTTGCATCTTCAAGCATTGGCTTTAACTGCCCTCGAGCGAACAATTCTCTAGCCGTGTAATCCGGTGCCGTGAATACACTAAATCGTTTTAGTTGCTGTGATGATCTGAGTACGTAATCACGTGTAAGCGCGCTGACGAACTTTATTAAAACAGGGGGAATCCCATTCGCCGATTTTAGGCGGAATACGTCTCGTATGTCTTTAAATGTCAAGTTCAGGTTTGGGATTCCGGCATTAAGTAACTGTGCAACATCTTCCCCAAGGGAGTTTCCTCTGATCTTTGGGGAGAAATTGTATATGATGATGTTATACCGTTTCCCGTCTTTCTCCGCAAAATCCACCCTTTTCCTCGTAGCCAATACTTCCGCTTCTAGTTTGGTCACTTTCGACTGCACCGAACCCATTTCAGCAAACCAGTGTGCAAATCCAGAGTCCATTTTACTCGATAACTCTTCTTTTGTTTTCCTTATTTCTTCCAAAATCTGTTTCATGGCTAGATCTCCCATCTTTAACAGCCTACTAAGATTGGAAAGGTGTACCTGTTCGAGAGCCTGTTATTTTATCCACGCTGACTCGGGCGTGCAGTTCGCTAAGCCACCGTTAATTATGCCACGGCTAACAGCAATTCCAAATCAGCTTCTCAGCAAAATCCACCTCCAACAACGATTTCAAGTCGAATTCACTGTATATTTATTTCACGTCTTGACTGAATGAATGCTGAATGGCAATATCCTACCGACTTTCTGCTAAACTAATAACTTTTTCTACCATGTTGCCAAAACCCACTATAGACCTAGCATTTGTAGACTTAAAGCACAATGGACACTTCTAATTCTTTACTTTGTATTAAATGCTTCACAAATAAACATTTCCGACTTCCTTTAGAAGGCGCTTCGAAAATCGGCCGTTTTCTTGTTATCCCTTGTCTTTACCTCTCTGACATTTCGGCGATCCAAATCTTAGGAGCTGGGATATCGTGGCAGGAAATTAAAAAACTATAGATAGAAATGGATATATTTGAGATGTCACCAAAGTCAAGCCGCAGATGCAGTTTACCTGACTGTTCGAGTGTTTCATCAGAAGTTCCATGGCTTAAAGTGCCTGTTAAAAGTTTTTCTTTGTGGAATACTGTTGTGAAGCTTGATTAGCTTGCTTTATAAAATGTACCAGAATATGCAATAAGTTTATACAAATAAAATAGCTACAAAAATCATTCAAAAACAAATAACCTACTCAAATCTGAATTATACAAGCTGACTTGTGCATAAAATAAAGATCTGCTAAGTATTATAAGAAACATCACTTTTATCTTTGTCCAAGCTAGTAGCTTGAGCATGTACTGGCCTAAAAAATTACGATTTGAAATATCACAGAGAGGAAACTGTTGAAAAAGCTGCTGATCTAGGGGGTAAGCATTGTTCCTAGGGTGTTACTGAGTGGGATTGTGGTAGTTTGATGTGCCCATTGAACTTTAAGGATACCTAGAAGTAGCTCATCCCCCCCATTCTGAAAAAGAGTACCCCTTATATTAGAAAGCTCCTCACACCTCAAGAGAACATGGCCCAGCCCCTCACTCGAATTACAAAAAGGACAAGGATACTGCGCTTCCGGACCACGACTTTTCCTTTTCCAAAAACTTTTTCCAAGTACTGGTAGTATATTTGAGTGGTTTTTTTTTTAGCGGATGATCCAGGAGGAGCTAGACCATATCGTCGGTCGTGACCACCAAGTCCAAGTTGCCAATCTGTCAAGCTTGAGCTATACTGAAGCGGTCATTCTGGAAGTCATGCGAATTAACAACATTCTCCCGCTAGGAGTTCCACACGGATGTCTGGAGGTAAGTTTCTCCCCAGAGGTCACTCACTCTCAAGCAGTGGGTGTACATAAGCAACATCCAATCGTAGTGTTTCGTAAACCGTTGAGTTCGGAATAGATTACCTTAAAGGACACCTGAACAATGAAACCATACTTGAACACACCATGGAGAATGCATTTACAGACATGGCCACGGAGAGCATTCTTCTCCTGAGCGTGACGTTTTCAAAATACGGATGTTTGTTTCTGAAGGTTTGCACATGCAGACTCCAAGACAGAAAGCGCAATTCATTCAAATCTTGTACAGCGCTGGCCGGATCGTATTGGAATTTCTTCTAGATATACGTTTGGGCTTAACTGGTTAAAAAATATTCCAGAAGAAGGGATGATTGGAGACATTTGTTCATTTCTAAAATTGTTCGGTACCGAAATAAGGACAGATGTAAAATGGAGCAAAAATCATAGCTTGGAAACACTATTTCGTATTTGGATTGGGTTTTCTGCAGGTAATGTTAACGGAAGTCATACAGATAGGGATGATATTTGGTACTCTTCATTCCGGTGTCCTTTAAAAATCACCTTAAATCAGAGCTTGGAGTGAAATAAGGACTTTGATCCTGTTTAATCACTCCTTGTGATTCGAGATGGAGAAGAGGGAACCGACCAGAGCCTCGTTTTTGTTGCATGCTGCAGGTCCACTTCTCGGCCGATTCCGGACTGATTCTTTCCACATCCGTTTTTGCACTGTAGCGCTTCCGGCTTCCTAGGAAGACGGCAGCGCTTCTCGAGAATCACGGACTTGCTCCCCGACCAAGTCCGTGCTTCCCTGCAAGATGCTGCAGCGCTGCCGCTTCAACCAAGAAGAAAGTGAATCCAAAAACGCATATTATGCAAAAGCAAAGAAGTGCTGCAGCAGCGATGCGGCAGCGCTATTGCAACAAAAACGAGGCTCAGACCTTGGCTTATAATTTTTTTTATCGAGACTGCAACCCCTCGGTTCCACCTTAGTAGTCGGCTCCACAGATCACACGTTTTGTGTAGTATCAGGGACCCATAAGTTTCTTGTAATGACTCGCCATTCAGGGGGCTTGTCACTAAGAGATTTCTGATGCGCTCTTGACCGAGCGTCAGATAGTTCGAGAAATAACCACGGGGATAAAATACCCGACTATCCAGATAGACAAAAATTTTCGCAGCTGATGTGCTGAACTAGGAATATTTCTCTGTAATGGAAGAGTATCGTCGATCTTTTGTCCTAGCTTAGTACCTGGTGGCATGCTTGCAATTTTGTATATCTATGCAAGAACGCCGATTCGACCCAAGCGGAATTTTTGGAAACTAGGTGAGGCTCGGGCAACATAGCAACATAGAAGCATAGGAAATGACAAGCCCCTTGAATGGCGAGTCTTTACAGGAAATTTATGGGTCCCTGGTAGTATGTATGTCTGTATATTCTTTATAACCCGTTACATTCAAACTGAACAAGAACGGAGTAAATGGAAGAAAAAGAAATAAAGAACAAAAGAGAGAAAAGACCATTAGCGATGCAGATGAAGAAAAACACAAAGGGCGAGTTAATCAGTGGTCATCCATCGGGCACAAAGTACTGGGAACTTTCTGAACTAGCTTATCTACACTGCAGCAAAAAATCTTGCAGCATTTCCTACTTGGATTAATCTTGTCTCTAAAAAGATAACCTTATCTCAGTAGAGAAACGATTAATCCCAGTAGTAAATACTGCAGTTAACTTTAATCCTTACTCGGAGAAACTTTGTACAGTGTACAGCCTCGTTGGGTTCTACCAGGCTGAATTTTCTTATTAGATACCTAGCTTTCCTACTAGGTACCTGATTTTACTGGTTTATTTATTTTATTAATGTTCAAACAAATATACGTACTTACAACAGTTTTCAGCCGAAAAGAGCACTGCCAGTAGGCTATGCCCCCCAAGTACAACAGATTGGTTTCGACCTTCTGTAAATGGTTATTAAAGGCAAAATCTGGGCGAAAATTGGGTATTAAATTTTATTTGAAAAGGTTAGGTATAGTCATATTTATTTATTTATTCATTTATTTCCCTTAGAACTGAGGAGTATAATATAGTTGGAATATTGGTTTATTCTGATAAATCAAGAATACAAAATGTGACTTTTCATTTTTTCATTTATTCAGAACTCAGAACTGACGAGTATAAAATAATGTTTACAGTTGGAATATTGGATTATTTTGACAAATCAAGAATACAAAAGGTACCTTTTTATTTGTTTATTTATTCATTTATTGCCCTCAGAACTTAGGAGTACAAAATAATGTATATACATGGAATATTGGTTTTCAGCTGCTCCTTAACAAAAAAGTTCGATCATATTTGATAGTGCAAAACGGATATGTCAGCTAAATTTTATCAAAGCTATAGAATAGAATAGAATTTATTGCACAAAAAGCCTGAGGCCATGGCAAAAATGGTTACAAAAAAAGAGAACACTTGAAGGAAATAGTAGAACTAAACTAAAGGAAATTCTCCCTGTGGGCTAAAGCTATTTTTAGGAACCTTACCAGCCTCTTCAGATCTTGAAAACACTTACTTCCAATAACGCTCATCATCCATACTTCATCATTTACTGTAATTACATTCCCAAAAGTCTCAACCCGCAGGTCATCTAGCTCACGGCATTCATTCACAGATCAGATGTAACAAATTCTCATTCTCGGTACGACACATAGGGCAAAAATAGGGACCAGGGTCCTAATTTATTCCCCAAATATTCCCTCCGTTTTTCCAATGGCAAACAATCAGCCCGGCAACTAATTAAAATTCTTAGATCCACCCACTTAATCCCAGCCTCAAAATAAACCTCTTCCCCCCATGTCTCTTTGTCTGAAGTATAAAACCTTAAAGAAGGTGACAGACTTTTTGCCAGGTGCCATGCTTGAATTTCCTGGTTCAAAAGTCTACCTGCCACCGCACGTGCAACCTCTCCAACAGGTAGTCCTGGTCCATCACCTGCGTTCCACCAAATTGAAAAACCATAATTATCTAATATGTCCTTAATATTATTTGTCCAAGAGTCTGACGCCTCGTCCCTTATACATTCCTTATAAGCTGCTTTAACTATTCTAATACGCGGTAATTGCAATAAGTTCTCCCATAGCCCTGTCATACTTATCCATCGCTTACGCCTTAGGCTTGATAGTCCTAGAACTCCTGTTATGACTACTGTACTCGTTGTATTACTAACACCTAAAATTCTCTTAAAAATATCTTAGCTGCAGGTGTTCTATCTTTTCACTTCTACCAAAACCCCATGCTTCAGAACCATAATGCATCGCAGGGATAATCTTTGTATTAAACACATGCTTCTGTAGCTTCATATCTTCAATCCTACTTAACTTACTCCTAAGAACCATATTTATACTAAGTATTCCTTTTTTCCAACTAAAATCAAATTGACTAGAAAATTTTCCATTAAACTTAATTTTACAACCTAGGTATGTAAATTCACCACTATATTCTAGATCTTGACCTTTAAATTTTAGCCGAGGTTCCTCGTCTACCCTACCCCCTTTCCGAAATACCACCACCACCGTTTTCTTAGCGTTCAGCTCTAATTCCTTAATTTGAAGGTATTGTTCTAACATATCAAACAATTTTGAAGAGATTGTCGGGAATCTGCAATCAGGGCAATGTCATCTGCAAACAGTAACATAAAAAGTGTTATAACATCTAGGCTTACCGTGGGGGCTCCATTATTCATCATAAAGTTCTCCAAATCATTGATATATAAGGAAAACAGTTTCGGCGACAATGTTTCCCTGCTTAACACCCTTCCGGGAACGAATTTTACGAGACAAATCCCTGCCTAACCGAACTACAAAATAAATACTAGAGTATATCTGTATTATGAGCCTGACTAGCTTACCAAGCAATCCTATATCCATACGGGTCTTAACTAGGAGTCCTCGCTTTACATTATCAAACGCTTCTTTCAAATCCACGAAACCTGTGTATAACGTTCTCATTCTTACAGATAAATGTTTCCTAGCTAGAATACTCAACGTGTAAATCTGGTGAACCGTACTATACCCCTCCCTGAAACCTGCCTGGACTCTACTCAACTTATCATTCTTTCCTAGCCAGTCCTGCAATCCAACATCGATTACTTTACAAAACAGCTTACTTAACGTAGTCCCTAAGTGAATTCCCCGATGATTTTCATGCTTACTTTTATCTCCTTTTTTGGGATCCCAAAACGTAAGTGGAGGGATACCTATGACATCGAAAAGTTGCCCGTCTGTCCGTCCGTCCGTCTGTCCGTCCGTCTGTCCGTCCGTCTGTCCGTCCGTCTGTCCGTCCGTCTGTAAGCACGATAACTCTCGAAGGGAATGAGATATTTTGATGAAACTTGGTGTGAGGATTCGTAGATGGGCTTTGTAGCCCTACATTTAGGGGTGGGGGAGGGGTTTCAAATTAAGGGGCAAACAAAATATTTTGAAACAGCTAATGTGGTAGTCGATTATGGGGTAAGAAGACATGCTGAACACGATGTTGAAAACCATTTTGTCATCGAACATGTAGTTCGCCCGGAATCCGGCCAAAACCGGAAAGTTTGTTAAAAGTAAAAGTTTTATTTTAAGTTGATTAGATGTTCGACTTTGGGGTAGGAAGACACGCCGAGCACGGTGGTGAAAACCATTTTCTCGACGGACAAGTAGTTCGCCCGGAATCCGGCCCAAACCGGAAAGTTTGTTAAAATTAAAAGTTGAAGTTGAAGTTGAATAGATGTTCGATTTAGGGCAAGAAGACATGCTGAACACTTATGTGAAAACAATTTTCTATCCGAACATGTAGTCCGCCCGGAATCCGGCCAAAACCGGAAAATTGGTAGAAGTTAAAGTTTTATTTCTAGTTGATTAGATAACCGATTTAGGGGTAAGAAGAGATGCTGAATCCGTGTGTGACAATCATATTTTACCCGGACATATAGTTCGACCGGAATCCGGCTGGAGTCGGAAAATTTGTTACAAGTTAAATTTTATTTGAAGTTGATTAGATGTTCATTATTGGGGAAAGAAGATACTCTGAGTTCATTTTTGAGCTTTTTTTTTTCGCTGGACAATTAGTTCTGGAGTTTGGCCGAAATCGGGAAATTGGCGGTAGTGGCAGGAAGTTTTTCTCAGATGATTAGCTATTTGGCCTTAATCTGTTTCTGAATTTTAATTGTAAAAATGTTCAAGGAGTCTGGCGATGACTGGATCTGGCTAAGACAAGACCCAGTTGTCTGGATCAGATATTGAATTTTTGAGATCCCATCGAAACCTTTGGTCTTGTTTAATCTGGGCGTTACTACTGAAATATGCCACTGCTTAAGCCAACAAACTTTATCTACGATACAAGAGAAAATTTGGGCCAACAATGGAATCACATAAACCTTACCCCACTTCCAAAACATCGCTGGTATTCCATCAATACCTGGAGCTGACTTTCCTTTCATCTTTTTTAAAGCCTTCCAAACCTCCTCTTCACCTATTTCTCCTAACAATTCATAATCTTCCTGTTTTGCTGGATAATACGCCTGGTTACTCAGTTCCTGTTCCATATTGGACGGAACCGGATCTTCTTCCATTTCGGCCCTTTTTGGTTTTTCCACAAGTTCCTTTTTCGAACTTGAGCGGCTTTGAGCCTGAAGAGGACCCTTGCCAAGAAGGGCCGAAATTTAGCTTCTCGATTCCCGCTTGGATCGCATTGAATAAGTCTGTATTCGATGGAGGTTAGCGTTCAGCTGAATTCTGTGATGAGAGCGTTCGTGTTTTCCGTTTTGTTTGTCTTTTTTGTTTTGTTTTCTTGTTTGTCTTTTTCTTGTTTTTTTTTTTGTTTTGTTTTTTTGTGGTATCCGGTGGCCGTAAAGGTGGATTATGAAGTTAAATAAATAAATAGCTCTAATAAAATTAAGCTGAAGTATCCGTTTTGCACTATCAAATATGATTCGCAGGATTCGCAGAATATTTATCCTCGAAGTATAAAAGTCTGATTTTCTTTTACGGCGGTGGGTGAAAACTAGATATCCGAGTCTTTTAGTCTTATTCAACTTAGCTACCATATAAGCGGGGCGTCTTTACCCGAAAATCAAGGGGGGGGGGGGCTGAAGTCGAAAATTCCCGGATCAGCCTTTCAGCTTCCGGATTTTTCCCGAATATGCTTATTTACTCAAACAAGAAAATTCTAAAATGAACACTAAAAATGTGACGTAAATGGTAGAAATACAGAGAAATATAACCGAAAAATCAAGCTTCTGGCAACTTCAACTTGCGAGACTGCGAAAAACTGCCATGCACGAGTAAGAGACCCGCGTATATTGAGTCTCACTGTTCAGCTGATTTGACCTCTCGTCAAATCCAGTTTACGATTCGATTCGAAAAAATCTGGCAGCGAATGGTAAACGGAGGATACGAGCATGAGAAGAGTTTTTTCCAAACAAGACCGATCGTTTTTTCGAAAATTGTCGATTGGGGGTGTTATAATAAAATGGCTCAGAATTCTTCCCGTTCGGAGTTTCAGAGATAATTTGAACACGGATATTCACGGATAAGGTATACTCGATATTTTTCAAAATAAGAGTAAATTCAAGATTTTTCCAAATAAGACTAGACGGGAGTTTCCGAATAAGTCAAATTTGTGATTTTGCCATGTAAGACTAATTTTGTGAATTTCCGAACAAGATTATTTCGGTATTTGTCCGAGTTGACGGTTTCGGGATTTTTCCGATAACTCAGAGCTTTATCGAACGAGAGTGATTAGGGCGAATAAGACTAATTCCTGGATTGTTTCGAACATCAGCAATTCGAGATTTTTCTGTATTTGACAGTTCGAGACTTTACTGAGTAAGGCTAGTTCGAGAATTTTCTGGATAAAAGTCTCATTCCCCAAGACGAATAAGTCGGTATTAACCAAAAGCTAAAAACTAATTCGGAACTTTCAACTGAGGCCAATTCGTGTTTTTTTTTTCAAATGAAGTCTAATCGGGATTTTTTCAAATAAGACCGATTCGGTTTTTTTCCGAACAAGGCTAATTCGGGAATTTTTCGGAATAGGGAATAGGGCTAATTCGGGAGTTTTTCCAAATAAAGTCTAATTTGGGAATTTATCCGAATAAAGTCTCATTCGGGAATTGTGCGACTAGGGCTAATTCGGGAATTCTCCGAATATGCAAAATTCGGGTTTTTTCAGAATAAAGTCTGATTCGGGAATTTATCCGAATAAAGTCTCATTCGGGAATTTTTCCGAACTGAGTCTCATTCGGGTTTTCCCAAAGAAGAATAATTCGGTATTTTCTCGAAGCCTGTGGAACAGCATCCCCGAAAAAGGTATTTCGCTTGTCCGTTTCTCCCGAATGCGGTACAGGGGGGTGAAGCCCCCCCCCCCTTAAAGACGTCTCTGCATATTCTATTAATCAGTCGAACTAAAAGTGGGTTAGAATCTAACATAACAAGACCAAAGGTTTCGATGGGATCCCAAAAATTCAATATCTGATCCAGACAACTGGGTCTTGTCTTAGCCAGATCCAGTCTTCGCAAGACTCCTTGAACATTTTTACAACTAAAATTCAGAAACAGATTAAGGCCAGATAGCTAGTCACCTGAGAAAACCAAGTTCAGATTTGGATTCAGCCTGTTGTTTTTACCCCTATAAGTCATATCTGTTTTGACGAAAATTTCCTGCCACTTCTGCCAATTTCCCGGTTCCGGCCGAACTCCAGAACTACTTGTCCGGCGAAAAAAGAAAGCTCAAAGACGAAGTCAGGGTATCTTCTTTCCCCAGTAATGAACATCTAATCAACTTCAAATAGAAATTTAGCTTATAACAAATTTTCCGATTCCAGTCGGATTCCGGAAGAACTATATGTCCGGGTAAAATATGATTGTCATACAGGGACTCAGCATCTCTTCTTACCCTAAATCGCTTATCTAATCAACTAGAAATAAAACTTTGACTTCCAACAGATTTCCGGTTTTGGCCGGATTCCGGACGAACTACATGTCCGGGTAGAAAATTGTTTTCACATAAGTGTTCAGCATGTCTTCTTGCCCTAAATCGAACATCTAATCAACTCCAAATAAAACTTTTAATTTTGACAAACTTTCCGGCTTGGGCCGGATTCCGGTCGAAATACTTGTCCGTCGAGAAAATAGTTTTCACCATCGTCTTCAGCATGTCTCCCTACCTCTGAATCGAACATCTAATCAACTTCAAATAAAACTTTTACTTTCAACAAACTTTCCGGTTTGGGCCGGATTCCAGGCGAAAAACTTGTCCGTCGAGAAAATACTTTTCACCATCGTCTTCAGCATGTTTTCCGACACCTAAATCGAACATCTAATCAATTTCAAATAAAACTTTTACTTTCAACAAACTTTCCGGTTTGGGCCGGATTCCGGGCGAAATACTTGTCCGTCGAGAAAATAATTTTCACCATCGTCTTCAGCATGTCTTCCTACCACTAAATCGAACATCTAATCAACTTCAAATAAAACTTTTACTTTCAACAAACTTTCCGGTTTTGGCCGAATTCCGGGCGAACTACTTGTCCGATGACAAAATAGTTTTCACCATCGTTTTCAGCATGTCTTCCTACCCCTAAATCGAACATTTAATCAACTTCAAATAAAACTTTTACTTTCAACAAACTTTCCGGTTTTGGCCGGATTCCGGGCGAACTACTTGTCCGATGACAAAATAGTTTTCACCATCGTGTTCAGCATGTCTTCTTACCCCATAATTGACTATCACATTAGCTGTTTCAAAATATTTTGTTTGTCCCTTAATTTGAATCCCCTCCCCCACCCCTAAATGTAGAGCTACAAAGCCCATCTACGAACTTGACTGGTCCGACGACCCAACGAACCCTCACACCAAGTTTCATCAAAATATCTCGTTCCCTTCGAGAGTTATCGTGCTTACAGACGGACGGACAGACGGACGGACGGACAGACGGACAACTTTTGCGATGTCATAGGTATCCCTCCACTTACGTTTTGGGATCCCAAAAACGATTTGTCAGGATCTTTCTCAAATTGGCCTTTCTGTTAACATTTCTAAATGTCAGTATCTTAAATTCAACAGCCCAAAAGATTCCGGTATTTCTTTTCAAAATGAAAAACTCCCCAATTCCCCTACCGTAAAATGGCTTGGCATGTTCATAGCACAGTCTCTAAAAAAAATTTTGCGATAACGCTGTTTCGGCTGTTCACGATTCCATTCGTGTCGGATATGGAAAAATAGTTCCAAATAGAGGAAGGTATAACAGAAAAGCGCTTGGTAGTTTATAAAATAGTTTCTGTTCTCCCTCTGTCTGCAACCCTTCCGGAATTTTTGGTATTCTGAGGCTAAAAGATTTAAAACGCAACAGAACTTATCATTTCAAGTATTGTAAATTTCTCTTGTACCTTCCTCGACGTTATAGGAATTCCCGTATAACTGCAACTTTTTTGCCCTCTGACCCTTGTGCAAAATTATCTTCAATTGCCCAGGACCTTCACGTTTCTGCCCTTGACCATTTCTCCGCACTCCATCTAGGAAGAATATTTTTTAGACCCATTAGTCCCTTTTTTTTCTTCTTCTTTTAAATGTTTATTTTTTGATCTTGTGCATTTACTACATTATTGAAAGCTCAGTGTACTTTTCCTCTTTTTTTTTTTGTTTATACTGCACTATTTCCTCTCCTTAAGTGCGTTAATAAAATCATCATCATCATCATCATATAAGAACTTTCAGGCATGTTGCTGCAGATGTTGCGATTTTTTACCTTGTTTTGGTTTAATCATTGAATTATTTGATTCAATACAAAATAGTTTTACAAAATAGATGTTCGTTCAGCCCAATCTGACTCGAATCATATTTGACGGTGCAGAACGGATAAGTCAGCTACATTTTATTAGAGCTATATATTGTTTTCCAGCTTGAGCGCTTTGAGCCTGGACCCTTGCCAAGAAGGGCCGAAATATAGCTCTAATAATATGTAGCTAACTTATCCGTTTTGCACCGTCAAATATTATTTTTATATAATATGCCTGACAACAAGACAAATATTCGTTATTTTGTTATTACGACATGAAATGTTTTTGAATAATAAAATTTGATTAATTAAGATTGTTTTAGGATTCTATTGTTGACGGTTACGAGATTGCAAAGGGGACGATGGTACTGCCCTTCATTTGGGGCATGAACTTGGACGAGGACTTATGGCCGGAACCGCTGATTTTCCGACCGGAAAGGTTCTTGGACTCGGAAACCGGATTAGTCACAGTGCCTGGATTTTTCATCCCGTTCCAGAAAGGTAAGAACTGACTTCGGTAAGAAATTTAGAGTATTGATAGTCATAAAAAAGAGTAGATTGGAGTTTTTGGAGGCCAAAAATGGATACTTAGTTGATCGCTGATTTTTTTAGAAGATAAATATGTTTTGTAGAAATGTACGTGCATTTGATAGTTGCTAAAGTGATACCCAGCTGAATTTTATTAGAGCTATATTTCGACCCTTCTCGGCAAGGGTCCTCTTCAGGCTCAGAGCCGCTTAAGTCTGAAAACGAACTTGCGGGAAAACTCAAGAAAACACACATTTTTTTGTTTGTTTATTTACGCTCCATTAATAAAAAACAAAAGTAGCTGAGCGAGGCCCCGTCATGATTCCTAACGCTTATTTAAGCGGAACGTTGCAAGTTTACGTTAGCTGCGTTGGTTTTCGTCCTTCCGTTCACCGTTCCAACCGTCATTTTACTATTAGCGTTTTCTTGATAACGTCGTTCGTGAACGGCGTTGAACTGCCCAGAGTTTTCTTTGTTCTGTTGAGCCGCCGTTTCATTCGTCGTTCCTGAAACGACGAACGGAGGTGGCAAGTCAGTTTCAACATCTAATTAGGCGCGAATTTCAGAATTCTTGACAAAACAATTAATCTTGTAAACCACGTTTAAAAACAGTGTGCCTGTTATTCTAAAGTACATTTTTGTACTTTATTATGTCTGCTGTTGTAAATATCAAGTTAGTTCGGCTATTAACGTTTTCGTATCAAATTCGTTCGTGAAACGACGTTTATATAACGTGCGAAAGTAAACATGGATATGAAAATATATAAACGACGTTTTTGGTACCGTTATCCTGACATGGTTTATGGTGCGTTCATACGCTCAGTGCAGTGTTGGTTTACGCCCCCAAAAACCCGTCATACAGGGGTGAACGTAGAGGGCTTAAAGTTTAGCCGAACACTGCTTAGGTGCAACTGTCCAGTTACTCATCACTTATTCACTTAAAAAGGCTACTCCGCTGTTCATATAACCAATTTTTAGCGAATGAACTTTTTCTTTCGAATTTGTGGTGCCCCTATGTGCTTGTACCTACGGTAAACGATTGCCGAAAAATAAACCTGTTTTGGGTCACACGCAATTGCGGCCTTTCTTCGGAAGGTGTTGACTAAACTTTAGCCGAGTATCTACGGGTGGTGACGTCGCACGGAAAGTCTATTTTTTTCATTTACGAACGGAACTGATTGTCCCTAGAACGGTGTATAAGTGGCCGCTCGGCTCTGTATATATAGACACAAAATATATTCTGCAACATTAATTTAATTAAATTTTCCAATTTCTTTCGTGACGTCATGAAAACGTCACGGCCCGTAGATGATCGGCTAAAGTTTAGTTAATATCCTTCGGAAATGAACCTACAGTCTGGAATTGAATATTTTCTGAGATTTGCATCGTTATAGCGATTAAAATTTTTCCCCTCTGACTGAAATTTGTTTTGTCGGGGCAGCAGTGCACATTCTGAACGTCATTACTAGAGTCCAAGATGAGAAAATAAAGAATCAGTCGGCGGGGTCAGAATAACCAGTGTATTCAAATCCAAGATTTAAAAGACCCGTCGTACCTACTGTAAAATAAAATTTGCAGTATTTGGATTAATCTTGTCTCTAAAAAGATAATCTTATCTCTAATTCGGATTAATCTGATCTCAGTAGAGATTAATCCCAGTAGGGAATACTGCAGTTTACTTTAATCCTTACTAGAAGAACATTTTTACAGTTTATCGCTTGCGTTCTTGAACCCGGAGACCTGAAATTGTAAAGGTGTATTTTAACCCCTTAAATCGATACCTCATGGATTCTCATACTTGCCATGCTTCCCTATTTCTGATGCATAACGGGCTCTCGACGATTTTTTGCTTTAAGTTCGTTCATCAGTAATACCGGTCATTTCCCCCATTCCAAGTCCGGACCTTATCCGGTGACTTTGGGGGAGTTGGAGGGGGGGGGGGGGGCCGGAAATCTTGTTACACGCTCAGAACGAGAGATCGGGATGAAAGTTAGTGGGAAGAACAAACACGAACTCTAGATAAATTGTTTACTGAACCGGACAAGATCGGGGTACTGTGGGGGAGTTGGGGAAGGGGGGGTCTGGAATTGCAGAAATAGCGAGTTAATATACTTGCAGATGTACTAGGACAAGGAAACTTGGCTGGTGCATTAGAGACTCGACAAGATTGACTGTGAAATAGTCACTTCCCAGATCTGACCATCCGGGGGGGGGGAGAACGGAGGGAGGAAAAATCAGGAAAATTGAGACATGCAACTTTCTAACCGGGGATCAGATCTTTAATTTAATTTAATTTCAATTTATTTTAAAAATTCCTTCACGGGCAAGCCGCACTGGATTTTTCGTCATAAACATAATAACATCAACACCTTTGTCATAATTTTGTCATAAATAATAAACTTATATACAATTCGAATCACTGTAAGTGATCATTTACAATTACACTTATATTAGCACTGAAATTCAAATCACTATAACATAAACAAGAGTTACAACGAATTATGCATTTCGACGAATGACGTCACATTAAACGTATGTAAGAACTAGGATTCAAACAATTATAAAATAAGCACGAATTACGATGAATTATACAAGAGTCACGATGAGTTATACATTTCGACGAATGACGGTACGAAGCTTTTTCTGTATCGGTCATGAGATGCAGAAACGGGATGTAACTTAGGAATCGGCTGCGAAACCATTCGCGCAGGTCTAGGCCTAACGGGTTCAAACTCAGGCGGGAAAATGTCTCGCAGACGAGGATTCTCAAGCGTCTTAACTCCAAATTTAAGGCACATTTTTTCCCGACGTTGGGCCAAAGATTCCAGCTTGAAACTCCGAAGAAGCTCAATGTATGGCACCTTTGGCGATTTGGAAGTAACAAGGAGGGCTCGGAATTGCAATCTCTCCAACGAATTCGACTGATCCCGTGTCAAACCGAAGTGCCATACCTGACAACAATATTCTAAAGTGGGGCGGATAAAAGACAAGAAAATTTTTAAAAGGTGCTCGGTAGGGACAACGTAACGGGATAATAATTTTAGGGATCGGATTGCCATATTACCCTTTTTAAGCATGCTGTCCACTTGTTTGATCCATTTTAAGTCATGGGTAATATGGATTCCCAGTAACTTTATGTGTTTCACACACTGGGCAGTGGGGAGGGGAGGGTAAAAGTCCGGCATGCTTTTTAAAAATGATATAGTTAGGCATGTGTTTACGTCGTGGGAGTTCGAACTGGAATGGAGCAAATTATTCCTGATGGGAAGTTCGGGATTGAAATTCTACCACATACACAATGCCAACCATCCCTACTATCACTATGAATGTTTAAAACCACTAAAAACACCGTAAAACAATGAGCAAATTAAAAAAAAAAACACCAAATTTCCTAGGTTTGAAATAACACTGTCTGAACTAAATCTCAGCCGATTATCCCGGACAGCTGTTATGGCACGTAGGGAGCCAAGGGTCAAAATAATAATTTCCATCTAATGCTCGAACTGTTTCTTACAAATACAAATAAATTAAAAAAACAAGACCAGTATGGTACCTCTGAAGACATACAAAAATTATCAATTAGGTCTTATAATTCTTTGCTAATCAATCCTGGAAAATCTCGTCGTCTAGAAAAGAAAACTTTCGGCGTGGGTTTTTTCTCGAGCCGAAACAGCAACCCGGCAATCGCGTTCAGTTCAAAATAAACCTGTGGCCTGCGATAACTAAAAAAAGGTAAACGGAATGTTTGGATTAGGACTTTACGTGAGCCTTTTATTATTACACATAGGGCGAAGAGTTTGCATTGGTGAGGACTTCGGACGAACCCTGATACTCCTATACACCTCGTCGATCCTGCACAACTTCTCACTTGAGCTTGAAGGAAATTACGACTTCGGAATACCTGGCGACTATGGGTTCACCTTGGTTCCTCGACCTTACAAGATAATAACCGCGTTGAGACTGGAATAAAGTAAGTTAGCCCAGCTAGTATTTACAATTTCATCGAGTTTCTTATTTGGTCAGATAAAGTTTGATTGTACGCAACACATTTTTATTAATATAATATATTCTTTATTTCCATAATAGCACAGCATAATATGGCTAGCAGAAGATCGTCATGACGTAACACATGCCAAAGCAGTGACTTACAATATATACAGTATATGATAATAATGAATAGGCCTTCATAGTATAATACATGTCACACAACAAGAATTAAAATGAGAAATAATATAAGGAAGTATTAAGAGTTAAAATGAGAAATAATATAAGGAAGTATCAAGAGTTAAAATGAGAAATAAATAAGGTACAAATGATGATAAATATCGGTCAGACTCAATAGAATAGGCTAGGGCTAGCAGAGGATCGTCATGACTAATACATGTCCAAGCAATGCCTATACAATAATTAAAATGATTGTGTATATTTAGTAAAGAAATTTCCTGTCTTAGTGTAATTTTATTATGTGATGTGTAATATCACGAATTAAATAAATTGATTGATTGATTGATATACAATGGAATTTGCCGTCGGTTGGGGACCACTGTCCCAATGGCCGGCTTCTCCCAGATTATTATAGTGGTTTGCGAACTCTGTTTACAAGCCCCTCGGTAGCTCAAATGGTAAGAGCGCCTGCCTTGTTAGCAGAGGGTCCTGGGTTCAAATCCCGGCTGAGGACCATTTTTGTCTTCCGGTTCACTTCTTTTAAAATGTCTATACAATATATGATAAATGGCTAGGTCAAGTCAAACATCAAGTGTTAAAATGGGAAATCAGATAAGGCAAAAATGTTGACAAAAATCGGTCAGACGAATGTACTAGTTGCGGGGTAGTTTGAAGCTACTGAAGCAGATCTTTTTAATAGTTTTCTTTTTAGTTTATGTTTGATCTAATTAACGCTGGTCGTTTCGTAATCTGGTAATATGAATCTATGGTGTTAACCGCAGGGGCGATTCGAAGGGGGGGCGTGGGGGGGGGGTGACTCACCCTCCCATGCTCGAGAGAATCTACTCTCAGTCGTATGTTTCGAGCTTGTCTGTATGACAGTCGTATGTTTTGAGCTTTTCAGAATAACATACAGGCAGTTTTCAAAGGTGAATTTCTCCCACAAATCACGTTTTTTAGTCGTATGGCTACGAAGAAACTTATATTCGTATGTTTTCAGATTCACAGTTGTGTGTTCTGAGTTTTCCAGAATGAAAGTCTTATGCTTTTCTAGTCTTTTCTAGTCGTAAATTTCGTAAATTTTTACTAGTCGTAAATTTTGACAGTCGTAAGTTTTGGTCTTGCCAGATAAAGGCAGTCAAATCAGTTAGCTAATCGTGAACTTCGCCTTCAAATGACCTGTTTCTGGTCGTATTGTTCCATAGAGATTTTAGTAGTGTCTTTTAAGCTTGTCACATTCACAGTTTAGTGTTCTCAGTTTGTCAGAATCAGTCGTATGGCACTTGCCAAAATGACATCAACCGCGAATTTGACCCGTTTCTTGTCGCATTTTACGAAGAAATTTTCTAGTCGTCTATTAGAGACAGTCGTCCGTTTTGAGCTTGCCATATGAGGTAGTTAAGTGAATTTTGACAGCAAATGGCAAATGGCAGCAATGTCAGAATCAGTCGTATGGCACTTGCCAAAATGACATCAACCGCGAAAATGACCCGTTTCTTGTCGCATTTTACGAAGAAATTTTCTAGTCGTCTATTAGAGACAGTCGTCCGTTTTGAGCTTGCCATATGAGGTAGTTAAGTGAATTTTGACAGCAAATGGCCTATTTCTGGTCGTATGGTTGTATACCGATTTTTTTTTCAGTCATTACGTTGCGAAATATCGTGTGTTTTGAGCTTGCTAGAATGACAGTCGTATGTTTCAAACTGTGATTTTCACTCTGTGGCGCTGAAAACAGGCTGATTTTCGAAAATCTCGCCTGCGGCGTGACGTTTCAACATTGTCCTACCTGGTTTTGTGCAACAATCTCCTTATCTTAAAAAGAAACAGGCACAACCCCCTGGTGGTCAGTATTTTTGTGTAGTCTAAATTCAAAGTGGAAGCTCTACCACGTACCAACTTCCGTGAAAATATCCCACTGCTTTTACGAGTTATCGGGCACGCACTGATATGTGATATATGTAGGCAGCCTTTAAAATGTTTAGCAAAACTTTACCTGTGCCGTCTTTCATAGTCGCCTACTCGCTATCTGGTTGAATGGCCCAGTTGAGGTGTTAGCCCTGAGATTTCAGCCACCTTGAAAGCTCAAAATGCCAGGAAAAGCTCGGATTCCAAAAAATCGCCTGCGGCGCTGAGCTTAAATCAGTCTTCGGTACATATGGTAAAAGCTACTGCTTGGAATCTGAGCCACAATAAAAGCAAGAGTTTGTGTGGGAAGTAGTCGAATATTGCCGAATATAGGCCGATGTAACAAATTTGGCCTGCAGCTCTTTCGTAGTCCTACCCTATTTCTGTTTAGTTGAAGTGCGCATCGTTTATGTGCGGTTTTAAGCTTGAGATTTTGTATCTAAGGTACATTAAAAGGTAGAAGTTGTAAAGGAGTAGTGAATTTTGCTCGGACTCGAAAAATTTCGCATGCGGCGCTCACTTTAGTTTGTCTTGAGTAGAAATGTGAGAAGCTGGTACCGAGGCTTGTCTGCTCTCCAGCGAAATTTTACATGAACGGCATCGTGTAATTCCTGTTACTTATCTGTTAATTATCTTATTACTACAAATGGCATTTTCTGTAACGTTTTAGAACTTCTAAAGTTAATATTTGTTGAGCCTGCTGGTGCTTTTGGCCAGTCGTATATTTTGAAGTCCTCACCCCCCCCCCCCATGCCCAAGCCGTTCACACCGCCCCTGGTTAACCGAAGATGGACATTTCAGTCGAAAATCCATGTAAGCTTGTTTCTATGGCAAGGCCGTATCCAGGGGGGGGGGGGTAGGGGGTTGACCCCGCCCGAAACGTACACAAATAGTCATTTTTATAGGCTTTTCCCTCTGATCCACGTATTTTGTGTACTTTTTTGTCCGACCAGCAGGCAACCCCCCCCCCCCCGAAAGGACCCCCCCCCCCCCAAATAAATTCCTTGATACGGGCCTGGTCTATGGTGTGCTAACACCTCATGCTCCTAATGATAGGGAGCTGTACCCGGAAAAGTCTGTGCAAAAAACTCTGAATTTCATCAATGAAAAATAAATTTCAGGTTCTGGGAACAACTTCTCCAGACGCAAGAGAAATAAGACCAAAGGTGTCGATGGGATCCCAAAAATCTAATATTTGATTCAGACAATTAGGTCTTGTCTTCGCCAGATCCAGTCTTCGCCAGGCTAGTCATCAGAGAAAACCAAGTTCAGATATACTTCTATAATCCATATCTGTTTTGATGATACTGACCAAGACTTTCTGCTTTACTTCTGCCAAGTTTCCAATTTCGCCCGAATTCCGAGCGAACTACTAGTCCGAAAATTCAGAAACGAATCCAGCGTGTCTCCTTATCCCTAAAAAGAACATCTAATCAACTTTAAATAACACTTTGACTTGAAAAGAAATCCGGTTACAAGTGGATTCCGGACTAATTGTATGTCCGGATAAGAAATAAGTGTCATATACAGACTCAGCCTCTCTTCTTATCCCTGAATCTGTCATTTAATGAAACTTTTGCTTTTAACAATTTTTCCGGTTTAGGCCGGATTCCGGGTGAACTAGTTATTTGGTGAGAAAATGGGCTTTACCATCGTGTTCGGCATGTTTTCTTACCCCCTACACCGAACAATTAATCAACTTCAAATAAAACTTTTACTTTTAACCAACTTTCCGGTTTTTGCCGGATTCCAGAGGAACTACTTGTCCGGCGAGAAAATGGTTTTCCCTATCGTGCTCAGAATGCCTCTTACCCCATAATCGACTATCACATTAGCTGTTTAAGAATATTTTGTTTGTCCCTTAACTTGAACCCCCTACCCCACCCCTAAATGTAGGGCTACAAATCCCATCTATGAACTTGACCTTACCCTTTACCCGATGAATCCTCACACCAAGTTTCATCAAAATATCTCATTCCCTTCGTGAGTTATCGTGCTTACAGACAGACGGACAGACGGACATTTTTGCGATGTCACAGGTATCCCACCACTTACGTTTTGGGATCCCAAAAACTACAGTAAGGGAGATACTGAAGACACTACCAGATTTGCTATTGTCCCTCTGTCTGTCGGAGATCTTTTGGCTTTTGAGGTTTGGCAGTTGCCTCGGGGAACAAATTCCAGGATATAAATAGGTTGTCAGTCGGATGATGTTTTCAGGATTCTCGTACTTGACAGTGGCATTCGTCAGTGAAGTTAAAAGGAGGCGGGACTTGGCATTTCTCTCCGGGAAGAGAAACAAATCTGGGAATTCTGTACTCGGGAGTGTTAGTTGGGAATGACATCGAGAGTGGTCTTCGGAATGCAGTTAGAGAATGATACTTGGCACTCTTGAAGTAAGTCTTTTTTCGGAGGGCTAATATACCATATATGGAGCCACAAAAAGAGAGCTGCCTTTTTCCAAAGACATATATAGAAGTAAAACTGACTCTTTAAACGAAGGGGGGGGGGGGGGGGTGAACATTTGATTGTTATGGTGTACGTATCCTATCTAAATACGCCATTCATACCGAGTCTCGCGTTAGGTCCGTAGAAACGTCAACCAGTCAGTCACCAGTGGTCTGAAGCCAGTTTTTACAAAATCGATTAAGTTTAATAGAACAGAGTTGGGTAGAGCACACATAGAGGCAGAGACATCTACACAATTTTAAACATGGACAGGCCTAAGAGGAATTGAAATAGCCAAACGTACAACAAGAAGTAACGTGTTATTGTTTACTTTAAGCTAGCAAATCTGACGGCATAAAAAATAACTAATCGAGAAGAGGCGTATGAAGGGCGTATATTATCGTATCGTGCCAAAACTTATTCCTTAATGTCATCGTATCGTGCCAACAATAATTCTAACCCTAAATGTAATCGTATCAAAACCAAAAAAGGGTTTTCCTATTTATCTCTTGACTGGTTGATATGTGCAAATCCTGCTGGGCATTGTACTTGTCACTTCTCCAAATCTTCCACTGTCTCCTTCTGCCTTTTTTGCAACATGGAGCTCCATCTAACATTTAAATTTGCTTCGGTGCTATTGTTCAGTCCTAACTTTGAAGGATTCTCATTGGTTGTAAAACTGACGCATAGGAAATTGTAATTGATATGTCTCTGTTCCCGAAAACATATGAAGCATATAACACAGGTTTTTAAAATGCATGTGGGAGATACTTTTAGTATTGTAGCCTTGTCCGTAGACTTAGGGTTCCCAAAGGGCTATTAATTTTGTTGTATGGTATTTAATACACATGCAAAGGTTGTCAGTTGGTGTTTGTGTAGAAACATTCAAAATAACACATTTTTTTTTTTTTTAAAACCCTTAGCCATAATTTAACTTATTTTTATATTACCTCAATAAAGAAATCACATTTCGTACTTTTTGTGGTTACTCCTCCATCCCTCAGTGACGTGAATTTTAATCTGTTTTTACCCACTTTTAACTATTTACGTCACCTAACTTTTGAAAATAATCCCGTATTGCATTTACTGTTCTTCCCCCCTAAGACTTTCGCTATGATTTTATTTTAATTTTTTTCCTTCCCTACAAACCTCATACCTTCACAACCATACATTACAATTTTACTCCCAACCAAACTACTGTAAATTACCATAATAATTTACCATACCATACATAAGAAAAGAAAAGGGAAAAATATATCTTCCCCACTATAAACAACCATAAAACATTTCCAACTCCACACAATATTTAAATTATACTATAATACGTAAAATACCTTTTTGGAAACAAACTTTACTATTTTACTTTATCACAACCATAATTATGGATAAATCTTTTGTTAATCTTCAGTTGATTAAATCTCCACTTGTTAATCCCCAGTTAATCGACAGTAGACTATAAGGAAAAAAGATATCAACTTATTAACGGGGTTATTTACTGAAAACCTTCATTTAATTTTTTTTATTGATTTTATTAATAAGCATTTTATTCAAATTAAAAAACAACAATAGTTCCATACGAGGTAATCAGTTGACTTCTAAAACAAGAAATTCCCATCTGTCACAGATATTTTGGTCTACGAAGACAAATAGGCTATTAAGAGTTTCTTTTCACTGTAAGTATGACTTGTAGCTATGAGATAAATATAAACACCTCGCTGAATAAAAGTTTAAGTGTATAATAGTTATACATCAAACACCAACGGCAACCTTGGCATGTGTATTAAGTCTGTCAGTCCAGATCGCACGCTTATACTGATGAATGTATGGATGGGTTAATAGTAGATTCAGTATACCGTAAAACAAAATTAATAGCCCTTAGGGGATCGTAAAGCTACGGACAAGTCTACAATATTATCATTATCTCTCTCATGTATTTTAAAATCCTGTGTTATATTCTTCATATGTTTTTTGCGATAGAGACCTGGCAATTATACTTTCCATGCGTCAGTTTTACAACCAATGAGAATCCTTCAAGTTCAAAGCTAGGACTGAACCATATCACCGAAGTAACATAGACATTTACATGATAGATGGAGCTCCATGTTGCAAAAAAAAGGCAGAAGGAGACACAGGAAGATTTGGGGAAATGACAAGTATAGTGCCCAGCAAGATTTGTACAAATCAACCAATCAATAGGAAAACAATTTTTTGGTTATGATACGACAATATACACCCTTCATAACATTTCTTCCAGGTTAGTTGTTTTTGTTGCCGTCATGTGTGCTAGCATAAAGTAAACAAGTAAGTAAGTAATTTATTTCTAACCTGCCATTTCAAAAAAGCGGAATAAAGAAAAGAAAATGTCACGCTATTTCTTTGTGTACGTCTGGCTATTTCAATTTTTCTTAGGCCCATCCATGTTTAAGATTGTGTAGATATCTCTATCTCTATTTGTGCTCTCCCAAACTCTATTCTGTTAAACTTCATCAAGTTTGTCAATATTGGCTTCAGACCGGGGCTGACTGAATGGTTTACTTGTCTATGGACCTAACGCGAAACTCGGTATGAGATTGACTGCTTAATCACTTACTCCTCTTCAGAGAACTTTTAACAAGATTTGACATGTGATTTTTTTTATTAGTTTTTTTAGCACATCTGGCGGCAATCCGTCTTTTAGATTTTATGAATGGTGTATTTTGATAGAATACGTACACCATAGAAATCAAATGTTCAACCCCCCTCGTCTAAACGGTCAGTTTTACTTCTATATATGTCTTCGGAAACAGGCAGCTCTCCTTTATGGCTCCCTGTATTTTATTTTCGGAAAAAGAATGTTAAGTATCATTCTCTAACTCCAATCCCAAGTCCACTCCCAATATCATTCCCAACTAACACTCCCGAGTACTGAGTTCCCCGATTTGTTTCCCTTCCCGGAGAGAAGTGCCAAGTCCTGCCTTCCACTACCAGGTGCCACTTCCGAGGACATTCTGGAAACAGTGCTGACATCTGTTTCGGTTCCTGGAGACTTCACTGCCAGGGGCAACTCCAGAGAACAAGCTTCCGAGAACATTATCCGACTGACAACCTATTTATATCCTGGAATTTGTTCCCGGAGGCAACTGCCAAATCCCAAAAGTCAAAAATTCTCTGACAGACAGACGGAAAATAGAAAATCTGGTAGTATCTTCAGTACCATCCCTAGTAACTACCAAACATGTTTTGACTTAATAAAAGTATACTGACAGGAGCCAAAACGTTTTTGAGACTTTTGACTCATGCTGCAGGTCCACTTCTCGGCCGATTCAGGACTGATTCTTTCTATATCCGTGTTTGCACTGCAGTGCTTCCGAGGAAGATGGCAGCGCTTCTCGAGAATCACGGACTTGCTCCCCGACCAAGTCCGTGCTTCCCTGCAGGGCGCTGCAGCGCTGTCTCTTAAACCAAGAAGAAAGTGAATCCAAAAAAGTATTTTGAGAGTTTCAGTATTTTCCTCCAGATCAGATACCCCATCGCACGCAATTTCAGAAAGCGTTTATGCCTCATCATTGATGAAAATAAATATCGTCTTTTTGACATTCTGATCGTGGTAAAAATAATAAATAAGGATTCTCAAAAAGGGGTACGCAGCATTTCTGAACCTTGATTAAGGATACGCGGTGCGGAAAAGGTTGGGAAACACTGGGATAGTGGTCCTGTCCTGTCCGTAGCCTTTGGATGCAGCAGATAGGGCTCGATAAAAATCAGGGTGTATATTCGTGTTTACTTGCAAGATTCGTTTTCCCAGAAAATTGCCAAACTTGTTTCAGCCGATGACCTTGACTGACCGTGGCAGAAATCGCTAGATCTTTTCTCATACCGTCTTTGATGTAAAGCTTAAAGACCTAATCCAAACATTATGTTTACCTTCCCTTACTAATCGGATGCCACAAGTTTATTTAGATTTGAACTTGATTGCTGGGTCGCTTTTTTGGGCCCGAGAAAAAACCCACGCAGAACGTCTTCTTTCCCAGATAAGAAATTTTCCACATTTGATTAGCAAAGAATTATAAGACTTAATTGATTATTTTTTGTATGACTTCAGGAGTAGTACACTGGTCTTGTTTTTTTAATTTATTTGTATTTGTAATAAACAGTTGGAGTATTAGATGGAAATTATTATTTTGATTCTTGGCTCCCTACGTGCCATAACGGCTGTCCCCGATAATCGGCTGAGATCTAGTCCAGACCGAATTATTTCAAACCTAGGAAATTTGGTTTGTTTTTTTTAATTTGCTCATTGTTTAACGGGGTTTTGGGGGCTTTTGAACATTCATAGTGTCAGTAGGAATGGTTATAATTGTGTGTGTGGTACACTGTCAGAAGTTTCATAACAGATTGCTCATAACACTTTCAAGAATAACACCTTTTTTACTTAGAAATAAAGTGTTATGACCAATTAAGTTTACACTATTTCGTGCCTAGATGTACAACAACACCTTCAATAGGTAAAAATACGACACTGTCAGAAGTTACATAACGACAACAGAAGGATGCGCGGTTTCAACAGATAACACTTTGGGATGTTATCTGTTATGTTTCTTTCGTTCCCGTTAGTATTTTCACCAATTGAAGGTGTTGTTGGAGATATAGGCACGGAATAGTGTAAACTTAATTGGTCATAACACTTTATTTCTAAGTGAAAAAGGTGTTACTCTTGAAAGTGTTATACGCTATCTCTTATGAAACTTCTGACAGTGTAGAAAGACCATTTCTTGTGGTCCGCTTTAAAGTTTAACGACTAGGCCTGAGATTCGAAAGTCCAGTCACCTATCACTTATTCACTTTAATAGGCTTGAAGATCCGATGGAAAATGCGTTACATCGATGCTCTGTTATTCATATAATCGATTTCTGTTGAGTGAACTTTTGGTCGCAGGTTCGTGGTATCTCTATGTGCCTGTACCTCTATGCTTCAAATATTAGCAACTACAAAGGTTGTAGTTGACTGAAGATTGAAGAAAAATAAAGATTGAAGAAAAATAAATCACATACAACAGTGGGGGTCTCTTCAGAAGTGATATTGAAGGGTCGCTGTCACTACCGCAACACGTCAGTTGGCATAAACGTCAGTTCGCCTAAACGAAAAATCCGACAGTACGTCAACACGTCAGTTCCCCTACACGTCAGTTCCACTACACGTCAGTTCGCCTACACGTCAGTTCACCTAAACGTCAGTTGCACTACACGTCAGTTCGCCTACCGTCAGTTGACATAAACGTCAGTTGACATAAACGTCAGTTCAGTCACCGTCAGTTCACCTATTTTAGAAATCCGTCAGTTCGTCAACACGTCAGTTCAGCTACACGTCAGTTCCCCTACACGTCAGTTCGCTTACCGTCAGTTGACATAAACGTCAGTTGACATAAACGTCAGTTGACATAAACGTCACTTCGCCTACAAAATCCGTCACCACCCCCAGAGATTCAGACCCGCCTATTAGTTCGAAGTCGACTGGGTCACCGAAAGCAATTAAGCAGAGGGAATAAAACCCAGGGGATTAATAAAAAGAAGCCGACATTTGCGCATATTGATGAGGGTAAAATTAGTTAAGAGTCACCGGGAGCTTGCAATCAGATGCGGCAGACGGGGCTAGTCAAACGAAAACTGAAAAATATGAGGTGAACGTATAATTAAACACAAATAAGGGCTTAACAACCATCGCAAGGTGAAGGACCAAAATGTGCCAGTGATTCTCAATCTTTTCCGAAAGGGTACCGGAAACAGTGAGGGACGAACTCTTTTCTCTTGGCTCTTGGCCAGTGCTTCCTCTATTGTCTTCAAACAAGACCAAAGGTTTCGACGGGATCCCACAAATTTCATATCTGATCCAGACAGTTGGATCTTGTAGATAAATATCCGGTCTTCGCCAACCAATTTTAACTGGAATTTAGAAACAGAGAGACGTGGATTCAGCTTGCGTGTTTACTCCTATAAGTCGGATATACTTTGACGAAATTGATCAAAACTTCCAGCTGCCTTACTGCTCACATATTTTCCGGTTTTTGCCTGGTTCTTGGCGAGCTTCTTGTCCGTTATGTACTATATACTACCTTACAATATACTACAGATAAAACTTTAACTTTTAACGAATCTTCAGGTTTTGGCCGGAGCCCGAACTATTTGTCCGGCGTGGAATATTGACACATAGGTTCAGCATGCTTCCTTACCACGACACCCATCCTCTAATCAACTTCAGATAAAAACGTTTACTTTTTCAAAACTTTACTTTTTCAGCCGGATTCCGGGAGAATATGTCCGGGTAGAAAATAATTGCCATATGCGGACTTCTTAAGCCTGAATCGAACATCTAATCAAGCTCAAATACAACTTTTATGTTATACAAATTTTCCGGTTTGGGCCGGATCCCAGGCGAACTACTTGTCCGGCGAAAAAAAAAATTGTTTAATACGTGTTCAGTGTGTCTTCTTACCCCTAAATTGAACCTCTAATTTACTTCAGATTAAACATTTCTTTTTCAGAAATTTTCCTGTTTTTGCCGGATTCACGGTGAACTACTTCTCCGGCGAGAAAATAATTTTCATATTCGGATTCAGCATTTCTCCTTATCTCTGAATCGATTATCTTATTAGATTCTAAAATATTTTTCGTCCATTAATTTGACCCCCTCCCGACCCCTAAATATAGGGCTACAGACCCCATCTTCGAAATTGACCTGTACTTTGACCCAAAGATTCTTTATGCCAAATTTGAACGAAATATCTCAACCCCTACGAGAGTTATCGTGCTAACAGAGGAGAGACGGCCAACTCTTACGAAGTCATAGGTGCGGGATCCCAAAAAGTAGTAGCCCTCCAAAATAGTAGATAAAACTAGAATTTTCTGTTAATTGATAGTAATGCAATCACCAGTCCCATTCACAAGTTAGTTCTTACTGAGCCTTTTACTTTCAAGCTCCCCCTTCAGAATAAATTAAAAAAGTAAAAAAAATATATTTCTGTCTGCTAAAATAAAAAGTTTCTAATATAGAGCCACATTATCCACATTAGAGCCTAACATCAATAAAATTTCTCCCCAGAAATAGCTATTATTCTAATAGTTCCGAAAAATTCATAAAAACAAAACAAGAGCTGTAAGCTCATATGGCACTTGCAGGGGTTAAGATATATTTTTCATCAAAAGAACTTTGCGGTTAAGATGCGCGCTGTAAAGGGGCTAGAACTTCATTTGTAAGCAAAACCCTTGAGGCAAAAATGACACTTGGCTGATGGGGACCATGAACATACATATTTTGCTTAAAAGTATTTTTCTTACTTTGCGGTCAAGGTTGATACGGTAATAGTCGGATTTGGGAAGTAGCTATTTATAAGCAAATCTTGTTGAATATCTAATATTCCAGCGAAGTTTCGTCATCCTAGCTCATCTGGAAGTACCTTAACTCGCGATCACCGGAATCCCAGACCCCCCCCCCCCTCCAACTCCACCCACAATACCCGGAGCCAATCCGGTTCTGTAAATGACGCCCAGAGCATCTGTTTGTTATTCTACAATGTTCGATCCCGATCACACCAGTCTAAGCGGGTCTAGTATTCCCCCCCCCCTCAACAGTTGTCGGATCCGATCCGGAAATGACGAAGATCGTCACAGGGATATGTCCTCTGTTCATTTATTAAATTTCACTCGAATCCGATCGCCCGTTCCAAAGTTGCGCATGACTCAATATTCAGGATTTCCCTCCCTCCACTCCCCCCTAAGATTATCATATCGAAGATTTTTTTTATATTTCCAAGTCAGTTTGAACGGGTCCCTGATATGCCTGCCAAGTTACGTCATGAAAATCCCCAGAAACTGGAATTCCGGGAAACCCCCTACACCACCACCCCCGAAGTGTCCGGATCCAGTCCAACTGTGTAAAAGATTAACCTGGAGCAGATGTTTGTTCTTCCCAGTAAGTTTCACTCCAATCCCTCCATTCTAACCGTTTCTCGAGATTTTCGGTCTCCCCCCCCCAACTCCCCCCGAGCTATCGAATATGGTCAAGACCTTAAACGGGACATCAGACATATAGAATCTATTCAGTTACTAAGTTTCATTCCAATCCGATCACCCGTTAAGAAGTTACACACTGCTCAATTTCCCGGATTCCCCCGCCCTCCCCCCCCCCCCCCGAGATGGTCGGATCGGAAAACTGATTATTTCTAAGTTTGTTGGTCGGGTCCCTGATATGCCTGTCAAGTTTCATGGTCCTAGCACATCTGGAAGTACCCGAACTCGAAAAAGTGTGACAAACTGCCCTCAATTTTCAAGTTCGCACAGCCCTCCACTCCCTCAATATGGTTGGATTGGGAAACTGATTATTTCCAGGTTAGTTTGGTTGGGTTGCTGATATGCCTGCCAAGTTTCATTGTCCTAGTACATCGGGAAGTACCCTAATTCGAAAAAATGTGACAAAAAAACCGGACCGACCGACAGACCGACGGACGGAATTATGATCGGTATATGGCACTTGAGCCAGAGGCTGCAAGTGCCATGAAAAAAAAATATTCCTTGAGCCCAAGCTGACTTTGAAAAATATATTCAAATAATGCATACAACGGGTACGTCTGCTACGATTCATTGGCAGGGATGAACATTGACAGCCTGACGAGGACCCTTGCCAAGAAGGGCCAAATATCGCTGCCAAAGCATCTTAGCTGACGTACCCGCTGTATGCATTATTTACAAAAAAAAAATGGAAAATAAATATTTTTCTACTTAAATACAGACAGTTTTAACACAGAGTGAATCAGACTGTTTTAAAACTTTATGCCGCAGTCAAAAATTTCGAAAATCAGACTCCTTCATGGTAAAAATCTACCAGATTACTTTCCAAACAACAGTGTGTCGCAGACAAATTTTTTTAATATGTATGTGTTTTCTGTAAAAACCCTAAGTCGCTTACTTACTCCGACCATCGTGGGGAAGTAGTCAACTCATCGTGGATTTCAAAAGTTTATATTCCAAAAACATATTTTGTGTGAACTGATGACGGAATCATTAGTCTCATAGGCCTAGCTATCCCTCAGCGATGAAAAACAAGACCAAATGTTTCGATGGGATCCCAAAAATTCAATATCTGATCCAGACAACTCGGTCTTGTCTTAGCCAAATCCAGTCATCGCCAGACTCCTTGAACATTCTTACAATTAAAATTCAGAAACAGATTAAGGCCAAATAGCTAATCATCTGAGAAAAACTTCCTACCACTACCGCCAATTTCCCGATTTCGGCCAAACTCCAGAACTAATTGTCCGGCGAAAAAAAAAGAAAGCTCAAAAATGAACTCTGGGTATCTTCTTTCCCCAATAATGAACATCTAGTCAACTTCAAATAAAAATTTAGCTTATAACACATTTTCCGAGTCCAGCCGGATTCCGGTTGAACTATATGTCCGGGTAAAATATGATTGTCACACACGGATTCAGCGTCTCTTCTTACCCCTTGTTATCTAATCAACTAGAAATAAAACTTTAACTTAAACCAATTTTCCGGTTTTGGCCGGATTCCGGGCGAATTATATGTCTGGATAGAAAATTGTTTTCATATAAGTGTTCAGCATGTCTTCTTGCCCTAAATCGAACATCTAATCAACTTCAACTAAAACTTTTAATTTTAACAAACTTTCCGGTTTTGGCCGGATTCCGGTCGAAATACTTGTCCGTCGAGAAAATGGTTTTCACCACCGTGTTCAGCGTGTCTTCCTACCCCTAAATCGAACATCTAATCAGCTTACAATAAAACTTTTACTTTTAACAAACTTTCGGGTTTGGGCCGGATTCCGGGCGAACTACTTGTTCGATAACAAAATGATTTTCACCATCGTGTTCAGCATGTCTTCTTACCCCATAATCGACTATCACATTAGCTGTTTCAAAATATTTTGTTTGCCCCTTAATTTGAAACCCCTCCCCCACCCCTAAATGTAGGGCTACAAAGCCCATCTTCAAACTTGACTTGTCCGACGACTCAACGAATCCTCACACTAAGTTTCATCAAAATATCTCATTCCCTTCGAGAGTTATCGTGCTACAGACGGACGGACAGACAGACGGACAACTTTTGCGATGTCATAGGTATCCCTCCACGTACGTTTTGGGATCCCAAAAGTAAGAGCTGGAAGCTCAAATGGCACTTGCAAGGCTGGGTCAGATGAAAGTGATGGTCAGAAGTATTGTGTCCACTTTCTGGTTAAGATTCGAACTATAAGGGTGCTGAAAATTAATTTTTAAGAAAAACCCTTGAGGCAAAAAGGATCATGTACATGGCGATCGTGAAAAAGTAAATTTTGCTTAAAAGTGTTTTTTGTATTTTGCGGTTAAGATGAGTTCTTTAAGGAATGGTGATCTCTAACCCAATGATGTCAAGTTTCTAATACCCCAGCAAAGTTTATGGTCCTAGCACATCTGGAAGTACCTTAACTCACGATCATTCCGGACACCCCCCCCCCTTCCCCCTCGAATCCGGTTCGATCCTGTCAGTAACGTACCTAGGACTTGTGCCTGTACTTCTCACCAAGTTTCATCGTGATCGCTCCACTCTATGCGCGTCACAAGATTTCCGGTTCTCCCCTCCGACCCCCCCTCCCAGTTGATCGGATCTAGTCCCGACTTGAAACGGGACATCTGAGACGTGGGATCTTTCAAGATATCAAGTTTCATTAAGATCCGATAACCCGTTCGAAAGTTATGCATGCCACTAATTCCCGGATTCCGCCGTCTCCCCCTCCCCCACGACTGTCGGATGGGGAAGTGACTGTTTCCAAGTTAATCTGGTCGGGTCCCTGATATGCCTACCAAGTTTTATCGTCCTAGTCCACCTAGAAGTACATTAACTACGGATCGCCGGAATTCCGGAACCCCCCCTCCAGCTCCCCCCATAGTGTCCGAATCCGATCCAGTTCTGTCAGTTGTTTATCTAGAGCTTGTTTTTGTTCTTGCCACTAAGTTTCATCCGGATCGCTCCACTCTAAGAGTTTCACACGATTTCCAGTTCCCCCCTCCAACTCCCCCCCCCCCCCCCGATTCATCGGATCCGGTCCGGACTTGATATGAGATGTCTGAGACACAAGGTCTTTCCAGATATCAAGTTTCATTAAGATCCGATCACCTCTTCGAAAGTTATGCATGCCCCTGTTTTCTGGATTCCGCCACCTCCCCCTCCCTCCACTATGGTTGGATCGGTCAAGTGACTATTTCCAAGCTAGTTTGGTCGGGTCCCTAAATACGCTTGCCAAGTTTCATCGTCCTAGAACTTCTGGAAGTACCCTACTCGAGAACAGTGGACCGACCGAACAAAAAGTGATCGGTATATGGCGGAGCTGCAAGTGCCATAAAAATCTAATTGTGTTTTAATTGTCCAGCAATTAGTATTTATATCTTGAAGCTGTAAGCTAGCTCTCTTCAAAATACATTTATCAGAACCGACTGTCCTTATTCGCCTCCCTGACCCCAGCTTAGCGAAGCTATCAATTACAATGAGAGTTTTCCCTGGTGTCTACCAACCGTATTCTTTCTTTCGTAACGTGAACCAAAACTGTCAGAATTGACAAGAGCCTCCTGACTTAATTTTTGCCCTCATTAAAAGTGAATTGTCGGCTTCTCTTATTAATCCCCTGGGCGAGCTTCCGTAACTATCCCGTCGACAACAACATGTGAGCAAAGTTCCGGAAAATGTGTGTGAACTGACGTTTATGCCAACTGACGTTTATACCAACTGACGTTTATGCCAACTGACGTTTATGCCAACTGACGTTTATACCAACTGACGCTTATGTGAAGTGACGGTAGCCGAACTGACGGTAGGCGAACTGACGTGTAGCTGAACTGTCGGATTTTAGGATTAGGTGAACTGACGTGTAGGTCTACTGACGTTTATGTCAACTGACAGTAGGCGAACTGACGTTTGGTCAACTGACGTGTAGGGCAACTGACGTGTTGGCCAACTGACGTGTTGGTCAACTGACGTGTTGATGAAGTGACGTGTTGATCAACTGACGGATTTTTGGGGGTCAACTGACGTGTAGGCGAACTGTCGGAAAATGTTGGCGTACTGACGGAATTCTGTGGCGAACTGACGTTTATGTCAACTGACGTGTTGCGGTACTGACGGGACCCCATATTGAATTTTGCCTGCGCCAAGATGGATATTTTCCTAATCTTCTTCACTTCATTTTACTACAAAACTTATAAACACTTTTCTAAATATCAGTTATCTTTCTTCTCCCCCACCTTTTTTTTTTTCTCTCTACCCCTCATCACAGCCCGGCTGAGATTCGGGAAGCGACTAACCTAGTCCGGGTTGCGCTTCGGGTTCGGAATAGTAATGAATCCAAACCGCATGAACCCGTCCTTGGTTGTTAAGTATCGGAGGGTAGAGCCCGCAACCACCTACTCTTTCCCCTTTCCTCACCATTCCTCCAAACCCGAAATGAACATTTCCTGAGCTTCGCTTCATTTGCGATTGAAGAGCGTGTTCCACCCTCGTACCAGTAGTAACTATTAGTTACTATTTCCGTTCCATCCTCACGAAAAGTTACTACGCTGACAGTTCCAACCTTGTCGGAATAGTAACTAATAGTTACTATTTGCTTACCATGCTCGGGAGCATGGTAAGCGTAGTAACTACGCATCTCTGTAACGTGATTGGTCGGATTCGCCCGTGGCATGATATCCCGCTGGAAAATAATAAGATCGTTCCAGCCTTGACGGCAAAAAGCAAGAATTTGTGACGTCATGCGTAGTAACTACGATAAGTAGGGTGGAACACGCTCGAAGTGCATGCTTTCGTTGAAATTCAAATTTTCCGTGTCGGGTGGACTTTGCCTTGTCGGGCTATGAGTGCGTAGGCTGAACGTTCGTATATCCTACTACACTGTAAAAAGTTTGTCCGAATAAGGATGCAGTATTTGCTACTGGGATTAGTCTTATCTCTATTGGGATAAGACTAATCCGAATTAGGGGTAATCTTATCTCAATACAGATAAGATTAATCCTAGTAGCAAATACTGCAAGATTTTTTTTACAGTGTAGAGCTCAAGATGAAAAAATTCAAACCCAAGATTAAAGATAAGCTTGTTTTTCAGTAAACTTTAAAGGAGCAAGGACAAAATAAATTGTTTTTTTTTATCATCGTAGGAACAAGGAGACAAATTAGAAAGAATACAGAAGCGGGCTTATTGTTCAAAGTTGACTGTCACACTGCAGGAGCGCAGAAAATAGCTAAGCGCCGACTTCGGTCCAGCCATGGACCCTCCACGCCCAAATCCTCCCTCCCTCCTACGAATACGTTATAAATCGAACAGAAAGAACGGCAAGATCTAGGGTACCCACACTCTGTCCTGTACCTACATAACACGCCAGATATGCAAAGAGTTTGATTCCAGAGCTCGTGAAACTTAGGTTTTCAAGTGCATTGACACATATATTGTATTTGTTTCTGTTTTTTTTTACAGTAATCTCAAATTCGGTTTTAAAATAAAATTTGTATCCGTGTATCTAAAGCATCGCGTGGCGCTATACGTGGTGCAGTTATGCCCGAATCATCAACCGTTGGGCATGGTGCTTATACGTTGGTGCACCAGTACCATACCCTGCAGCAAGGGCAGAGCAGAGGGGTTTTCGGCGAAACATATCCATGACAAATCGTCCTCATTGCAAAACTCCCCTTGACAAAACATCCCCATGGCGAAGCGCCCTCGACTAAAATATGCCAATAACAGAAATGTGACAATGCTTTTTGGGGATTTCAAGGTTTACATCAGACCTGGCCTTCTTTCAGAGCGGATTAATTTAATAAGACAGCGTGGGAAATAAGATATTTTAAAATCGCCTAGGCATACAAATGTTATCCCGCGCAATACAAGGTCCACTAAACAAGATCTTCAGCTTCCCATGTCATTTGTATCTACCATAACGACACTACGCTGATTTTTGTATTTCCCTTGTTTGCCTCTTTAGCCAGATCAAGCTTCCACTTGTTCCTCCTAATATGAACGTACCTATATCTATAATGCAAACTCAAGTTGTTTTACCTCAATCCTGCTCCTCAAGACCAAGGCGAACTTCAAAATCCATGCTTGGGGACGTTTCGCCATGGGGACGTTTCGCCATGGGGACGTTTCGCCATGGCGACGTTTTGCCATGGGGACGTTTCGTCGGTAAGCCCAGGAAGATTACCTCCATAAAATCTGTTGAATTGACAGTCTGAAATGGGAGTTTGCTTTTAAAACAGATTTACTGCGCCCTTTCTCCATGGTGCAACTGATGGGGTGGGTGTCGGCGAAACGTCCGCATGGCAAAACGTCCCATTGTAAAACCTCCCCTGGCGAAACATCCCTTGAAGCTCTTGATGAGCGTGTACCAGTCGGGTATGGACTACCCCAAGGATCAATACTTAGGCCAACTCTCTTTGTTAACCTATACCGGCTTTTTAGTAAGACAGTGCTCAATGTCTGCTGCAGATTGTGCCAAGAGGGTGTTTCCCGGACAACAACAACTGCTACAACCAATCAACATGAAGCAATGGTAGCATTTGCGGATGATACGATAAATGCAGCAACTCGAAGAGGAACCTTACCTTATATTGCAGCAGATGGTGACTCAAAACATTTATTCAAACAATGTAAAAAAAAGTCTCTGCATCTTACTAAAAACTTCAGTTGGTTTATCACTTGTCCTTTCCTTCCGGCCAAGTTGGACAATTGTCTGCATGTCTGGGCTGTGAAAGTTCCGTACTTCGTAGATAAATATTCTTTGAGCCCAATTCAAACAATGTATTAGTCAATACATTGTTTGAATAAAATGTTTCAAAGTCAGCTTGGGCTCAAAGAATATTTATCTATGATGACTGAAGTAAATTGGCTCCTCTTATTATTTTCGTACCACGACTGTTACGATCTTTACGATTTACTTATGATGGTCGCGAGCATAATAAGTGATAATAACTATGGGTTTTGCAGGAACTCCCGTAAGAGTGATGACGTATGTTCTCGTTGTTATTGAACGTGTCCGAAAGCTCCAAAACGAACGAAAATGCTGAATTAATTCAGCATTTTATGCAGCATTTCGCTTTCGGACTTAAATTTTCGCTGAATTAACGCAGCATCAAATTCATCGACAAATTCAGCAAGAATGCTAAATTTTAATGAAGAAACTGAGGAGAACGGCGATTCTCTCAGTGTTTTCGGCGGCAAACGTAACAAATTCAAAAAGACAACTGACAATTCGTCAAACATACCAAATTTAAGACCACTGGCGATCATGGCCAACGAAGAAAGGAAAGATAAGAAGGTTGGTTATCAGTAGCTCATCCATTTTGTCAGCTTTATACAGCTAATTCTTTTTTCTTCTTCTTCTTCCTGACTTAAATTTTGGTATTCTAGAAGTGTCAGAGAAGAAAGAAAGGTAACAGCTTTCGGACAAAAAAAGAAAAGAAAATGCAGAATTAATGCAGCATTTACAGCACCAAAAAGCTTTCGGACACGTTCATTATTTTCGTCCAGAGCGCGTGATAACTACCACAATACGGCACTTGCCCCTCCTCTTATCATCGTAACTTGTAATAACTTCACTGGAACGCTACCTGAGAAAATATATCATTGGTTCGATGTTAACTCACTAGCTTTAAATGTAACCAAGACCAAAGATTTCGATGGGATCCCAAAAATTTAATATGTGATCCAGACAATCGGGTCTTATAGAGGTCCAGTCTTCGCCGGACTCCTTGAGAAACAGATTAAGGCAAATGGCAATAATCTGAGAAGACCAAGTTCGAATATGGATTCACCATGTGTGTTTACCCCTATAGCCTGCGTCATATCTACTTTGACGGAAGTTCCTGCGTTACTTCTGCCACATTTCCGGTTTCAGCCGGATTCCGGGCGAACTACTTGTCTTGCAAACAATTTAAGTTCAAAAACGGATTCAGCATATCTCCTTACCCCTAAATCGAACCTCTATTCAACTTCAGATAAAACTTCAACTTGTAACAACTTCAACAAACGAGAAAATCATTCTCATATTCGGGTTCAGCATGTTTCCCTATCCTGAAATCGAACCTCTAATCAGCTTCAGATTTAACTTTTATCTTTGACAAATTTTCCAGTTCTGGCCGGATTCACGGTGATCTACTTGTTTTACGAGAAAATCATTTTCATATTCGGATTCAGCATGTCTTCTTACCTCTAAATCGGACATCTAATCAACTTCAGATAAAACTTCTACTTTAAGCAAACTTTCCGGTTTTGGCCGGATTCCGGGTGAAGTACTTGTCCGGCGAGTAAATGGTTTTCATATTGGTGTTCAGCATGTCTTCTTACCCTTAGATCGACTATCTCATCAGCTTTTAAAAAAATTATTTTGTCGCCCCTTAATTTGAAACCCCTCCCCCTGCCCTAAATATGCAGCTATCGGGCCCATCTACGAACTTGACCTTTCCTTTGACGTGAAGAACACTCACACCAAATTTCATCAAAATATCTCATTCCCTTCGAAAGTTATCGTGCTGACAGACGGACAGACAGACGGACAACTTTTTCGATGTCATAGGTATCCCTCCACTTACGTTTTGGGATCCCAAAAAGTCGTTCCTTCTTATTTTTTCCGGAACTGGTAAGAGCTGCCCAATAATAGCTAATCTACCTACTTCAAAAAGTCCTGCATCACCTGAACGGTACGTCCGGTTCCTGGGAATACTCCTGGATGAAAATTTAAGTTTCAAGCGGCATGTTGAGATGATTAAAGAGTCAAAATTTCGCGAGGAGTGGGGACCATACAGAAGCTTTAATTTTTTAATTTTCTATTCTCCGATTATTATGTTTCTTTCTTGTATATCTATATATATATTACTGATATAGAAGGCACTTTACACTTGTACCGTGACCAATACCATAAAAAAAATTTCGAATATAATTTAGATGTCTAGGAATCCCTTGTCGGAGCCACGTAGACAAACCAGGACCCACAATTCTATATTATTAATTTCCGTGACTTGGGGATGTGAACTGGTTAGATGAATTTGCCTTCGGGTGGGATCACTGTTCCTATGGCCGTCTTCTACCAGACTGTTGTAGTGGTTTGCGAACTCTGTTCACGAGCCCCTCGGTGGCTCAGTAGTAGAGTGACTGCCTTGTAAGCAGAGGGTCCTGAGTTCAAATCCCGGCTGAGGAGCATTTTTGTCTATCAGTTCACTACTTATAAAAATATATAGTACTGCTCATCTACATGGATGACTACATTTCCATCGTTACCCCCCCCCCCCCCCGCACAATCTACAAGGGGAAGCAGTTAAAATTCTCTAGTCAACAAGAAAGCCCTTCTGTTCATCCATTAAAACTAAGAGGCATGATGCAAGTGTGGCTGTATTTTATTCAAAGCCAGGATTCACCTTCTAGATTTGCTTCCGACATCTATTTTCCGTCGGGGTGGGTCCTTAAAGCTGAAGCTAGGCTAAACGTGTCTGGAAGACTGGGTTGTCGGACTTATAGTATGTTCCGTAAGGGCAGATATACTGATATTAATGTTTTTGGTACGATCTTTAGAACTTTATAATTAGACGAATATGATAATTTGTGTTTTTAAATAGCTTCATCTGTTGGCTGCGTAAGTACGCTATTTGGCATTGATCCACGATTTTTGCTTATGTTTTAAATAAATCAATCAATCATCAACACCCGAGGTTCTGGAATCTGGTTTGGTGTAATAGAGGCAACACAAAAGGATTTGGTTTCAAGTATGGGAAGTAAGTGTTTTGGGGAGATCCGAAGGCTGGGTAGATTCCTGAAGCTAGCTATGGCCCACCGTGAACTATTTTTATAAAAGTTGATTTTTTGGTTTGTTGTTGGAGTGTATGATATTTTGTTTTTGTTATTGTGTTATGTTTCCCGCCATGGCCCTTGGGCTTTATTGGGAATAAATTCATTCATTCGTTTGAAAGACAGTATAAATATGATATAAGTATGAAAAAGGTTGGACCAGTGGAGAAAGGAAGAGTGAATTACAGCCCTGACTGAGAGGCGAGAGATACCCGTGAGGGGACACCGAGGAAATGCTGAAGAACATCAAACTTAGCTATCATCATTATCATAAAAATCCGGAAGGGTTGACTTGATCTAAGGTCTTTTTCCGCGACACAGTTTGGGCCACACTCTTCTGAGTGTTTGTCGCGGAAACACGATTGTGTGCCACACAGTCGAGCCACAAGTTGAAACGGAAACGCGGATTCAAATATCTAAAAATAATAATAAAGTTGATGTAAAATCTCAATAAATAGAACTCCAGGCTTATTTCCTTACAATTCTGTCGAAAAAGCATCCTCAGTTTTAAGTCTACGTGCTTGAAAAAGTAGTTAGCTATATTGTTTAGACACTATTTCGCTGCTTAATTTCAATTTCCCGCCAGAATCGAGCCACAAAAGGCGTATTCTCGCCGTACCCCGATGACTCCATTTGAGGATTCCCCGCGTTTTTGTTTGTCACGGGGACTCACTCCCCGTATTCGCGCGGAGTGATTCCCTGTATTCTCGACATTCCCTTCGATTTCCGAGGAGTCCTCGGGGAACGGCGAGTTTACGCCTAAAATCAACGATCACCTCGCCAGATGTTTGTCGAACTTGAACCACAAAGGGAGCCACGAAAATCTCGTTGGTCGCCGGAAACACACTTATGGGCCGCACAAAAGACCACGGAAACACTCTTTTCGAGCCACAGTCAACCCACATACTGTTTGTGGGAGCATGGAAAAACGCCTCTACAGTGCGAACATCCCGGCCGGATTTCTGCCGGGATTTCCTGGACTTTCGTCATCAAGTTGAAAAACTTCCAACTTTTCCACCTGGAAGTGATGATGGTGCCGAAAATTCGGACAGGAATTGGCTTTATTACAGTCAGCGCTCCAAGCGGACTAGTTTCTGTTAGTCCCCCATTGCCTCATAACCAACACTTGTTTAGACATAATAAAAAGTCGGATCCATAGGGTAGTGGATCGTTTTCACTTTCTGCTGCTGAGACATATGCAAAACCTCCATTACCAGGGACACAGGTGACAGGTTTTCTACTCACTAACCTGTGAATCTATTTTACAATGTCGTATCCAAGTGCTGACGGTGACGCATACAGGGATTCACAGAAACTAGTCCACTTAGGAAGCGCTGAACGCGAGTATGAGATAGTCAGGGAGGATAGTCATCAAGAGTATTGACCATATTCCTGTTCAGCGCTTCCAAGCGGCCTTTCTGTTAATCCTCCTGTGCCTCACCATCAGCACTTGGATCAGACATGGTAGAATAGATCCAGAGGTTAGTGAGTGGAAACCTGTCATCTGTGTCCCAGGTAATGGAGGTTTTGCATATGTTTCAGCAGGAGAAAGTGACCCACTACCCTAAGGATCCGGCGAGGTGCAGCGCGAAGCGCTGCGCCGAGGGCGTCTAAGTCCCCAGCCACACTGACTAACCACACCCAAACCGCCTGGTGCTGTAACCACATTTCTAAGTTTTTATGTGCTTTTCCTAATATGGTTAGGGGTTCCTCCCAGTTACCAGGAATGAATTTTGGCTTCGAATAAGGCAGAAAATGGTATTACCTGCGAAAGCCAAATAATCTCAAAACAATAAATACTTGTTAAAATTATTTTCCTGGGTCGGATGTCGGGCCGAAAACGCCAGGGTGAAAGGTTATTACCCTGTCAAAGTTTGCGTGTGTTTACCAAATAGCTAACCATAGGTTATGACTAGATATACACGATTATTAAAGGGTAAAAGACGTCGTTGTTTGTCTTATTTGGTCCTTAATGGTCTTCATATGTGCTTTAAGGAGTGAAAACCAATTTCTAGGCTCAATCTGGAGTCGTCAGGTAATTACTACAAAACGTAGCGGCACCATCCCGAGATAAATATGCATGGGATCTCCAATAATTGTAGTGGTTATAGCCTAGAAAAACCTCTGGTTTCGGTGCCTAACATCGACTTTTTACTATGTCTACACAAGTGTTAGTTATGAGGCAATGGGGGACTAACAGAAACTATTCCACTTGGAGCGCTGAACTGTAGTACAGCCAATTCCAGTCCCGGAGCTCCCGATCCGAATCGTGTGTTCGCACTATGAGAGGAATCCTCCGACATATGGAAGGATTTAATCAGACATCGAGAAAGAAATGGAATCACTTTGCCTATCGCTTTTCTTCTTATTGGATTCTGAACGGAACAGATAAGTTTCAGCCTCTTTTATTCATCGATCTGAGGTTATAAATAATAGACGGTAATCACAGACAAAACGAGCCCCTGAACATATGAAACAACCCAGTAAACGAGAGATATATCACTGGTGTTTCGCTCGCTTAAGCTCCAACCCAAATAGTTATAAAAATATGGCGCACATGCTCAGTCACTAGACAATCTAAGCGAGACATACAACTCCGGTGGTTATCAGGAAACATCTTTTCCAACGAGATGATCCGCATGGCTAGCGTATCTGAAAGAGCTTGGCTCTTCAACCTAAACACATATAATATCAAGTATATCTAGCAGCACTTACATAATTACGAGCTGCTATAATAGGTGGTATAAAATCACTATTCAAACAATTTTTGTCTATAATCTAACTATGACATCCGAACTAAAATATCTACTCACATACAGATTAAAATAAAAATATATTGGGCGCATTCTTATAGAACGTTACGTTCATTAACCGCGCAACTAGGCAATGCACAGAATGTTTTAATTGACGATTAGGTATGTACCTATTTTACACCCTGGCCTTTAACAGAATTAGTACACATGATATGATGACTAAATAATCCGGGAAAATAAAATGGGGCAGGTATCCGTTACAGCAAGAACAAATAATCCTATAGAACCTCCATCTTCCTATATCTGTAATACGACCACGCGGAATCGAAAATTTTGCCATAAAAAACGAAAGGAGGTTAAGAGCTGCGCGGCACATCACGTTTCGTCACCTCTACAAATAGCTATATTGCTGTAAAGCCGCGTAGAAGAAACTTTCAAAGTAAAAGGCGATTGGTTCTCTGCCGCGCTCCAGAGCGGGTCAGCGTGCCTCCTGCTCTTATTCCCGTGCCATGAGCAACGGCGAAGACGGAAGCAGATGGGTATCAACTCAAAGCTAGAGTAAGTACCTCTAGCTAAGCTCTGTTGGGGTATCCATAGTCGCTGCATGGAACCAAAGACGAAGGTTTTATCAGATTATTTGTTCTTGGTTACAGCCCTTGCATTTGGGCTTCTGACCTGAACACACACAACCGGACTTAGTTTAGGGCGCACTTTTGCGCTATAACTCGTTTACACTGCGGTGCAACCCGGACCCAGCAACACGGACATTTGAAAAAACAGGGTTCACTTTCAAATCCCGAGACATTTGTGTCTGTTCATGTCACCTATTTCACTTCGAGGATCCTTCAAGAAGAGCACTCGGTGCTGCGCAAATCGATCCCGAGAACGAATTGAGAGCAGCCGTGAAAAATCTTTGGATGAACAGCACATGTCCAAAATTTGAAAGTGTTATGAACAATATGGGGTAAAACAAACGGGTAAAACTGACTAGACTTTTAAACAATTATTGTCTCACGTATCTGGCACTTCGAACTGAGCTTGTGCACGGTGTATAAAAAATAGAATCTGCAAATCTTATGTACAAATTCGGATTTACGAACCGGAATTAAATCCGAACCGGAATTTTCACTAAAATCGGAATAGTGTATTGTTTCGCGCTCCGTCAAATCACTTGACGAACCTTTCACAACCATCTATATCTATATGGCAAGTACTAGTAGGCGGGGTGGATTACTCGTTGAGGCAAGGCTGATTATCCTTGTGATGCATGCTTCCTTGGGATAGTTTCGATTTGACGAGGGATGGCGCGCAACTAGAATAAAAAGAGTACGTCAGAAACATGTCCAGTAGCAAATAGCCGTGAGACCGCTTTGTGAAGAAAGACCTGAGTTGCGTTTCATTTGAAGTTCATAGTACAGCGGGAGCGGACGGCGAACTGTAAATAGTCGTTTTATTCATGGCGGACTAAGTCAGAAGTTACGCCGAACTCTTCTCTGCCCTACCCAGCGTACAAACTAGCCGGTACGCCGGCACTCAGCGGGCGGCCCGCTGGCGAATGAAACGGCAACGAACAGTCCGCTGTGCTTCAAAGAAAAGGCAACTCTGGTGAGTAATGGATGCAGGACTTAGACCGGTGAGTGAAGACGGCGAATTTAAAGCAATTACCTGGTGACGAATGAAAGTGGGACCTAGTCAGACCGGTAAGTGGAGAATTTAAAATCACTGCCTTTGAGGACGTGCTTTCTTCTAATATGGTAGTTCGTGTCAATTAGACTAAAACCTTGAAGGTCTACAGAGTTTCGGAGTGCTGCTCACCAGCTTATATGAGCAGTCAAGTGTAGCTCCGGCAGCTTCGACGATAACTAGGCCTGTTCGTCAAAGTTCATCAAGGAGAGGGCTTTTACCAGAGCAAAATAACACTACAGAGTAGCGCCAAGACGCATGCTCTCCATGCTTTGCAAACGAACCATACTCATAGCGCCGCCCACTACGTTTGCATCATTAAAGCGAGAAAAACTTGTGGGTTTAGAAACTTCTAGTAAAGCAAAGGTGCGGTCTGCATACACCAAGGAAACAATGGAGGATGTGTCAGTTTTTTGCAATGTTCATGATATGAAGTTATCGGAGCCGGTGCTGGTGAACAACTGAATGAGCTTCGGAAGGGATGTTCTCTATTCGGTTGTGTGTCAATTTTGTAAAGTCTTGGAGCTACTCCCTAGTGTTCTTTTGCTCTGCTTTTTACGCTACGGACGACGCCCCCGGACACTCCGATTCAAAAGGAAGTTAACTCACCAGAAACTTATTGGGTGTTAGAGTCACTCCAGAATGCCCCTTCAGAGAAGGGACAGTGTCGTCACCGGAAGCTATTGTGAAGACGTGCAGAAGCGATGAGAAGATTAAGAATAATTCTGCCTTCGCCAATGTGTCTCCAAGACACATCCTTCTGCCTACGCCAAACGGAATGAAACAGTCAGGCCGCTGGACAATTTCGTCTTTGATGAAGCGTTCTGGAATGAATCCCTCTGGATCCTTCCAAGTCTCGGCGTTCATGTGGACAGCGTGAATAAGAGGCACGATCTGAGCATCCTTTGGGATAAGGTATCCGCCGAGGTAGTTATCCCTGGAAGATAAAAATCAATTATCACCACTGCAAGCTGTAACTACGTCACAACAGCATAAATGATGTAAATCCAGCAACTTCGAAGCATCAGCTATTCCTCTATGCGCCGCTAATGCCATCTGTTTCACCAAGACCGTACTTTATTCAGTATATTCAATCGCTCAGTAGAGATGTTGACTATAATTCACTGAAACTGAAGCGAGCTCTCGAGGAATACTGATGCCTAAATTTCTGGTCAACTGCATCGTGAAACTGGTTGAAGTTTCTTAATCTAGCGACTGAGGACTAGAAATTCGTATCTATCAACTGTCGATGTGCCATTTTCAAATTAAGGAGGACTTCATCGGCAGTGTTGCCACATCACACATATTTAGAGAGTGACAGAGTGAATTGGGAGTGAAGTTTATTTTCATGAAATGTTGACTTTTGGTCGGAATCGCCTCAATTTTACTTTCATGAAAAAAACTGGAAATAGTCAGTTCTGGTCGGAAATCCTTGCTGCAAAAATTACACATTTGGTCATTTTCTGAAATAGAGTGATTTTCATGTCCTACGTAGGACAAGAGTGGCAAAAACAAAATAGAGTGACAATTCACACTATCGCGCGACATGTGGCACTGGTCATCAGGATTGGAGGTCGAAATTCGCATCAGCCAATTCTCAATTTGGAAAGAAGTGTTCGAATTTAGGAGGACTGGAGAAAGAGTGGAGGTTGACGAGGTCGAGTAGGTTAAGGAAAACAGATACATACCTGGTGGTGGAATGAATCGTTCCTAGAGGTACAGCTGTTGATCGTCGCATACATTCACAGAGGAAGGCCTCAGTGTACGGCAGATGCTGAATATCGTCCAGAGATGGCATTCTAGATCGTCCAACGACTCGGTCCAGCTCATCCTGTACCTTCTTCTGCATTTCAGGCTCACGAATGGAGTAGACCATGGACCATAAGAGGGTCGTCTTGACGGATTCTGAACCAGCGCTGAACATGTCACCGATGATCTGCTCCATCTGCTTGTCTGGATCACGGCCGTCGAAGAGGGTGTTGAAGCGGTTTTCCTCTTGGGCTTCGCTTATTGAGAGAAGGTAGGCGTCAATGATGTCGCGAATGTTGTCAGACGAGAAGGATTCGCGATGGTCGCTGATGATCTTCTGGAAGAACTGGCCGATCTCATCGCGGTTCTGAAAAAAAAAGGGTTAGAAAGAAAAGAAAATTTCTGCAGTGCTATTTACTTTGTCGTTACTCTTGAATAAAAAACAACGTCAGTTCTCTAAGATGTCGACCACACAAGAAATTACTGCAATTTTGCCATGATGAAATTGGTTTGCCCAAAACTGTGATACCTGGGCTAATGTTTGACACCTTCCGGGCTCTCAATATTCCAAACAGCCAAATTTGCAAAATCCAGAGGTCAATGGATTTCTCCATTTTCACACGTGCACCTTATGCCAAAAGATTTGACATTTTGCACCTTTCTCCAGTTTCGCTGAATCTTGGAAAAGGTCATTACGTCGGAAAACTGACGCCATTACTTTCTCTCAACTCTTGACATTATTTCCGAAGCAGAAAAAGACATTAACACAAACAGAATAAACGTGACTGCACTGTTTCTACGGATGGTAATTACATCAGTACCTAGCGTACACGGTTCGCTGGATTTGCCGAATTCGAAGTCTTAGAAAAAAATCGAGCATTGAAAAAAAAATCGAGCACAGAATTTGATCAAGGCAATAGGTTTGTCGTAGACGCCGGGCTATATCCTTTAAATCACTCCTAATTCTCGAGCTCTCTCGGGGCAAATTAAAACTTGGATGGTGAGCGGGAAATCCGAAATACGTTATGCTGTTTTCAATGCCGGATTCTGTCGATATTGATGACGGGGCCGAAATCCTGGCAGGAACATATATTCAAATAATGCATACAATGGATACGTCCCTTCTCATTTCAGCCCTTCTCAGGCTTACAGGTTTGTAACCTGTAATCACTGGTTTATTTCCTTCTCCGACATTGACCCTAAATATTGACAGCCTGGCGAGGACCCTTGCCAAGAATGGCCAAAATATCGCTGACACAGCATCATAGCTGACGTATCCGTTTGTATGCATTATTTAAATATATGGTTCAAAGTCAGCTTGGGCTCATGGGATATTTACCTGGCAGGAATTCAAGCTGCCATGACCGGACTGTCGTCGGTCAGAACCATTTCTCGTCAGACCTGCACCGGAAAGAGTGACGTTTACAGGAAGTTCCGTGTAGGGGGATTTAGGGCGAATTCCAGCAGGAGTTCAAGGTTGCATATAAGGTTTGAAGCCAAGCTGATCATTCATTCTGTGAAGTTATTTGTACAGTGATGGATAAAGCGAAGGATTATACAGTGGCTGGGTGAAAGCTTCTGCGCTTTCCCAGGGAATTAGTAAATTGTAAATAGACACAGAATTCAGAATTGTACAATAATCACAGATTTGTACATATACACTTTTAACAGGCACATTTTAATATTCGTTATTTTATTTGAATTTGTTTGTCGCTTCAATCAGCATCGTTCTTCTGGTTTTTAGTTACATATTGTTGTATGTTTTGTTGGTTCCGCATCACTTTTCTGTTGGTATTGTGTTGGATTTTATGATTTAGTTGTTTGTTTTTCGCTGAGAACGGTTTGCCGGAAGTGCCACTGAAACATCCGAATTGATATGTATCCCTCGCACATCATCCTAGAGGGATAATTAGCTGATCAATAAAAAAAAAACGAAAATCACGGTTTTCTATTTCGTTCAAGGTTGCACGAATCAGTGTCGTATCTGGGGGGGGGGGGTAGACTGTTCACACACCTTTTCCGTATGATCTATGTCTTTTCTGTACTTTTTTGTCCGACGGCAGGCAAAAACCCCGATGAAAGGCACCCCCCCCCGAAATAAATTCCTGGATACGGTCCAGTACTGAATAGAAAAACTTACTTTGCAGATTTGTGTATAGGCTTTGCTCATGCCTGGGAGGAATCGGAGGAATGGCAGAAAAGCCGCAGCTGCCATGATGGTGAAGAGTCGGAAACCTTCGTCGCACAGATGCATAAAGCGCTTGAAACTGCCGTCGTCGTGACTGAAGCGGACTGACATCAACATGGAACTGATGACATTGGCGACAGTACATGAAAGGTTGGTTGAGAGGTCGACTGGTTCGGACTTCTTCTTTCCCAGTTCTTTCATTAAATCCTCCACCTCCGTCTGGAAAAAATTGGAGATGGTCAGAATATCCAACTCTGCATAACTACAAAACAAATAATGGGGCAATTTCTAGCTTTCATTAAAGTTTTGTTTCCTGTTCCCTAAAACATTGAACGTTTGATTTCAGATAGTAAATTTTGAAATAAGATATTAGTAGACTACGGCTCCGCTGGAACCGCATGGCCTAAAAAATATTTCACCGTCTAGTCGGAAGAAAAACCCAAAGTTAAAGCACACAAAATTTCCCATCTGCTTCTGCTTTTACCCATTTATCCATGAACCGTTACCAAGCGCCTAGTTTTTTTCCAGACGTTTTTTTTTCCTATTTCAGAGCGTGCAATTAACTGTAAGTACACACAAAATTAGGCGCAGACCCACCAATTACCTCCGAACATATCAATTCCTTTCAAACCGCAAACAAAATACTGTCTGCTCCTAACTGGGTATTGAACAAAACTGGGCGTGCGCCAAACCATTATCGTCATCGCTGCCCATATAGCTTCTGGATGAATGGTTAAAATTAATGGCGAATCCGGTTTGGCTTCTCTTTCACTTTCACGGGTCGATGTCCATGGCTTAAATTGGATGGGTTTTGAGCGTGCGAGTGTTTTGGTTTGAGGTTTCGAAGCTATGTCGGGGAGATTAAGCCGCGTTCACAAGCACGCCTATCCAAGCACAGGATACAGATGCCCTGCCATCTCCTAGCCATCCCCTAGCCATCTCTGCTTAGGCTAGGCATGCTTGTGAACGGGGTTGAATGCTGGCAGATCTGAATGATCGGTAGGTCCGAACAGCCTCAAAAATGCCCGTTGTGACAAAAAAAATTGACTCTTCACTTTGAGCTAATTAGGAATGCATTCCCTACTGTTCATTCGTTCTCTCCGTAAGAACCTATTTATTCGAGGAGACGAACCACGCATACCCAAGAGTCGGATTTTGGCTGACAGTTCCCACCTCCTACCAATAGTGAATTTCAATGAATCACCGCCAACCCCTCTAAATACCCAACGATTGGATAATACCCAAATGAACCATCATTGGAGTCTAGGAGGAAAGGTGATAAACTTTACCCCCTTGGGGTTTCATAAACGCAGTGACGAAAACCCTTTCCCTGACGACCCTTGGCAAACATATGGGGTCGGCCCGGCTCGACAAAATTTGTCTCTAACGGTGGCTTAGCGGGTTGTCAACTGGGTAGCTTGGTTGACATGGGGTCGGCCCTGGTTTATCCCTGAGATTGCCGTTTCCTGTCCAACCTGATCTATCAGCGCAGACCAAGAACGTATAATACTACTCCATAGTAGAACACCCGTCTCCCCCTTCCCGTAATGAATCGTTGCTCCGACTTTACAATTCCCGACCTGGATGAGCGCTACCACTGTGATCACAAAGTTCTACATGCTCGTGTGTCTGCTTATGTCGCTACCTATGTCGTTATATTGAGTTATAATATATGAGTTATATATATATTATATTATTGCATGTCTGACGAAAATGTCAGCAAAATCAATTCAACGGCTACGGAAGTACAAAGTTTTTATTCTGGGACTTTTATGACCTCCCTGGTTTCGCTCCTATAAAATTTAAACAAAGTCGCTTGTGACGATTTGGAAAAACATCTTCGAATTGTGCTGTGCAATACAGATCTTTTAGAGGTTCTTATCATTATCAGTTCTTGGTAGACGTATACTTACCATGATTCTTGCTTCCATGTGCTCTCTTCCATTTCCAGCGTGCTTCACCCCGAACGCTCTCAGACGATCGTGAAGGAATCTGCGCTGTTCCTTCCATAGTTTTCCTTCCGCGTTGATAATCCCTGAAATTGAAAGTATTATTAGAGGGTTGGCCAGGGAGAGTTTCCTCACTTTCCTTCTCAACTTGCTTAACCGGAAAAACTACTTTCTCGGCTTGTTTATAGAAGCGTGGCTATCTAGGATATTTTTATTTACGACCCTTCACAAATTAATAGGCCCTTTGCAGGTCTCGCCGTATCAACATCAATTTGGTTCTCCGCTACACTTTCACTGAAGAAAAGATTATTATCCATATGCAACGCACTAAGCCTGCAGCAAAGAAATAAAAATAAATATCAAAAGCGGAGTAAATAAAATAAGAAGAACAAAAGAAAAAGAACTTTGGTCCAAATACAAGCTGAGCCTATTGTTTGGTTCGGATGAGTATAGTCTATCGAAGTGGATTGCAGAGTACGGATTCCGTAAATAGAAAACTGCATGATCTGCTTTTCTTTCCCAAATGCTTAAAGGACACCTGAATGAAGATTATCAAGTATCATCCCTATCTGTATGACTTCCGCTAAAATTGCCTGCAGAAAACCCAATCTAAATACGAAATAATGTTTCCAAGCTATGATTTTTGCTCCATTTTGCATCTGTCCTTATTTCAGTACCGAACAATTTTAGAAAGGAACAAATGTTCATCTGTAATATTTGTGAATCAGTTAAGCCCAAACGTATATCTAGAAGAAATTCCAATACGATCCGGCCAGAGCTGTACAAGATTTGAATAAATTGCGCTTTTTGTCTTGGAGTCTGCATGTGCAAACCTCCAGAAACGAACATCCCTATTCTGAAAACATCACGCTCAGGAGAAGAATGCTGTCCCTGTCCATGTCTGTAAATGCATTCTCCATTGTGTGTTCAAGTATGGTCCCATTGTTCAGGTGTCCTTTAACGGAGTAGGAGTTATTGTGAAATCTATCCATTCGTTCAGATCTGTTAATGCAGCCGATAAACTCCCATCCCAAGTACACCGTAACCATGACCCGATTGCAACGAAGCCGTCACAAACACGCCTGAACTTTGTTCACCTTATCAGTAACCCAGCGCGCGAAATGCTAATCGTCGGCCTTGGGGTGCCGTCAAGTCTGGTCACAAACCCCGTAAAACCCTGAAGGGGTTCTGATTCAGCGAATGGCGAAACAAACAAGCACCAGTCATTGCTTAGTCATCAGAGGTAGCCGAACCCCCTAACGGGGTAGGTATGTCCGGGTTTGTCCGAGATTCCATTTACGTAAGTGCAATGATGGGTTGTTGTTCGCAGACAAGTCAAGTTCACAGACCTTAATTATGAACTTCGTCTGAACTCGTGAGTACGTCTCACACGATTAAGCTACGTCACGAAATGCCTTTGCTGGGACTTGATCAGACCTAGAGACTGTGTGTTGAAACAAACACGTTTGAACCTGCTAGCAAAATAATTTTACCCAAGGGGAGGAGCATTGCCCAATCCAAAGTGTTCCCTAACTGTAAATCATGTTTAGTTGTGCTAAATCGTATTTGTCAGCTGCAACTTGATTTCGGCCCTTTTTAGGAAGGCCTTCTTCAGGCCATACACATCTTAGCGATGTCAAACATTATGGCAAGCTTAGATTTGCCCAAAGATAACTCGCGCCAACAAAGTGGTAGAACAGAGCAATAGTTTCAGCTGACTCATTGGTACCCCCTTCCCCCACACTCCTGGTAACCAAGCCCCCACTTTGGGTAAGACAGTCCACATGTACATTATGTTCAACCGGGGGAATAGATCAGGAATAGACAAAAACTCTCAGGAGAGCTTAAATTTAGACTTAGATAAGATGGAGACTGGTGCGAGGGGTTGCTGTTTCTGCGCCACCGGTGTACACCTCGGCGCGGCACCGGCACGCGCCGCTTCTTGTACAATATTGTTTAGAGTGAGCAACCCCTCGGATTCGTGTGAAGGCTCGGTGGGCTATTTTCTTAATTATGTCCACGTCTATTTAGTAGGAATACCTTTATCATCATTATTTTTTGCCTTTTAACGGGTCATCGAGGTCGGGTTTACGGGTCATCGGTATATGATTTTTTTAGTACTTAGTTATGTTTTGTAAAAAAAAAAAAAAAATTGAACCTGAGAATACTATGACAGGTAGATTCCATAAGCGTCACGAGTTAATATTATAGCATTTCATGTGCGAAGCATAGGGGTTTATAGAAAACGCGTCGTAGGTTTACTATATTACTAAGCCGAAGCACTTGAGACAAATATGTTTATTTTTTTCGACGTACTCGGTATCCCTTTCGCGCATGAACAGGCTTTTAACCGGAATTCTGTCTTCCGAGTAATTTATATTTGCAACAATTTGTTAATGTACCGCTGAAGCGGGTTTGATTTTGAAGTCGTACAACGGTTCTGCAGCCATCGATCTCTATTTATTTAATAACAATCATATGTATATAATGATTTCTATATGGTCAATGACGAAACTTCGTTGTAGGCGTAAATGCAGCATTGCAAAACGCGGCTTAAACTTAATTCGATCCCCATTATGGGTGGTCTTATAAGGCCATCAATAGAGGTCTCATTTAAATCACTGCGGAATTCCAGACAAGCGTGATGTCACAACTATTTGATCTATTAAGCTCAAAACACGAAATTGTAGTTTACTCCTATCGGTAAATAATATATATGCGCGCTACGACTGTATGGTATTCCGCCAGAATTTATACGACAAAAACACTCCACAACATGAATCTCCTAAGTGGCAGACTGATGATTGAAGAGTAATAGAAATAAACAAGAAATATAGATCAAAGATATCTGAGCGCATCATATCTATGTTTTATTTCAAGCTTCAGTTGCAATTATATTCTTGTCGATGGGTTACCCTTTCCCCGGCACCTGCTGTATACCCTTTCCCGGCAGAAACCAGCAGTACCGGTCGTAAATTAGGCAATTCCGCTTCTAAACATGGTGCAGACTAATGGCTAACCGGTGCAGGCTAATGGCAGCCGACGCCGGCACCGCGCACATGCTGTGCACTAAAATTGAGAGTGGGCAACCCCTCGATTGTTGCTTCAGTTCGGCCTGATGACGTTTTCTATACCCATAGGCGAGTCTCAACATATACTTAGGATACCGATGAAAAAAGTAACTAATAATACAACGTCGAGATGTTAGCAGTACGTCCCGAAACAGGATTTCCTTCTAAAAAGAAATGGCATAAAACGTACCTAGTCCATCCAAAATCTTGGAGAACGCGTTGTCAGGGCGGGCACAGTATTCCTCTCGTCTAAAAGCTTCGCGTATGAGCTTATGATCACTTAGAACGACAAAGAGCTCCTTGCCGAGTTTGATACTGAAGATCTTTCCATGTTTCTCGGAAAGATCTGTCAAATATTCATGAAAATCACCACTGATGAAAGGCAAACATCCCAAAATCGGAAGACCGCGAGGTCCCGGCGGTAACAGCTTGTGTCTCTTATAGGCTATAGTAGCCCTCTGCACAGTATAGATTAGAAACGACAGAAGGACAAAAATAACTAGAGTTCCAGCCCCTACGAGCTCGGTTAAAGCGTTGCACAAGTATAGAAACATGTCACTCCTCTTAACGTCGATTCAATACTGAGAGGTTTCACCATAGAATTGGCAATTTTATAGTCAGCGTGGATAGTGTACTATTAAAGGAGGAGCCTTGGCCTTAGTACCGCCCTGACAAATACCCGCGGGTTTCACTAATACAACGGCAATTTGTTTTGTCATATCATTAAAACAAATTGTGATATATTAGGTTTTAATGTAGATAAGGAGACTTTTGAGCATTGCGAAATCTCACTGCGATTTCGCAATTGGACTGGACCTCGCGGTCTTCCCGATTTTGAGATGTTTGCCCTTCCTCAGTGGTGATTTTCACGGATATCTGACAGATCTTTCCGAGAAACATAGCTCTTTGCCGTTGTGAGTGATCAAGTACATATCGAGGTAAATATTCTATATAATATATAAGTAAATATTAGTATAATATTCTATAAGTAGAAATTGGTGGTAAAAAAATTAGAATCTTTATAATATGGTGGGAAAAATAGGTCATGGCCGTTTATAAATAAACAGCTGTAAGCTCATACGGCATTTGCTAGCGTTGGTTATAGCATTTACATCAAGTAAGGTTCGTGCTGTCTGGGTCATCCCTCGAACTCCCCACATTGCCCTGACCCGTTCCGGGTCTTTAAGTGATAGATCTAGGGTTTATGCATGTTCTTCCCGCCAATTTTCATTCCAACCCCTCCGCTCGAAGCATGTCACGAGATTTCCTGTGCCCCCTCCGATCCCCCCCCCCCCAGAGCTACTGGATCCTGTCTGGAATCAAGGTGGGAGATGAGGCATGTGGTTTCGCCAAATATCAAGTTTCATTAAGATCATCCCCCCGCCCCCCTCCCCTCCACTCTGATACGCCTGCCAAGCCAAGTTTCACAGTGAAGGTGTCCGAAAGCTCCGAAATGAACGAAAATGCTGGATTAATTCAGGATTTTATGCAGCATTTTGCTTTTGGACTTAAATTTTTCGCTCAGTTAATGCAGCATTAATTCAGCAAAAAATCCATCGAAAAATTCAGCAAAGATGCTAAATTTTATACTGAATTTCCAAGAGGAAACTGGGGAGTACGGCGATTCTCCTAGTATCTTCCTAGAATCTTTTTCTTTCTAGAACGGACTCCCACACAACATTTTCGTAATATTGTCTAGGTCGAATTCCCGTCTGAGCCGCGACAAACTTTACAGAGCATACTTTGCGAAAAACTTTACTAAGTCTGAGTCGTACTTTATATGGCTAATTCTTTTTATCTTCTTCTTCTTCCCAACTTAAATTTCGGTATTCTAGAAGTGTCAGAGAAGAAATAAAGGTAACAGCTTTCGGACAAAAATAAATAAATATGCAGCATTAAAGTTTAACTGAAAAGGCAACTTATTTTTACATCTTAGATTCAAATACATTGAATTATTACAACACCTATTGGGGATTTTCATTCTGTCCACAGTAGTCTCCAGTAGGGACGTTGGGAATGTGGACGCTTTCCCATGGTGAATCCGTCCACAATTCGCCCGCGAAAATCACTGCACTACCACTACACAAGACACATCACTATCTAGCTCTAGTTTTTGGCACAGCAGACTCGTTTGCTGCTGGTATTGTTGCCAAATGTTCCAGGCACCATAGAGATATCACAAAAACAGGGAGAGCGGCAAGCACAATGGGATAATCGATTATTTGGAAATATCAGAAAAACAAACTAACGCTTTTTCATCGGGTTTTCAAGATTACTTAAGCGAACAAGTGATGGGTAACTAGACTGTAGTATCCTAGCCCTTTTCGGTTAAACTTTAAATGCAGCATTTACAGCACTGAAAAACTTTCGGACACGTTCATAGTAACAGTGATAGATAGATAGATAGATATGTTTATTGATCCAACTCGTAGCGCCGACATGGCACTAAATACGTCTACCGTTACATTTAAATACTTGAATAACTGAGTAAAATACTTGAATATATACAATTATGACATAAAAGAAAATAAATCACTAAGAATTCACTTGTTTTTTGTTAATCTTCTCAGTGAAATATGGTACAAAGGAATTTGAATACCGGTTTGTGCGACATTTACCTGGCACAAGGAGATTTTGATGCCGTGTCCGTCCTGTCACCGGTGCTAGATCGGGCAGAATATTAAGTTTTCCCGGCGGTCATGGAGTGGCTCAAGTCAATAGGAGGAGGGAAGCTTCGTAACCATTGTATTTCAGTCCTTGCATAAGGCGGCACGCTCTGATTTGCAGTGATTCAATCTCTTAGTTATGTTGTATGCGCCGTGAAACGTGCCATGAAGGGTGCCGTCAGAGTTCTAAGTCGCTGCTTAAAGCATCCACGATAGTGAAGGTGTTTGAACTATTGCACTGAAGAAGAGAATTGCTCCTCATGTTAGTCAGGTGGGATTTGAACTTAACCCTTTGGCATTCACGTTTTAATTTCTAGACAATTAAGAAGTTTTCCTGCTAGTTATGTATGGATTAAATCAATCTACGAGCGTGTTCCGTCCTACTTACCGTAGTTACTACGCATGACGTTACGAGTTCTGGCTTTTGACGTCAAGGCTGGAACGATTTTTTCTATTTTCCAGCTGAATATCATGCCACGGTTGAGTAGACCAATCGCGTTACAGAGATCCATAGTTACTACGCTTACTACACTCGCGAACGTGGTAAACAAATACTTACTATTAGTTACTATTTCGAGAAGGTTGGAACGGTCAGCGTAGTAACTTTTGGAGAGGTTGGAACGGAAATAGTAAATAATAAGTTACTGTTTGTAGAAAGGTGGAACACGCTCGATGTGTCATACAACCTGCTAGACGAGAATCAGTCTATCAATCAAACCAAAGAAATGTCTTATAGTTAGCTTACCAAATAATGTAAAGAACATAGTATTGTGCAGAATATGTGACAAATTCTTCTTCTAACTTTTCCTTTGTATAACTTACATCATAGCTTTGTATGTCGTTCCACGCGCTGAAACCTCGTCTACTCACCTATGTGCATATATTGGCCATATCTCTCTTCTGTGTGTTTCAATGTTTCACGAATCACAGACCCGTCGTGATTTTAGTATCGTGGACCCCAGGACCGTATCCAGGAATTTTTTTTTTTTTGGGGGGTCTGCCTGCTGGCCGGATAAAAAAGTACAAAAAACACATAGATCAGAAAAGCCTATAAAAATGATTATTTTTGTATGTTTCGGGGGGGGGGGTCAACCCCCTACCCCTCCCCTGAATACGGCCTCGGTGGAACCGCACGGATAGGTACTTGCTTTCCCTGCTCCCACACGGAAAGGTACACGCTTTCACGGATCACACGATAAGGTATTTGCTCCCCCCCCCCTAAGGTATTTTTTAGCGAGCATCACACGCTAAGGTTCCATGTACCCGCTCTTCGGGAGACGGTAAAGGGTTGCAGGTTTTTTTTTGTAACCATTTTTGCCATGGCCTCAGGCAAATTCTATTCTATAAAATTTAACTTATAACAGATTTTTCGGTTTCAGCCGGATTCTGGGCGAACTATATGTCCGGGTAAAAAAGGATTATCATATATGGATTCAGCGTCTCTAATTACCCCTAAATCAAACGTCTAATCAACTACAAATACAACTTTTGCTTTTAACAAATTTTCCGGTTTTGACCAGATTCTGGGGAACTACTTGTGCGGCGAGGAAATAGTTTTCACATTCTTGTTCAACATGTCTTCTTACCCCTAAATCGAACATATAATCAGCTTCAAAGAAAACTTTTACTTTTAACAAAGTTTTCGGTTGTCCGGATTCCGGGCGAACTACTTGTCCGGCGAGAAAATGGTTTATATATTCGTGTTCAACATGTCTTCTTACTCTTTAATCGACTATCTCATTAGCTGTTTAAAAATAGTTTGTTTACCCTTTAATCCGTAACCCATCCCCCACCCCTAGGGCTACATAGCCCATCTACGAACTCGACCTTTCTCTTGACCCAAAAAATCCTCACACCAAGTTTCATCAAAATATCTCCTTCCCTACGAGAGTTATCGTGCTCACAGACAGACGGGCAGACGGATAACTTTTGCGATGTCATAGGTATCCCTCCACTTTGGGATCTCCAAAATAGGTTAGCAAGTAGTAGAAGTAGACAAGTAAGTGAGAGTTCTCAACTCCAGAGCCTAAAGGAAGGCACGGGATTGTCCCTGCCCCTCAGTCTGAATCCTGAAAGGGCCCTTTTAGTTTTCGTGCCTCGTTTTAGTACTCCTGACTCCTACACTATGTCGGGCTGTGCCTCTTTTTTCACGATCCCTGATCGATAAGGGTATCTGAAAGCGGACAGTTCTTCTTTACAGTGTATTAGACCAGTTTACTTCCAACTTCTGCTCCTTCCGTTGTTTACAGAGACGTCATTTTGCGAAAGACTAGGGGGGGGGGCAATGTCATCACTGGCCCCCTTCGCAGGGATCGACTAAAGAGAAGCACGGCACGTCATGACATGGTGTAGGTGGCACGAGCACTAAAAAGAGGCACGGGAACTAAAATCCATCTTTTGGTGAACTTCGAAGGCGGTCAATTCTTTCCCTTCAAACCAGGATCCTCCGATCCCCTACCCCACTTCTTAGGATCCTTTGTGGGCCTCAGATGCGGCTTCTCTGCCTGTATGGCTTGCGTGGACTCACGAGTTGTACGCGGGGCTTTTGACAGGAGTCACGTAAGTGACATGGTACTTACATTTGTTTGTTTGTTCAGTGTGTTTTTGTTATATAGTGGCCCATGTTGGCCTTATTTGAAATAAAATAAATAAATAAATAAAAGAGCCCTTTCAGGCGTTGGAGTGGCTGGCAGAAACAATGTTATAACGTGCCTTCTTTTAGGCCCAGTTACGAAATCTCACTTACTTGTCTAATTATATTCAAACATGTTTATAACGGATATACGTCAGCTACGGTTCTTCATCAGCGATATTTCGGAGCTTCTTGGCAAGGGTCCTCGTCACGCTGTCAACTTCTGTTACTTGCTAATCTCTTTTTATTACTCGTGCCTCCTGTGCTATAACGTGCCGTGCCGTGCCGTGCCTCTTTTTAGTTGATCCCCCTTCGCATTCTTAACGTAGATCTTACATAGGTGAGACCGAAGATACTTAATTGATTAAGATTATGTGAATAGAAAAGAAACAATGTTGTAAAAAAAATAAAAAAAATAGTGTAGCCCTGTCCTATCAAGGCATAATAAAAAGTCCTTCAGAATTTCCGGTTTTAACCGGATTCTGTTCATAGTATCGACCAAACTGGAAAATAAACTGAATAGATCGATTCACCATGTCAGCTTGCCGAACTTCCGACACACTAAACGGCTTTTTCATGAAATTATAATTACCACCGAGATTCCATTTTTACAATTACAGATTACCGATTTAGTCTGCTTTGATATTCCTATTTCGACAGGGACAAGGGCAGTCAAGCCGCGGTGACCATTTATGAATAGAATAGAACAGAATAAAATTTATTGCACAAAACAAAAAAGGAAAACAATTAAACGAAATAATAGAACTAAACTAAAGGAATTTCTCTCTGTGGGCTAAAGCTACCTTTAGGAACCTTACCAGCCTCTTCAAATCTTGAAAACACTTACTTCGAATAACGATACTTCATATTGTAATTACATTTCGAACAAGTGCGTAAGAGCTCAGACGTGGAGTGTAAATGTAAAATGTTTATCACATTTATATACAAACAGCTTTAGAACCAAGACATTTCTCTTCCCCAATAAGATAAGATAAGATAAGATAAGATTTAATTGCACAAAAAAGCCAAAAGGCCATGGCAACAAGATAAACAAAACAAAAAAGAACAAAGATCTATACCGTAACCTACTTACTCTAGGCATAATTTTCGGTGTTGAAAAGCGACCCTGAGGAATCTTGCCAGCCTCCTCACATCACCAAACTGCCGGCTACCAATCATACTACACATCCATTCCTCATCGAACACCCTCACGCATTCTCCAAACACTTCATTCCTTAGCTCTCTTAATTCTTCACATTCACACATGACATGCACCACACTTTCATTCTCATCTCCACACATTGGACAGGAGAAATACTGACCAGAACGTTCGGAAGAACTTCCAATATATGTTCTTCTTCTCCCAAGCGGTAAACAATCTGCCCTGAGACACCACACCAACTTTACTTCCTCCTTTTTTTAAAAACACCTTGAAAAATATTTCCTCCCCCCACACCTCTTTAGCCTTTGCATAATACCTCAATGAATGTGACAGATCCTTTGCAACCTGCCAACTCTGAATTTCTTGGTCTAAAAGCCTAGCCTCCACCTCTTTTTTTATTTTTCCCAATTGCAAACCAGGACCTACTCCATCATTCCACCACATTGACAATCCACAACCGTCTAAAATACATCTTATTTGTGAATCTATTCTAGTATCTAAAATACTCTCTTTATAAGCCGCCTTGAGGATCCTTACTCTCGGCAGCATCAAAATTTTTTCCCAAAAACCTATCATAGCTACCCATCTATGTCTACCCATCTATAACCAAACAAGTATTGAAATAACCTTGTAATCACCCCCCTTTAAAAGAATAAATGTTTCAAAGTCAGCTTGGGCTCAAAGAATATTTACCCCTTTAAAAGCTTCAAATGCAAACAAACCGCCAGCAGAAATCCAAAGAAATGTTGAAGATCTTGCAGGAATAACAGTTGTTCGAACACGGAATGGTCTGCCCGTCTTTCGGTCTGCCTGCCAGTCCCACCCTTTAACCGGATTCCATTTCCATTAGCAAGGTAATAACAAGTGCAATAAACCAACTCGTAGCAGACTAATGCCCCCTTTGTCACAAGCATATCATCGATCATATGACAAAACAGTCCAGTTTCCAACTGTTTATTAAAGATTAAAGTACGTCGCGTCGTCTCATTTGTTGATGTTACGCCAAATCCTCATCCGAAAACCGGAAACCGAAAGCCGAAAGCTGCTACAGCGCTCGCAATAGTGGATTGTTCCAAGGAACACTCCACTAAACCCGCAGGTCATCTAACTCACGTCATTCACAAATCAGATGTAACACACTCTCATTCTCACTACCACACATCGGATAAAAATAGGGACCAGTAGTCCTAATTTATTCCCCAAATATTTCCTCCGTTTTCACAATGGCAAACAATGAACGAATGAATGAATGAATTTATGACGCACGGCCCAAGGGCGTGAGTGCAGTAAAAAGAAATTAAAGAAATATAAAATAATCGTAAAACACTAAAAAAATATTTTCCATAAAGGTTCACTAATTTAGAATCAGCCAATCAGCCGGGCTGATTGGCAACTAATTAAAATTTCTAGATCCACCCACTACGCATCTTTAGGGTAGAGGGTTATTCGTCACTGGGATTACAAGACCCCAGAGATTAAAGTTTCACACCTTTCACCTTAGACTCCCAGCGACGATTCATTCCGACGTCACGGCAATTGTTAGGGTTTCGACACCGTAACCGACTTCAGATAAAACTTTCACTTCTCACAAATTTCCTGGGTTTGCCGATTCCGGAGAGGAAACGTGATAGAGATTCAGCATGTAGTCTTACAAGCCCCTATAAAGCCCTGCCGTATGAAAACATACTGAATAAAAAAAAGTCAAACTACCAATAATGGTGTACAGCCGCAGGCGAGCTGACATGCCACCTATAAACTCTCCAATGATACAACTAGCCCGTCTACCTGCACTAGTTCAACCCACTCCATACCAGGCGCGTAATTTGCGATGGGGCAGGGGGGGGGGGGGCAAATACACCCCCCAGACCCCAGTTTGCCCCCCCCCAATTCGACTCCATAATCGACTGTCACATTAGCTGTTTAAAAAATATTTTGTTTGTCCCTTAATTTGAACCCCCTCCCCCACGCCTAAATGTAGTAGCCCATCTACGAACTTGACCTTACCCTTGACCCAATGAACTCTCACACCAAGTTTCATCAAATATCTCATTCCCTTCGAGAGTTATCGTGCTCACAGACAGACGGACATTTTTGCGATGTCATAGGTATCCCTCCACTTGCGTTTTGGGATCCCAAAAAGCGAAGAAGCTTGACGTCCATTGCACAGTCGACAGTTTCCTGGATTTGAAGAAGCGTCGTTTCGCCTTGGTCGATTAGTAAAATATCTCTTTCGTTTCTTTGTTTTTCTTAAGTTTTTGGGATCCCAAAACGTAAGTGGAGGGATACCTATGACATCGCAAAAGTTGTCCGTCTGTCCGTCTGTGCGCACTATAACTCTCGAAGGGAAAGAGATATTTTGATCAAACTTGGTGTGAGGATTCTTTGGGTCAAGAGTAAGGTCGAGTTCGTAGATGGGCTCTGTAGCCCTACATTTAGGGGTGGGGGAGGGGGTTTAAATTAAGGAGCAAATGAAATATTTTTAAACAGATGTTGCGATAGTCGATTATGGGGTAAAGAGACATGCTGAATTCGATTGTTAAAACCATTTGGTCATCAGACAAGTAGTTCGACCGTAATCCGGCCAAAACCGGAAAGTTTGTTAAAAGTAAAAGTTTTATTTGAAGTTTGATTAGATGTTCGATTTAGAGGTAAGAAGACATGCTGAACACGATGGTGAACACCATTTTTTTCGCCGGACAAGTAGTTAGTCGGGAATCCGGATAAAACCGGAAAGTCTGTCAAAAGTAAAAGTTTTATTTGAAGTTGATTAGATGTTTGATTTAAGGGTAAGAAGACATGCTGAAAATGATGGTGAAAACAATTTTCTACCCGGACAAGTAGTTCGCTCGGAATCTGGCAAAACTGGAAAATTGTTAAAATGTAAAGTTTTATTTGTAGTTGATTACATATCCGATTTAGAGTAAGAAGAGATGCTGAATCCGTGTATGATAATCTTTTTTTTACCCGGACGTATAGTTCGACCGGAATCCGGCTGGAGACGGAAAATTTGTTATAAGTTAATTTTTTATTTGAAGTTGATTAGATGTTCATTATTGGGGAAAGAAGATACGCTGAGTTCGTTTTCGAGCTTTCTTTTTTTTGCCGGACAAGTAGTTCTGCAATTCGTGTGAAACCGGGAAATTGGCAAAAGTGGTAGGAAGTTTTCGTCAAAACAGATATGACACACATGCTGAATCCATATCTGAACTTGGTCTTCTCAGATGATTACCTATTTGGCCTTGAAGTAGTAACTAATAGTTCCTATTTGTTGAAGGTTGGAACACGCTCTCTGTAAACGACTTCATACGTACCTATCAGTTTTAACAAATATCCAGCTTCGTTGGATTCCAGACAAACTACTAGTCCGATTGTCTGGATGAGCAAGTCCAGTAGCTTATTCACTTTTGGGATCCCTTCAAACCTTTGGTTTCGCTTTTCTCGCGCTGGTCTGTTTTAAAGAAACTGATCATGTGGGCCGAGAAGGGGAGAGATACTCTTTCCATGGGTCAGTCATTTACGAACGCACTGTTATCTTTGTTTTCTTCAAAATCCTCCAGGTAGCCAACGCTATCCACAAATTACTTGAACACGATTCACTTTTCGAAGCAAGTTGTCCATTGCTCATTAAAGAACTAATCCAAACATTCGTTTACCTTCTCTTTGTGATCGCATGCCACCAATTTATTTAGATTTGAACTCGATTGCTGTTCCGGGTTGCTGTTCTGGCTCGAGAGAAAACCCAAGCAGAACTTCTTCTTTTCTAGATGACGAGATTTTCCAGGATTGATTAGCAAAGAATTATAAGACCTTATTGATAATTTTTGTATGTCTTCAAAGGTAACGCACTGGTCTTGGTTTTTTAATTTATTTGTATTTATAATAAACAGTTGGAGCGTTAGATGGAAATTATGATTTTGATCCTTGGCTTCTACGTGCCATAACAGCTGTCCTGGATAATGCGCTGAGATTTAGTTCAGACATAATTATTTCAAACCTAGGAAATTTGGTGGGTTTTTTTTTATTTGATTATTGGTTGATGGTGTTTTTGTGGTTATTCATAGTGACAGTAGGGATGGTTAGCATTGTGTGTGTGGTAGGAAGATCATTTTTGTGTGGCCCGCTTTAATTATTCAGTGATCTCCCGCCGGAGGCCAAAAGGGTTACTAAACCATCGAGGGTAGATTAAGAGGATTAATACAGCTAAATGTATCACCACGTTAACGTTTAAATATGTCGGAAGAGGAAATCATCGGCCAGTTTGACACTTTTTTGTCTCGAAAGCTGAATAAAATTTAGCGGATTTCAGAATATTTCAGAAACCACTATAATTAGTATATGGCGTTTGTTTATTGTGGTCAGGGGCGTCGCAAGGGGGGGGGGGTGCGGGGGGTGCTGCACCCCCCTACCTTTTTGAGACTCTAAAATTCTAAAATACTAAAATTGTTCGGTATTTTTTCGATGGCAGAACTGTTCGATATATTTACGGGGATTCGATAGTTACACAGAATCCTAAATAGGCTACCTGTACAAATTTCTTCGATATAATGATCGGGATTCGGTACAATTGCCAGTATTCGGTATTTATCACGAATTTGGGGAGAGAACTTACTGAAATCATTTGGTAATTTTTCGATGCCGGAACTATTCGGTATATTTATGGAGATTCCTTAGTTACACAGAATCCCGAATAATCTATTGGTTCAAAATTATTCGGTATCATGATTGGGATTCGGCAATTTATTCAGTATAATTTCCAGGATTAGGAAATTAACCACGAATCCTGACTTTGTTCCAGTTTCAACGAAAGTATACCGAATATGAATACTGTTCGGTAGTCTTTGGATACCGAAACAATTCGGTATAATAACCGGGATACGGTAGTTGTAGAGAATCTCGAACATGCTATCGCTAAACTTATTCGGTATAATAACTGGGATTCGGTAATTTATTCGTTAGGGATTCGGAAGTACGAACCTTGAAACTCAGAAGAGGTCGAGTGAAGCACTGGTCGCAGACAAGAGAGATGATCTATGATATCATCGATAGTCCTTACTTTTATTTTGGATCCGAAAAAGAATATATACGGTAATCATAATTATTTCGAAAATTCCGCCTTGCAGCACTTTTCGTAATATTCTATATTTTGTGGAAGGGCGCGTCATATGACAGGGGTTTTAAGCCAGTTTCAGGATTGAGATTTCGAAACATTAAAAGCTAGAATTTGGATGGAAATTAAATTTGGCAGGAAAAAGCAAAAAAAAATCGCATGCGGCGCTCACTTTATGTGATTTTGGGTAGTATATTGACTAAACTACAGTTGCTGCTGCTGCCGGAACGTCGCTCCATCCGTTTTCTGGAACAAGAGGATCTGGAACTGGAGTCTCGGTATTTAATCAACGGTAAATGACAGAATTTGTAAGAGAAACAGTTAAATTTTAGCCTAAAGAAAAAAAATGGATTTTGCTAAATTTTCGCCTGCGGCGCTCGATTTAATTTTTAGAAGCTGTTACAGCAATCATAGCCGGCAATATATTCTCCATGTGGGCTTCGCCAAAATGCCGCCGAATAGTTGGCTTATCGTCTTTCATGCTGCCCTTTATTGTTACTCTTCCTACGTAATCGTTTCTGAAAGATCCGGTAAAATTTTGGCTCTGCACCCCCCCACCGAAAATGGACTTGCGACGCCCCTGATTGTGGTCCAGTTTACATCCTTTCTTCTTTGGACTTGAGGGAATTAGCAAGAAAACCTGAAAAAAAAATATTAAAGGAAAAAAAAGAAAAGAAATTAGTTTGATTTTTCTACACAGTTTTCATATACCTACTTAAAAAAAATATTTTGTTAGATCCGTAGTCGAACTATGATCCCAGCCTCCATGTCGGGTGCCTCCAAACCGTGCCACTAGATGACTCGGCGGTCAGATCGAGTCACGACTTCACCTTGGGTCTTGTGTGTGTGTGGGGGGGGGGGGAGTCAAGACGTTACGACTGCTAGAATGCTTAAAATGCAACTCCTCTAACGACCTTTGGTCCAGAGAACGGTCAAACGGCCTTCTGACTGGGTCGCGTGTTGCTGGTTCAGGAGGGAATCTCTCAAATCACATGAGCGAAATGACAATGCTATGGCACCGGTACAATTGATCAGAAAAGATCGATTACTAGCATCCTGGGGATGCTGCTGGTTGCTAAGAAATACTATTATTTCCCAATTTAGAATCACAGCTACACTATAAGAAGTAAACGTAAGGTCTTACCTTGAAATACCTTAAGGCGAACTTTCATTTGCGGAACTTGGAGGGGCAGCTTTAGGAAAGCCTGCCCCCCTACATTACGCCCCTCGTTGTTTATCTGTTTTATGGCACTTGCAGCCTCTGGCTTAAGTGCCATATACCGATCACAATTCTGTCTGTCGCTCTGTCGGTCGGTCCGAGTTTCTTGTCACACTTTTTCGAGGTAGGGTACTTCCAGATGTGCTAGGATAATGAAACATGGCAGGTATTTCAGGGACCCGACCAAACTAACCTGGAAATAATCAGTTTCCCGATTCGACCATACGAGGGGAGTGGAGGTTGCTGGAAACTTGAAAATTTAGGGCATTTTGTCATACTTTTTCGAGTTAGAGTACTTCCAGTTGTGCTAGGACCATGCAACTTGGTAGGCGTATCAGAGACCCGACCGAACAAACTTAGAAATAATCAGTTTTCCAATCCGACCATTTTGGGGGCGAGTGGAGGGCAGGGGAATCTAGGAAATTGAGAAGTGTGTAACTTTCGAACCGGTGATCGGATTGTAATGAAACTTATAACTGAATAGATATATCTGTGATGTCCCGTTTAAAGTCAACCGGATTTGGTAGCCAGGGGGGAGTTGGGGGGGGAGACCGGAAATTTCAAGAAACGGAGGGATCGGAGTGAAACTTGCTGGGAAGAACAAGCATCTGCTCTAGAGAAATTGTTCAGACAGTTGTACTGGATCCGGACACTTAGGGGGAGGGGGGGGGGGGGTCCCGGAATTCCGGTGATGGCGGTTTCGGGGATTTTCACGATGAAACTCGACAGGCATATTCGGGACCCGATCAAAATGACTTCAAAATAAACAAAAATTTGGATCTGATAATGGTGGGGGGACTGGAGGAAGGGGAATCCGGAATTTTCAGTCATGCGTAACTTTGGAACGGATGATCGGATTCGAGTGAAATTTAAGAACCGAACAGAGGACATTTCTCGGGTGATATTTTCATATCCAGACCAGATCCGGCAACTATTTGGGGGGGGGGGGGGGGAATACGTGACCCGCTTAGAATGGAGAGATCGGGATGGAACTTTATGGGAAGAACAAACAGATGCTCTAGGTAAATCATTTACTGAATCGGATTGGCTACGGGCACCGTGGGGGAGTTGGGGGTAGGGGGACGGAAATCTTTTAGAAACGGTTAGAATGATGGTATCGGAGTAAAACTTGCTGGGAAGAACAAACATCTGCTCCATGTCAATCTTTTACACAATTTGACTGGAACCGGACACTTGAAGGGGGGGGGGGGTCCCGGAATTCCTTCTTTGGGGGATTTTCACGAAGAAACTTCCAGGCATATCAGGGACCCGGTCAAACTGACTTGGAATTTAAAAAATCCTCGATATGATAATCTTGGGGGGAGGAGTGAGGGAGGGGATCCGGAATATTGAGTCATGCGTAACTTTGGAACTGGTGATCGGATTCGAGTGAAATTTAATAATTGAACAGAGGACATTTTTCTCTGGTGATCTTTTTCATTTCCGGACCGAATCCGACAATTATTGGGGGGAGGGCGGAAAATACTTGACCCTCTTAGACTGATGTGATCTGGATCGAACTTCGTGGGAATGACAAACAGATGCTCTGGATTAATCATTTACAGAACCGGATTGGCTCCGGCTATTGTGGGTGGAGTTGGAGGGAGGGGGGTCTGGGATTCCGGTGATCGCGAGTTAAGGTACTTCCAGGTGTCCTAGGACGATGAAACTTCGCTGGAATATTTGAAATTCAACAGCATTTGCTTAGAAATAGCTACTTCTCAAATCCGATTATTCCTTAAATCACCAATCTTGACCGCAAAGTAAAGAAAAATACTTTTAAGCAATATATGCATTTTCATGATGCCCATCAGCCCATTAGCATTTTTGCCTCAAGGGTTTTGCTTACAAATGAAGTTCCAGCCCCCTTAGAGTGCGCATCTCAACCGCAAAGTCGAAACTTCCTTTTGATCAATCAAAACATCTTAACCCATGCAAGTGCCATATGATCTTACAGCTCTTGTTTCAGTTGCTTATTCTTTCTCCCAAGGTCGAGGAGGGGGATGAAACATCCGTTGACCTTTCTTGGGGTTTAACTTCGAGACCCATGGTTCACCCAAGGCCATAATCCAAGGTTACAGGATACACGCATTGTTGTTCCCTCGTATTTCGTCAGCACAGAATTTCAAAATCTAGGCAGTGTCAACAACAAAATTTATATTATTTTGTTCAACCAAGAGTGCTGCCAGTAGAAGAGTTTTCCCAGCTTTCCAAGGGGGTCCAGAGCTCACCATGAAACAAGACCAAAGGTCTCGATGGGATCCCAAAAATCTAATATTTGATCCAGACGATTGCGAACGAACTAACATACTTGTCCAGAAAAAAAAGTTCAGAAAAGAATTCAGCATATCTCCTTATCCGTATAAAGAACATCTAATCAACTTCAAGTAAAACTTAAACTTATAAAAAAAAAATCCGGTTTCAACCGGATTCCGAACGAACTATAGTCCCGGTAAAATAAGATTGTCATACACAGATTCAGCGTCTCTTCTACCTCTAAATCTGGCATCTAATCAACTTTTAAATAAAACTTTCGTTTTAACAAATTATCCGGTTTTGGCCTGATTCCAGGCGAACAAGTTGTCTGGGTAGAAACTACTTTTCACGTAAGTGTTCAGCATGTCTTCTTATCCCTAAATCGAACATCTAATAAACTTAAAATAAAACTTTTACTTTTAACAAACTTTCCGGCTTTGGCCGGATTCCGGACAAACTACTTGTCAAGCAAGAAAATGGTTTTACCATCGTGTTCACCATGTCTTCCTACCCCTAATCGAACATCTAATCAATTTCAAACAAAACTTTTAATTTAACAGACTTTCCGGTTTTGACCGGACTCCGGGCTAACTAATTGTCCGGCGAAAAAATAGTTTTCACCATCCCATAATCGCTATCACATTATCTGTTTAAAAATATTTCATTTGCCCCTTAATTTAAAACCCCTCCCCCACCCCTAAATGTAGGGCTACCGAGTCCATCTACGAATTTGACCTCACTCTTGACCCAAAAATCCTCACACCAAGTTTCATCGAAATATCTCATTCCCTTCGAGAGTTATAGTGCGCACAGACGGACGGATGGACAGACGGACAACTTTTGCGATGTCATAGGTATACCGCCACTTACATTTTCTGATCCCAAAAACACTGTGTTAACGAGGCTCAAAACCGAATATGTATACTGTCCGGAGTTCCGATTGAGGTTTAAGGGGACGTGGAAATCACCATCCAGCCTGATCCGGGGCACTCCGACGACCAATTCTGATAGTTTTTCTCCAGTTCTTGTTGTTGGTGTAGGGATAATCAGACTACTGAATCATGTATCTAAGTAATTCGACAAACAAAGATTAAAGAAATAACGTTGAGGTGAGGGGTCGACGACTCTCCCGGAATGGTGTACACGTCCCGAAGGAATAATCCGGAATGGTCAAGGATAATCCGGAATTGATTATATTAGATTATATTAAATTTTATTAGGGGGCAGTCTTCTCTATTCTACATAATGTGGTAATACTATTTTTATATTATTCTACATGCCATTCATACACAGTTCTTACATATACAACAAACATTCTGCTTGCAAAAAACACTCACGCATCATTACTATCCTTTTGCAAGGAAAAATCTCTTCACTGTAGCCATGAAGGATGCCAGATGGCTCGAATTTCTAATTTCAACTGGAATTATATCCCGTACAGAGGGCTAGGAATAATCCGGAATAGTTAGGAATAATCCGGAATGGTTAGGAATAATCCGGAATGGCCAGGAATAATTCGGAATGGCCAGGAATAATCCGGAATGGTCAGGATTATTAGGTCTGGAATGGTGTACAGAAAAAATTCGAGTCGTCGCCCCTCGCGTTGAGGAGGGGTGAGATAACATCTATTTAGAAAATGAATGTTCTGTAGCCGTAGCCGTAGCCAGAGGGAATTGCTAATCAAATAACTGGTATATATATATATATATATAATAATAATAATAATAATTGTATTTGAAAAAGCCCAAGGGCCATATACAGGTACAGGTTATTAATACACAGAAACGTCAATCAACATACAACTAATCTACGGAAAGCTTTCTATATTCTAACGCTCTAGACACAAACCTACAAATCTTACTAATAGCCTGGGCGGATGTACACTTCAGGATACCAGGGAGTGTCGGGATATACCACCGAAAATCTCCCTACGGAGATCCGAAAGCTGTTGGCACCGGCTTAGAAAATGGCCAATATCCTCATCGTCACCACCGCAAAGGGGACCCGCATATTTCCCATCCGGACTCTTCTTATTCCTATCAAACACTTTTTTTCTACCGTGGAGTGGTAGGCAATTCGCCCTCAGTTGGATCCAGTACCTCAAATAAATCGCGGGTAGATTAAGCTTAAAATAAAATTCTGGTTCATAAAGTGTCTTCACCATACTATAACTTCTAAGGGTATCCGATGAAGAAATAATTCCAAGCCATTTCTGGTTATATATATATATGCACATATATATATATATATCTATACTAAAAAACCCAAAGGCCATTACAGGATAAACAAACAACTCATAGGAAACTAAACAAAATAGCAAACTAAGAAACAGCGCTTCTCAACTCGAGTGCTTTCTGCACAAAGCTACCAAAAGAAACAATCACTCTTGGTGACGTAGAGCGTAAAATACCAAGAAGCTGCCCACCATTTCCAGAAAGTACTGAACCCCTTAAGTGCGAAAGCTCCTGGCACCTGAAAAGAAAATGATCCAGACCATCCCCATCAAGATGGCAAAGAGGACAAAAATGTACTCCATCCAGACACCTAGAATTCCACGAATTACCACCACATAGCGGTAAACAGTCTGCTCGCACCTGAATCCAACACTAGAGGTATTCCTAACTTGAAATAAAATTCACTACTGAAAGACTCTGTAATTTGCCTGTTATAAACTAAACTCGGTGACTCATCTAATGCACACAACCATTTTAGAACTTTTTGGTCATCTAATCGTATATACTGGTGGTCCCGTCTGCACCGCAAATTCTCTGACTGTGTGGCACGCTTGGGGTAAGAATTTCACTGTGGGGTCGACTCATCCTGATTGAGGTTTGTGTGCCTATATTTTTGGAGGCTGCATGCCACCGGGCTACATATCACTTGACAGGTTTTCAACCGACAAGTCAGTTGACAAATTTTTATCGGCAATTCCTGTTCGACAAGCTCATCTTTTGGCAAGTCCGTGCAATCCAGTCCGTGCGGTCAAGTCCAATAAAAGACACGTCGCAAACACATAGGTCAAGTAAGTAAGACACTTATTTACACGAAATTAGCCTAGCCTACAAATTAGCCTACAAGAAAGTCCTAAAAATTCTGCCACCGGGTCTAAGAAGTCCTCGAGGCCCTACTCAGTACAAATCTACATAATGCACTAATTACTCCTGAAGATGTATTCTTCAAGATAACTTTTACCCAGCAAAATTCCCTTAAACTTTGGCCTATAAGTTTGTTTTCGTATTGTAAATGGTCTGTTACACTAGGTTCCCTTTTAAGGCTTGAGAATCAGTCGTGGGAGGTAGCCTGTTGGTACTCTTGTTGTAGTACTGTAGCTGTAGGATTTCAATCTATGGAGCGGTCTCAGAACCCCACAGTTCAACAGCATAAGCTAGTGGAATACCGGCATGATCTTAGAAACAAAAAGATGCAGCTTTAATGTTTTTATTCTCATCAGTGTCGGATTCTGAAATATCGCTGCGGTTGCTACTCGCCCTCGTGTCACCATTTCTTTCACTTCCAACTTCCATTAGGGGTCAGTAAGAAACCAATATATTTAAATTTTGTTCTGTTTTATTTATTTATTTAAAACTTCTTTGGAACAATCCACTATTGCGAGCGCTTTAGCAGCTTTGGGTTTACGGTTTTCAGTGTTCACCGTATTTTGTGGAGCTCATAGCTCATGAACCAGTAAAAGTATAACTTGGTACACAAGTGGGCATTGTGGTCCAGTTCTGCCTTTTGGGGGTCCCACCCAAACCCGGTTCAGGGGCAAATGGGACCAGATTGCCTAGAGAAGAATATTCATAACTTGACCAGAACTGGACATAGGACGACAAAATTCCTTGTATATGTAGGTCCTAGGGCTGGGAAATACTTTTTAAGTTGCACCTCCCCCACCCACCCCATTCATGGTCAACTTGGCCTAGATTGCCTAGGAGTAAAGTGCGTTACCAGTGACAGGAATCAACAGGTATCAAGTGAGATAAAACGATGAAATTCCTTTGTGCTTTTGGATCGTAGGGGTTGGGGATATATATCTGGTCAATTCATCAATTCGTCAATTCATTCTTTCACACTCCACGTCTGACCGCTTGCGCACTTGTTAGTGTCTCACCCTTAAACATACATTCGTGTATTTCATCCTTACTTACCATTGATGTAAAGTAACTATTTCTGTTTTACCAAATAGTTACTTTATCAAACAGCCTCTACCAACTGCCTCCGAATTTAATCGCATTAGTATTTGCCTAATCTTTTATACCGAACTTGCCTATGGTAGGATTGCCGGAAACGCGATTGTCCCGCAGATTGCGAAAACGCGATTACCAAATTGCCTTGGGCAGACTGTTTGACTGAGAATTGCCGAAATCGACTGATGTGCAGCGATGACCTTCACATATCTTCTTTTTTAGTTTATGTAAAGTGATTTGTTTGTAGCTGTCCCAGTTGGTTATATTTTGAGATAAATACAAATAATAATTATTCATAAGGCTTAATATCGGGATCGACTAAAAAGAGGCACGGCAAGCAATCAACTATTCGTCTCAGATGTGATAATAAAACTCGCGATAACTGCGTCGAAGACTGAGGATTAGAAGTCTAGTTGTATCTCCGAGCTCAGAAGCTGTTTGAAGGGCTCGGGCGTGGGAGGTGAGTATCTTAAACTATACGACTGGCAGATGTCCGGAAGGCCCAAGAGTCATACCAGTTAGAAAGAATAGCCAAGAAACAAGCACTATATCCGTAAAACTGTAGATCAGACAGAACGAAAATGAGCGCAACAGGCGAAATTTTTGAAGTAGGCCATTACTTTTTTGGGCTCTACTACCCCGCAACAAAATTTATATAGCTTTTAATGCGGCCCGGGCCCCGAAATTTCAAGCCTCAGATAAGAATGAAATGACGCGACTTTCCAGTAAATAGAGCCCAATACGAAAGGCACCGCAGGCAAATTCTGTGGAATCCTGTCTCATCAGAGCGCCTTTTCGGATCCCAAATGAAGGTAAGGGCCACTTACAGGATCTGCACATCTGTCTTGGTTCACGACGAATCCAGAAAAATGTGAGACATTTACCTGGAAGTTGGATAACGTGCTTGTTCGAGCCTTTCCAAAAAAGAAGTGCTGATCATCCAGAAAAAAAATTAATTGGAGTTGACTTGTTCTGAATTTAGAGTTCAAACACAAAATAAAAATCAGATGACGTGTTGCAATAATCAGCCCCGTCTTTTAATCTTCTCTCATTGCTCATGAAGCCAATTTAATTTTTAACTTCGGACTGGTGAAGAAATCTTGTCATTAAATACTTTACTACTAAAAAAAAGGATCTTTACATGAAACTAACAAATTATCGGAAAGGTAAGCCACAAGCAAAGTCAGCCGGATTTTTACTTGAATCGAGAGATACTAGTAGACAACAGATCGTGGTAGAACTTAGGTTAAAACTGTGTGCTGCAGGGCAAAATTCAAGATTTGTCATCTGTCGGTCACGGAAGTTTAGATCTAACAATCATACTTCTCATTCATCACAACCTCACTGAGGCTGTAGCTGATGGTTGAGTTATTACGCATACATTTTATTTATTTATTTTATTTTGTTTGATATTTGCTTGTTGGTCTGTTTTATGCAATACGGCCTTGTTATGTCATAGTTTTAGTTGTATATTTTTGGCCAGTTATATATGTGTTTCTTATGTTTTTTATTCTCCGATTTCTGGAGGAAATAAATTATTTGAATTGAATTGAGTTGAATTGAATTGAATTCTGACAAAATATGATTTAAAAACCTCTTCGTATCTGAACGACTAGAAATTAGTAGAAACAGCCTGCCTCTTGAAACATGCGACTGAGAATGCAATTCCAGACGCTCGAGAACCCAGAACAGCCGACGCCTTAATAACTAGCCTTACTGACTTTTCCCGGTGCACTGCCAGCCCCCCATTTAGCTTTTCTGGGTGAGCGCCCAGATGAGCTGAATTTTCTGAGAGCGCCCGTTTTAGCTAAATGTTTGTGGTCGGTCGCTCTGCGAGCGCCCGTTCTAGCTTTTTTCTTTCTTCAAGGTTGGGTGGTACCCCCCCCCCCCCCCCACACACACACACCCTTAGCGACGCCCCTGACGACAGCGAAAAGTGCCCTTCAGGCTTACGAGCGAGGGGCAGGAACACTGTTCTAACGTGCCTTCTCTTAGGGTCTGGAGTTACGAACTCTCTACTTGTCTACGCGTGCTACTTGCTATATCTTTATATTACTCGTACCCCCTGCACCGTGCCGTGCCATACCGTGCCTCTTTTTGGTAGATCCCCTTAATGTCTATCAACTGGACCGAGCTTTCGTACAGACCGTCGTCTAGATATTCAGGCAAAAAGGTTGTCTGCCACTGATCACGTAGGCTGCAGCAAGTTCGTTAGTCTTGTTATCACGGAATCTGTTTACAAGGGGGCTGTGACCATCCGTATCAGATTGAAGAGACTGTTTTCTCGAATTGATGGTCCGTAGTACAGCTTGTTTTTAACGTCTGTTTTTGTTTACTCCTCGGCCAATGATTATTGAGTGATTGAGGTACCACCCAGAACATATATAGAATAAACGATTGTTTGTTCTTGCTACTGTAAAATACTCATACTACTTGTTCTCATAGTAACTTGTAAGTAAAGAACGGAAAGATAAAAACGTCGCCAAAAATCAAGTCTTTGTTTTCTTAGATCTTTCATTCGGTTCTGCCATGAGAACCCCTGACAAACACAATGGTCGTTTTAGTTCGGAGGACTGTAAATGATGTGTTTTTCCGAGAAAAAAATAAACAAGACAAGACCAGGGACCCATAAATTTCCTGTAATGACTCGCCATTCAGTCATGACAGAACATTCATGGTTCCCTGATAAGACGGATAAGACATGACAAATGCTTTTGGTGTTATTTTGACAGCTAAAAGCCTTGAAACATGTTTTTAAACTTTGAACTACCTTGGTTTTGCTTTTGACTTCTAAAACCGTCAGATGTGAATGAAAAATTCAACCCATATTCTGTACTTGGTTCCTTCCTGGGATTTCTGGATAAAACAAAAATTAGAAGGGCTTACTTCAAATATGCAAAGTTCCTCATTCGGGTAAATTAGTTTCGTGTGCTTTCTGTATGGTGTTATGTCTTTCTGTATATTAGTTTTTCCTCTTTTTGTATTTATACTCCGTCTTTCTCTTTGTGAGTGGTCATAAATAAATCATTATTATTATTATTATTATTAAAAGCGGTCTCAAAATGCTTGATAGTGCAAAACGGATAGCCTGAAGAGGACCCTTACTGAGAAGGGACGAAATATAGATCTAATAAAAATTCAGCTGACGTATCCATTTTGCACTATAAAGAATATTTGGTCTCAAAATACACTGTTTCTGCTTCAAATCAGTTTCGCTCTTCTTTTTTTTTACACTTGTAACTTTTCCTTCCAGCAAAGCAACACAGTAATTGATAAAACTAGGAACAAATCTTTTCCCTCGGTTGTTAATTTAATCTTCTCTTCAGAAGATTAATCCACTCCCCCCGCGGTGGTTGAATCGGGGAAGTGACTATTTCCAAGTTAGCTTGGTCGGGTCCTTGATATACCTGCCAAATTTCATCGTCCTAGTCCTTCTGGAAGTACCCTAACTCGAGAACAGTGGCATGACCGACCGACCGACCGACCAAAAAGTGATGGCGATATGGCACTAGAAAGTAAATATTTTCTAGTATCCATTTATTTCAGTGACTTGTTTTGAGGTTCTTTGTTATCTCTGCCTAACTATCAGCCTTCAAGAATTATACCTGTATTAGCTTAGCTATCTAAGCTGCCTGACACACTGATAGTGATAGTTCATTAGCGGTTGGAATCGACGGGTGTCGTAAAGGATTGATTAATTTGTTCAGGGTACTTCCAGAAGGGCAAGGACGATGAAACTTGACAGGCATATCAGGGACTCGACGAAACTAACTCGGAAATTGTCACTTCCCCGATCCGACCACCGCGGGGGGAGTGGAGGGAAGGTGAATCCAGAATCTTGAGGAATGTTTAACTTTGGAACGGGTGATCAGATCTTAACGAAATTTGATATTTGGAAAGAGCTTGTGTCTCGAATGTCCCATTTCAAGTCCGGACCGGATCCGACGGATGTGGAAGGGGCGAGTCGAATGGGGCAACTGGAAATCTTGTGACACGCTTAGAGTGGAGTGATTGGGATGAAACTTGGTGGGAAGAACAAGCACAAGAACTAAAAACATCAGTGACACAAACGAATCGAATTTGGGCATTGTGGGGGGAGTTAGAGAGGGGACCGAGTACCGGTGATCGCGAGTTAAGGTATTTCCAGATGTGGTAGGACGATGAAACTTGGCTTCAAAGTTGGAGACTTGATATGATTGGCTTAGAAATAGCCAGTTCCCCAACCCGACCATCGTGGGGGGAGTGGAGGGAGGGGAAATTCGAAATCTTGACGTATGTATAACTTTTGGACGGGTGATCGGATATTAATGAAACGTGATATTTGGAAAGACCTCGTGTCTCGAATGTCCTATTTAAGTCCGGGCCTGATTCGATGAATGTTCGGGAAGAGGTTGGAGGGTGGAAGTAGGTGAGAGGGAAGAACCGGAAATCTTGGGACACGATTAGAGTGGAGCGATGGAAGAACATGCACTAGCCCTAGATACATCGGTGACAGAACCGGGCCAGATTCGGTCACTGTGAGGGGAGTTGGTGGTGGGTCCGGATTCCGGTGATCGCGAACTGAGGTCCTTCCATGATGCTAGGCGGATGATGAAACTTGGCTTCGGCATAAGAGACTTGACAAGATTGGCTTAGAAATTGTCAATTCTCAGGCGACCATCCCTTAAAGTACTAATCATAACCGCAGAGTACAAAAAATACCTTTAAGCAAAATATGCATTTCCTCCCATGAGCCCATGATCATTTTTGCCTCAATGGTTTGCTAAACACTTAAAGTGCATATCTTAACCGAAACGAAAAAAAAAATACTTTTGATAAAACTATATATAATCGTGATCCCCAAAGGCCCATGACCATTTTTGCCTCAAGGGTTTTGCTTACAAGTGAATAACTTAAAGTACACAAAAAATGTTGAGCAAAATATACATTTTCCTGACCCCGATGAGCTTATTATTATTTTTGCTTCAAGAGTGTGCATTACAGATGAATCTCTAGCGCCCTTAAAGTGCGCACTATCACAGCCAAATGCAAAAATAAAATATTTTTTACGAACGATACATTCTTGTGATTTCCAAGACCCATGCTCATTCTTATTTCAAGGCTTTTGCTTGGAAATGATCACAACAAACCCACGAATTAACGAATTCCTACTTTCATTCTCTGAACCAGCCTTCCAAGTGCCATATGAGTTTCCAGCTCTTTTCTGCATTGGTTGCGAAATGTTGGGTGGTGTTAGGATTTCCAGGAAGAATAGGTACGATAGTGCATAAAGTATAATTTCTGTTGACTGATTGTGGTGCTCCCCTATTTCCCCCGTTTAACAAATACTCTATATGACTAAGTCCAAAACACGCCAGTGATTCTCAGGAAGAAGGAGTAAACGTGTCCGTAACGACTCAAATCCTGAGCCAGCGCAGCTGTGACACCGTTTCTTCCGTTCTTCCGCAGGTACCCGGAGATTCTGCATCGGAAGGGAGAGATAGTCATCAAGTGTATTATCTGTTCTGCACAGAAAACTGTCCGAAATGGCGTACGCGCGTCTGTCGCCCTCTCATGAGCTGATTCGTCTGTCTCACTCTTCAGCAGATTTTGTTTGTATGCGTTGGGTTTTCTCTAATTATGTCTTCTTATTTTCTTTTGTACTCCTTTTCGTCTCGTACGGTTTTGGGTTAAAAAATAAAATCAGTTATAAGCGACATTTTTAAGATTTTACAGGAACAAAGTCAAAACTGTCACCGTATGGACGAGCCTTTCATCGAAGGGCGTAAAAAAATCAAAAAAAATCCGCGTCTTCTTCGTAGCGGTCGTTGCGGCTGAAATTTCTACCAGATATGCAGGATATGAGTACGAGAAAAATGTCGCTTATCATCTTGCGGAAAAAAACACGTCGATATATTCACAACTTTAACGAAAAGCGAAAGCTGTAACGCACGGAACTCTACCCTTTCTTATCAATTATATATCGACCGACGACTATTATTTCTGCACTTCGGGTGAATGACCTTTTTCCAAAATACTTGATCGTTATCTCATTCTTTATTTAGTCGATTGCACATGGTAACAAAATTACAAACTCCGTAGAAAACAGTTTAGATAATCCTGAAAACTAATTTAAGATAAACATGCAGTTACTAGTGGATCTGTTTCATTTGAAAGTTTGGCGAACAAACAAGACCAAAGGTTTCGATGGGACCCCCAAAAATGTAGTATTTGATCGAGACAATTGGGTCTTGTAGAGGTCCAATTGTAGAGATCCGTCAGCACTTTACTAGTAAAATTCAGATCTGAGAAGACCAAGTTCAAATATGGATTCAGCATGTGTGTTCACCCCTATAGACTGCGTCATCTCGACTTTGACGAAAGTTACTGCTTTACTTCTGCCAAATTTCCGGTTTTGGCCGGATTCCTGGCGAGCTACTTGTCTTTCACAAAATTGAAGCTAAAAAACGGTCGCAGCGTATCTCCTTACCCCTTTGTCGAACTTCAAATCAACTTCAGATAAAACTTCATTTTTTTTTAAATTTCCAATTTCTCCCGGATTCATGGCGAACTTTGTCTACAGGTAGAAAATGATTGCCATACATGCATTCAGCATGTCTTCTTACCAGTAAATCGAACACCTTATGAAAATCCATATAAAACGTTTACTTTAAACAAATTTTCCGGTTTTTGCCGGATTTCGGGTGAGCTACCTGGCCGGTGAGGAAATAGCTTCTATATTCGGATTTCTTCATATCTCCTTACCCCTAAATCGGACATCTAATCAACTTCAAATAAAACTCTACCTTTTAACAAACTTTCCGGTTCTTGACGGATTCCGGGCGAGCTACCTGTCCGGTGAGAAAATAACTGTCATATTAGGTTTCAGAATGTCTCCTTACCGCCAAATCGGACATCTAATAAACTTCAGACAAAACTTTTACTTTTAACAAACTTTTCGGTTTTGGCCAGATTCCGGGCGAACTACTTGTCCGGAGAGAAAATGGTTTTCATATTTGGGTCAGCATCTCTTCTTACCCCTTAATCGACTATCTCATTAGCTTTTGAAAAATATTTTGTTTCGCCCATTAATCTGAAACCACTTCCCCAAATATACAGCTTGGAACGAACTCGACCTTTCCCTTAACTCAAAGAATCCTCACACCAAGTTTCATCAACATATCTCATTCCCTTCGAGAACTAATCGTGCTGACGCTGACAGACGGACGGACGGACAGACGGGCAACTTTTGCGAAGTCATAGGTATCCCTCCACTTAAATTTTGGGATCCCAAAAAATAACGTTTATTTGGGGCAATTGGGCTCAGATTGCCTATTTTTATGTTTTTAACTTGACAAAAACTGGAGACTTCTGGATCATCGGGTTGGGAATATATATGTGCGGATGAAGCACTCCCCATCCTCCCCGTTGATGGGCAAGTGGGCACAGTTTGCCCATTAGTAAGTTTTTGACCCGTGACTGGAATCGAACTCTAAGTTGGTATAGTCGGATATTTAATTCAACGACACCAGCAACTCCCCAAATCGACTTCACACCGAATCCGAAAGTCGAGAGGGGCATTTTCTATTAATGATAACTGGAGCAATCGCGGTCGGTCGGGACCTGTGAGATGGAGGAAGAGAGTCCCTCCCTAGTACAAGCAAAAATTAAGGGACATCGCAGCGGGAGTCCCGATGGAACGGCGAGATGACGCTTTATACCAGAATAGCCAAATTGTGTAGATAGGCTACCTGGCTGTTCAGTCAACTGACATTTTACCTTAAAATTACCTTAAATCGCACTTCCAGCGAACCTCCTCCTGTAGAGTCTCTCGCTGGTTGGCGGCTTGATTGTCAGATCGTTGTTGTAACATCGGCTCACTGGAATCCCAGTGCAGCCGACATTCAGCATTTTGCCAGTCCTCGTCCACGGCTTTTTTGAAGCCATCCAGGGTAGCAGCGTTGATAGTTTTTTCGGAAAGGCTATTCCAGAGTGGAACACTCCGTACAGAGAAAAAACTGTGCCGCTCGCGTCGTCACTAATCATCTACATACACTGTAAAAAAAATATCTTGCAGTATTTACTGCTGGGATTAATCTTGTCTTTATTGAGATAAGATTACCCCTAATTCGGGTTAATCTTATCCCAGTAGAGATAAGATCAACCGCAGTAGCAAATACTGCATCCTTATTCGGAGAAACTTTTTACAGTGTATACAGCCAATTCAGGCACGAAAATGCTCCAGATTATGGCCCAAAATTCAGTTAAAAAAGTCCGGAAAACGGCGCCAAACAGCGGCATGCCACCGAAAATCTTCGGCCTGCACGGCGCGCAGCCACGCCGATGGTTTTTCGGCGCGCCGCTGGCAAAATTAAATCGGTGCGGCTTGGGGGTCCGGGTGGGGGAACTTGCAGGGGTGGGTAAAAAATTCTTGAAGTTGCGATATCCAGTGAAACTTGATGGATGGTAGGAGGAAATGTCCCAGACGTGACATTTGCATCCGAAGCGGATCCAAACTTGGCGGGGGAGTTTTTTCTGAAAGGTTGTCGATTCACCGAAACTTGCTTTGTCGTATGAGAAATTCTCTAGATGTGCCGTAATACCTGGATCTTCATTTTATAGATCCGGATCGGACACTGAAGCAATTCAAAAGCTATGCTTTACATAGACTCTCGATTTCTCTGATTTCGTAGAAAAAGGTTTACAATTATATTGAAATAAGAATAAATAAGTATTAAGATTGATAATTTTAAATTAAAAAAAATTAAATCATACAGTTGAAATGCAGAAGTTAAAATTTTATTAAAGTTTGAAGTGTGTATGTTTGTTTAGAAAGAGTAGGTGACGTTAAAGAGATTAAGGAAATATTAACGTCACCGAGTGGAGGAGTCGTAGCCCAAAAAGTAAACAATCAAAATGTTTGGAAAGATGCTACGCGGGTGTAAAAAAAGACTCTCTCAGTGAGTATTTTTTAACCGAATACGGCTTAAGATCCGACAGTCTATTCACTTAAATGGGTCTGAAAAATCCGATAAAAATGATTTACTTGCTTTTTCCATTATCGACAGATAATCGAGTTCACGGAATGAACTTATTCTTTCGAATTTGTGGTACCTCTATGTCATTGTCCCTCTACGCTTGAAATATTTACCAACTAAAAATGTAAGCCATTGGCGGAAAATAAAATGGCAGATTCCTCGACAGTCCTAGCTTTTCCCGAGATTAATATCTTTAACCCTGGAAATAAGGCATTTGAATAATATTCTTTGAGCACAAGCTGACTTTGAAACATATATTCAAACAATGTTTACAACGGATATACGTCAGCTACGAATAGCTACGATTCTTCATCAGCGATATTTCAGTTATTTATTACAGGTTTGTTTCCTTCCCCGAAGTTGACCCAGAAGATTGATAGCCTGACGAGTACCCTTGCCAAGAAGTGCCGAAATATTGCTGATGAAGAGCCATAGCTGACGTATCCGTTGTAAACATTGTTTGAATATGCATTTGATGAAATTCGAATTCTCCGCGCCTGGATGAAATTTCGGTTGTCGTGCAAGCAGCAAACATTTAACGGGTTTACTAGAGCCTCGGGACTCGGGAGAAAAAATACAAAATCCCTTAGATTGCTAAAACAGTTTATTCAAATATCAGATGCAAGGCCGTATCCAGGGGGGGGGGTTAGGGGGTTGACCCCCCCCCCCCCCCCGAAACATACACAAATAATCATTTTTATAGGCTTTTCCCTATGCCATGATCTATGTGTTTTTCTACTTTTTTGTCCGACCAGCAGGCACCCCCCCCCCCCCACCGAAATAAATTACTGGATACGGGCCTGATCAGATGTAGCAATAAGCTGCCTTTTCAGTTAAACTTAAAAATGACGTTATATCCTGTTGTCTGAGATAAACAAAATTCAAGAAATCGGAAATTCCTTTTCAAACAAATCAGATTTCTAGCTATAAGTTGAATGGCCACTTATCAAAAGTACTTATATTTTTATCTTGTTATCTTTTAAAAGGTTATCAGTTGACTTTCCGCACGGATCACGAACCATGGTTGACGCCCACCGTAGCTATTGTTTGATCGACGGTATGCACTGCAAGATAAACACATTTTTTTTTCGTTTAACTCATCTCTTGCTCATTTTAACTCATTAAATTTTGATCTGTGTGCCCGTGTTGCTGTGATTAACGTACGCCTCTGTTTAGAATAGGAGTTAGTCATTCTAATTGCCATATTTGCCATAACCTTCATCCGCAAACAAACAAGTCAGAAAACACCCGTAAAAATAACGCACTTTTTTCTCTTCTTTTTTTAAATATTCACCATAAATTGCTGTAAACTGTCGGGTAATGAACGAATCAGTTTATTGCCCGGCATATTTTGTGCCAGGCCTCGCTCCGCGACAATCTCAACCGGCATATTATGAACGGAGGTGACACTTGACGTGTGAGGTGGAATTGAACAATTAGACGAGAATATGTTTGAATATATTTGTAATTCCACTTATAGGCAAGTGTCACCGATAGTGAGTAATAGGTCAGTTGCCCTCCCGTGATTGTCCCACCCATTACTGACATATTCCTGGGTAGTGCTGAAAGCGCCATGCCGTTCAAAACTTCCAGGCCTCGCTCCGCGACAATCTCCCATAAGAAGTACTAGATGGAGCAAAAAAGAACAAGAACTGAAAAAAAAAACACGATACAATTCAACGCAGGTCTGGTCCCTCGGTCCGGATCCTTGGTCAGGTCCCTCGCCTGACAAGTTTCATCGTTCTAGCCCACCTCGCGTGCTACTTTATGTCCGCCCCTCCCCCTCCCCCCCCCCCCCCGCTTTTCAGGTCTCCCCATTGTGGTCGGATCTGGTTCGGACCCGTAACAGATCGAAGGACCTTACCTTAGTTCCTCCAGAGCCATCGGTGGCACATAGGGTGTCGACATACCCTCTCCATTCGTCCCGCATTTGATGCCGCAGTGGTGACGTCTTCCCAGTCAGGTACTAGTTAGGTACCAGCCGTCCTCAAATCTAATCGTGTCAGGGGCCTTGCTGGTTCGTTGTCAGGGGGGAAGGTAGTTCATGCGATGCAGTTGTGGACGTTTCCGTTGCTGTGGCTATTTTGCAAGGACAGGTAGCAAACCTGTCGCCCAACCTTCATCCTAGCTTGGGACAGGCTGACATAAAAATGACACTGACAGGCGGGGCTGGGGGCGGATCAAGGACGTCAGCTCTTAATTTTTAATAATACACAGATGGCACTTTAATATTATTATATTTCATATTATATTTGACTTGTATTATTTTATTTAATATTATAGTGTTATTATATTTTTTATCTTAATATTTCTAAGTTCCATCCGCATCAGATGGCTACACTCAAAATGCCCACGGTGAGAACGCCCACTCAAAATGCCCACGACTCAAGACTGGAACAACTCTACATGATATATCCGTTTTATGCATTATTTGAATATATCAAAGTCAGGCTGGGCTCAAGCAATATTTAATTCTTTATGAAATTTCTTCTGTACTTTCAGCAAACAGTTCTGAACAGAAACAACAAAATATTTTCTTTCCATACCTTTCCGTAGTAATCCTGTCCCTTGTAATCTCGTTGTCACTTGTCCATTGTCCAAGGATCTTTCTTTTCGCCTCCCGTCTTGTCTTCGGGTTCTTTGACCTCACGTGCGGGCATTTCTAGTCGCGGGCATTTTGAACCGTGGGCATTATGAGAGTGGGCAATAAGGTCGTGGTGATTTTGGGAATCACTCAATCAGGTCACTCGTTCCAGAGCTACACATGTCGCAAGATCTCCGCCGTCCGACTCCCCGAACAGTAGTCGAATCCCATCCTGACGCCTCCACTCTTAAAGATCCCTTCCTGCTTATTCTAACTTGTATAGCCCTACCTAGCTCCCTTTTGGAATTATAAATTTCTAAAATCCCGACCTTTCGCAATTGTTTCGCTATGCCTACGAATTTTTAGCGCTTTTCGGTCGTACCGAGTTTGCCCATCACGCAACGCAAACTTTGTCGGAATCTTCAACATCCGCTGACAACTCTTTCACACATAAGGGTCTATATCACACATAAAGCTTGAAATAGATATTTTTCATTTTGGAAGACCATCACATATAACTTTTCTTCCTGACTTTTGTTTTGATTTGATCAGTTTTCCCACTTTTTAACCATAACCCGTTCAGTTGGAGAGCAGGAGGGCTGGATACAAGAAAATCGCTATTTTCACCTGGAAAGTACTGGTACTTTAAAAAATGATATTTCTGGTCGATTTCGTAGCGAAAAGATAATTTCTAGTAAGAGTTGTGGTTTAAGCGTACCACAATATAGTATCTGGTGCTGTGGTGCCCTCCAACTCCTCGACAGCTGTCCTTTCCCGTCCGGCCATGAAACTGGTTATCTGAGACATGTTCACTTGCCAATTATAAGAATTCATTCAGACCTGATACCTCGTTCGAAAGTTATGAATATCTCCAGATTTCCCCTTCCCTATGCACTCCTCAGGATCGTAGGATCTGGGAAATGTCAGTCAAGTTAAATATTCCTAGCCCATTCGGAAGTACTCTAACTCGCGATCCTCGGGGTGACTGAAAAACCGGCAGAAAAGCGAGAAGAAAGCCCCCCCCCCTACACACACACATAAGGATTATCTCCCCCAAGGAGGTCGCCCTCTTCGTTTGTTAGGCAGTGACGGAACGAAATTTTCGCAGAACTGACGAGTAATCTATTCAGCAGGGGGGGGGGGTCGCAAGCTGGAATCAGAAAAGTACTTTTTCGACACTGCCAAAAAATGTATTTTACTTTGATTGTGTACGCAAAAACAGTGTTAAGCCTTAAAGGTACAGAAAACTTGACTACGCAACTTTCGGCCATCAAACCGACCTGGGGGGCTTAGATATAGATACAGGGTCTTATTGTCGACAGGAACCCCCTTCTTTGTTATCTCGAACCCCCTCCTTAGTGTTGCCAAAGCTAGCTGGCAGGCCCTTGCCCCTTATGCACTGTAATTATGCACTGTAAAAGTTCGCATTTGGCCGTGTTTCGGCCATAGTATCGGGACGGTAGTCAAGAGGTCGTGCGTTCGATTCCTACTCCCGGCACACAAACCTTTTGTTTTTTTTTCTACTAACTCAAAAGTCGAATTCTCGGAAACTGCCCGGAAACTGCAATGGTCGTAACGAGAATTTTTCTTACTCTCAATATCGACTCAGGGTACATTCTTGATAATTATGTCAGCTAGCTCCCCGAGTCAAGTTTTCTGTTCCTTTAAATAAAGCTTACCGATTAAATTTTGCTACAAAACTGTGATGTAACAGTTAAGAAATGTTTTGAAAAATGTTGTTACAAATTCAGTTATTACCATTCTTGCGCGTTCTGCAGAGCAACACACACACAATCCGAGGTGTCAAAAAGCAACCTTTTTGTAAGCAATTGTGACACTTTGATGAAAAATTTATCTCAAAATAGTACTATGAAGTAGTACGAAAAAGTAGCACGCAATACTAACGATGCTACTACATGCTTCTACTTCAACGCTACCGTGTTACTTCATACTACTGTATGCTACTATTAGCAAGACCAGATGCTACTATGGCAAGACAGGATGATGCTGGATACTACTACATAAGATCGGACCAGTCTGAGGCACATTAAATGATAGTATCCTTTGTTTTTACATAGTATTACATGCAACGTTTTCGTACTACTACCATACTACTACGCAGGCTACAAATTTTTCATCGGGTGGTAGCTTTCCTCAGCTTTGTAATGAAAGTGCAGGGCATTTGGCGAAGAAAGCCTGATAGTATGTCCTATCTTTAACAGAAGAAAGTCATAAGAGGACAGTCGTGCTCGCGTCATAAATCTTATTTGTGAACGGCGTTGACAATCATCTGTCCAAATTGTCAGATAGGCACGGAAACACTCTCAGTTTCTGAAGGCTCCTGGGGTATAGCAACCCCGAAACCCCCGTTTGAGCAGGGCGTAGACAATTATGCGAGTCACATTTAAACTAGGGTTGTGATCCGTAATGGTCCACGCATGCCCTTGAAGGACAAGTTTAGTCGGGTTCAAGCAAGTTCAGTGAAGCATAGCAACTTGACGACAAACTCAAAGCACCGCCTCGAATCCTAACGATCGAAAAAGGGTATTATCCGCTGCATAAATTATTTATGTTGTTGAAGATGGGTCCTTACTGATGTCCTCATCTGTAAATGTGTAGATAAGAGTAATGGTCACTTTTTGTGAACGCTCGGTTTTGAGTGTATTTGGGGGGATTAACTTCGGATGCACTTGGTACATATAGACCAGCACTCCTGGGAGTTTGAATATGTCAACACTATCCACTTGGGAAGATTTGTGTTCCTATACACCCCTCATAAACTTCCTCTCAGATTAGTTCTTTTTTGGCCGTTAGGTGAGGTATCGTAAAGAAAACAATGAGACGTTACTTCTTTGTGTACGTTTATCCAGGTTTGTTTTGCTATTTTCGATTCCTCTTAGGCCTAACTATGTTTAAAACTGTTTAAAAGGCCTCTTCCCCTCTTTTTGCTTTACCCAACTCTGTCCTGTCAAGCGTCGTCAAGTTTGTCACGTCTGGCTTCCGACTTCAGTGCTGAGTGCTGGCTGTCTTTTCCACGGGGCTAACGCGCGACTCGATATGAAGCGAAAGTCTAATCACTCATTCACCCGTCAGATAACTTATCCCCAGATCTCACGTGTGATTGTTATTGTTTTTCTAGCGCGTCTGGCGGCATTCATCATCGGATTTTATGAAGGACGTATTTCTTAAATATATCCTCGGCCGTCATTACAACTCTCGTTCGTCATTGGTTAAGAGCGCTGGGCTTAAAAAGCCATTCCACAAACAACTGAAAATCCCTAGGGGACGCGAGATTTGATTGGCTTTGTGACAGCTTGGGGATAATGTGCAGACTTTGATTAGGGGTCAATTAGGGTTTCTGTGACACAATTATACACACTGTTTTGCTCTAATTGATCCCCTTTTTCTTTTTTCCACCTTTGCAACCCCAAAAGTCAGGAAATGAGCCAGGTGTGACCAAGCTCTAAGGAGTGAAAAAGGAGCATTATGGTGACGAAGAAGCATATTCTGTTCTCAAGTGATACCTCGCTAACTGATCATCTCCGACAGTGCTGTTTGCCAGGGGCGTCAAGACTAGGGGGGGGTGTCCCCCCCCCCCCCGATTGTTGGCGGCCAGTCGGTAAAAATAAATAGCCGAGTCGACGAAGCGCCACGATTTTTCGTCAAAACAGTCGATTTTTTGTTGGAAACAGTCGATTCTTTGTTTGAAACAGTCGGTGTATCGTGAAAACAGTCGACTATTCTTAAAAATAGTGGCTCTTAAAATCAGCCGATTTTTCGTCAACAGAGTCGTTTTTCTCAATATTTGTCGTTTCCATCTGCGAAAACAGTCGGTAAAAATGACCAGCCAGTCGGTAAATACGTTGCCCCCCCCCCCACAAAAAAAATGCGTCGCCCCCCCCCCCCTCCCCGCCATTTCGACTAGTAACGCATGAGCTGTTTGCAAGCCGTTCAATGAACTAGCTTCAAGTTTCGAACTACGGTGGGAGGATCAAATCAAACACTTGATTTGATTTGATCGGATCAAATCAAACACTTGATATTTAACCGATAATCAAGAAACCGACCAAAGTCCCCCCCCCCCCTCCCCCGAATGTTGGCGGCCAGTCGGTAAAAAATAGCCGAGTCGACGAAGCGCCACGATTTTTCGTAAAAACAGTCGATATTTTGTTGGAAACAGTCGATTCTTTGTTTGAAACAGTCGGTGTGTCGTGAAAACAGTTGACTATTTTTAAAAATAGTAGTTTTTCTTAAAATCAACCGATTTTTCGTCAACACAGTCGTTTTTCTCAACATTTGTCGTTTCTATCTGCGAAAACAGTCGGTAAAAATGACCAGCCAGTCGGTAAATACGTTGCCCCCCCCCCCCAACAAAAAAAAATGCATCGCCCCCCCCCCCCCCCGCCATTTCGACAAGTAACGCATGAGCTGTTTGCAAGCTGTTCAATGAACTAGCTTCAAGTTCCGAACTACGACGTGCGGATCAAATCAAACACTTGACCTAGAGAGTTGTCGACAAAACGACCCCGACAAAACGTCCCCATGACAAAACGTCCCCACGAGATCAGTTCAGACAAAAAACAATTTTAGAATATAAACTTTTGAAAACCACGATGGGTTGACTACTTCAATATTTAACCGATACTCAAGAAACCGGCCAAAGTGTTTCTCCCGTCTTTAGTGTTTTATCTTTTATTTAATTGGTTTTTTATTTTGTGTGTTAGTTTACGCTGCGATAAGACTCACTGATCTCGCTTCTGTTCCATATTTAATTTGGTGATAAGTATTATTAAAAAAATTTATGATAAGATCAAACCGTCTAACCTATATTAATTATGTCTCTCTACCTAACTAGTCGTTCCATCGGCTTTCGTTTCCTCGCTTCCCATGCCATTTTTAACCAGCATATCGGCACTACGCTTATTTTTGCATTTTCCTTGTTTGACTCTCTTTGAGCCACAGCGGTCTTCCCCTTTGTCTGAGGAGCATATTGGTGCTCTTCAGATTGTGCATGTTCCTTCAAACGACCTAGAACTGATCAGTTACGAGTCAATTGCAAGTTGCAAGGGCTGCAAGGCATACAGGCCCGTATCCAGGAATTTGTTTGGGGGGGGTTGCCTGCAGGTTGGACAAAACAGTAAAAAAAACACAAGGATCAGGGGAAAAGCCTATACAAGTCGTTCTTTTTGTGTGTTTCGGGACGGCGGGGTTCAACCCCCTACCCCCCCCCCCTGGATACGGCCTTGAAGGCATATTACACGACATATTTTAACTGAAAACAATATATTTATGAAGCAACCGGTCCTATGTCCGATCTTTCCTGCTTATCAGGAATGTTCCCATATCTGTAATACACACTCTGAAGTTGTTTCACCTCGATCATGCACCTGAAGATCGAGGCGAACTTAAAAATCTGTGCTTGAGGACGTTTTGGCACGGGAACGTTTTGACACGGGGACTTTTTGACATGGGGACGTTTTGTCACGGGGACGTTTTGTCACGGGGACGTTTTGTCACGGGGACGTTTCGTCGGGGACATTTCGCCAGGGGACGTTTTGTCATGGGGACGTTTCGTCGGTAAGCTGGCCTAGAAACAGATAGTGTGGACTGTGTACATTATCATGTCTGTAAAAAAAAAATGTAAACCAAGACTTTTTTCAAGACAATGGGAGGTCGTACCACCAAGTTTCGCTTGAATCTGGGCATTTGAGTCTGGTTACCCTAGGTTCACACAGAGCAAATCGCGGCGATGAACGAGATTTTTCAATCGCAGTGACAGAAGATTTTTATCGCCAGGATGTTCACACTGAATTTACGTCGGCAACAGAATTTAACGCGAAAAATAATTAAAATAACCCTTAAAATAATAAAAAATAATTAATTTTTTAAAAGTGAATCATAAAAGGGTCGTTCGTGTTGCTGTTGCGTGCATAAAATCGTAGTGTCGCCCGAATAAAGTTGAATTTTCCCAACATTGGAAATCGCCTGAGGAAGCAACAGAAATCGCCAATTTTGGCGACGAAATTCTCAGCGAAGGCCGATTATCTAGATTACCTTACCTAGGGTAAGGAGTCTTTAGTGCTTATAAGCCACGACGTTAGTAGGGCTTTCGACTCGCTTGTCCATGAGCTATTCTTTACACTGCTTGTGAGCGAGGAGTCTACCCATCTATCATCCGTGCTTAAAGCACAATGGACACTTCTAATGCTTTACTTTGTATTAGATGCTTCACAAATAAACATTTCCGACTTCCTTTAGAAGGCGCTACGAAAATCGGCCGTTTTCTTGTTCTCCTTTGTCTTTACCTCTCTGGCATTTCGGCGATCCAAATCTTGGGAGCTGGGATATCGTGGCAGGAAATTCAAAAACTCCCAGCAATGCTTGATAGAAAAGGATATATTTGAGATGTCACCAAAGTCAAGCCGCAGATGCAGTTTACCTGATTGTTCTAGTGTTTCATCAGAACTTCCATGGCTTAAAGTGCCTATTAAAAGTTTTTCTTTGTGGAATAGTGTTGTGAAGCTTGATTAGCTTGCTTTATAAAATGTACCAGAATATATGTAATAAGCTTATAAAAAATAACATAGCTACAAAAATCACTCAAAACAAATAACCTATTCAAATCTGAATTATACAAGCTGATTTATGCATAAAGTAAATGTCTACTAAGTATTATAAGAAACATCACTTTTATCTTTGTCCAAGCTATTAAATTGAGCATGTACTGGCCCCAAAAATTACGCTTTAAAGTATCACAGATAGGAAACTGTTGAAAAAGCTGCTGAGCTAGGGGGTAAGCATTGTTACTAGGTTGTTACAGAGTGGGATTGGGGTAGTTTGATGTGCCCATTGAACTTTAAGGGGACCTCTACGATAATCGTCGTTATTAAAATCCCTGGTTTTCCGGATGCTCACGTTGTTGTGCCTGTTAAAGGAGTTAAATCATAAGCATTTTAGCCCTTGCAACGTCTACAACCCAAGACCCAAGATGAAGCCGCCACTCGATCGACCGCTTAGTCACCTAGCGGTGCGGGTCGGAAACACCCGACATGGGGAGGATGGAATCATAGTTTGACTTTGGATCTAAGAAAATATATTTATTGTAGCAGGCATATGTAAAATGTGCAGAAAATTTAACTAATTATATTCATTATCGATTTCTTTAAGTATTTTGTTTTTTTTGACGGTGCAACCGTATTTCAGAAGAAATACTATTTCATATGATTTTGTTGAGTGTCAGGCAACTCTTCGGCACACTGCTTTCTTTTTATACGCAAGAAATAAAATCCTGCAAAAATTTGTTACAGAAGAAATCGTATTTAGGTAGGTATTAACCCATGTCAGGATACTAAAACGAGGAAGGGATGATGAACTTTGAGTTTGAAAAGTTGCCGGCCCTCGAAGAATACTAAACAGACCAAGGGAACAGTGCAGGTTTCCAGTTTGTCGCAGCCTTGGATTCTGGTGACATCCTTCCTTGTTTTAGTATGCCCTTCTCGTTTTAGTATGCATTCCTGCTTTTCTTGTGTTCCCTTCCCTTCCTGGTTTTAGTCGACTAAAACCAGGAAGGGAAGGGATAGCGAGAAAAGCAGGAAGGCATACTAAAACCAGGAAGGGCATACTAAAAAGATGAAGGCTATCGCCGGAATTCGCCGCCCCGTTCCCTTCCTCTATTCAGTATTCTTTGAGGGGTCGGCAAGTTTTCAAATTTAAAGTTCACCTTCCTTTCCTCGTTTTAGTATATAACTATAAAAATTGCAATTCACCTTTTCATTTCTCGTTCTGACGGTAGTCGACAAAAATCCTCCGAGGCGAGCGGGGGGTCGGCAACTATAACAAATCTAATTCACCTTTTCGTTTCTCGTTCTTACGGTAGGCAACTAAAATCCACGGATTTTAAATTTGAAGTTCACCGCGCTTTCTTGCTTCACTTGCGCTCTCTTTACAAAATGGCTATACCCGGGAGCAGCACTATTCTTCACTATCCGTTAAATGCTGAAGTAGCCAACCCATCGTGGTTTTCAAAATGTTATATTCCAAGAACATGTTTTGTCTGGACTGATGACGACATCAGTAATCTCATAGGCCTAGCTATCCCTCAGCGATGAATAAACACAATCTATCGCCGGGGACCTTTTGCCATTGGGGACGTTTCGCCACGGGGACGTTTTGCCATGGGGACGTTTCGAATGGTGATGTTTCGCCGACAACTGGGACTACCTTTTTGGAGCAGAATATGATTTAGTGCCGTACTTCTAAAACCATTGAATTTTTTTTTAGTGAGTTTAAAAGCAGCGAGTTTTTTCAATGCGAAATTTGAAGTAAAATCCTTTTTCCTTTTTCTGAGTTTATTTTTGAAGTTTAGTGTTTTAATTTGTTGCTATATTGTTGTTTTGTAATTTATGAAAATTTGACTATGTTAAAGCACAAAAATATAATTATGTTTGAAGAGAGAACAAATATTCGTTTATTGTGTTAATACCGTAAGGAATGTTTTTGAAAAATAAATAGGCATAAATAGAATAGTGGCAGCTAGATAGTGTGAAAAACCAATTCAAAAACAAATGACGTCGGTCAGAGCCCCGTCATTCGTGACAACATATGCGTGATTCCAGTCAGTCGGGTTTCAGCGAAGGACGAACTTACTCACCAGTTAAAGGGCTGGAACCGGGCAACTACGCAGCGTTTTTTACATAAGCGAGGTAAGGAGTGTAGGCTACTGGTTCTGGGTCTCTAAGGTCGGCGCAACGTCATGAGTGACAAATGAATATATCGAGAAATCAGATGGAGCCAGTCAGTCGGGTTTTAGTGAAGGACGGATTTCCTCATCAGCTGGACTGGAATTGCGCAGGAATCGACGGTTTTACGTCACACTGGGCCTTCTGTGAAAGCAATATAAGGATTGTTTACCAGAGTTGGTTGTGAAAGATTCTAGTTTTGAGGATCAAAGCAACAAAATCAAGGTTAGTCCTCTGATTGTTTACATATTTGGGCCCATTGACATTGTCGATGACGTAAATGCGTTCGGGGGTAGCAAACGGTATGAGCCATCATCTTTCCTGGAAAACTACCCTGTTGTCTTGTCTAGGGACGTGACTTGTGAGGAGGGGGTGCGGCCCTCCTCCAATCTTGTTGGCCAGTTGGTAAAAAAATAACAGACTCGGCGGGAAGCGCTGCAATTTTTAGTATAACTAGTCGATTTTTTTTTTCTTGGCAACAGTCGCTTTTTGTAAAATTATCGATTTTCTGTTATAAACAGTCGTTTTTTCTTGGTATCAGTCTATTCTTTGTCAAAACGGTTGTTCTTTCTTAGAAAAAATCGTCTTTTCTGCTGAAACAGTCGGTAAAAATGACAAGCCAGTCGGTAAATACCTTGCCCCCCCCCCCCCCCCAAACATTTTGGCTAGTAACGCTAGTCGCGTCATGACAAGCACGATATGAACTTTCTCGCTAGTGAGGAGTTTCCACCACGAAATGTCTTGTGTCAAGGATCCACAGATGGCAGTCAAAATCCTAAAGGTTTCCTGAGAGTTTATCGTTCTAGCTTCCCATCGCGTGCGCACAGTTGCTGCATCCCATTTCAAAGCAACCCAAAAGAAAACATGGATGAGCTCCTATGCATTTAGCTATCGTAATGTCTCTTAACTGTCAAAGCACACTACCTATTACACGTATCTTGACGGATTTCCTCATCAACTGAAAATTACGAACAGATGTTGTCTGATACATATTACTGGCTGGTAACGGACCTCTATTCGGAAATGGCCGTCTAGACCAGTGGTTCCCAACCTTTTCTGTACCGCATACCCTTAATCAAGGTTAAAAAGGGTTGCGTACCCCTACTCAAGGTTCAGAAAGGTTCCGTACCCCTTTTTTGATGAATCGTTGTTTCACTATTTTTTACCACGACCGGAACGTCAAAATGGCGATTTTTATTGTCAGCAATAATAAGGCATGCAAATCTAAAATGGTGTGCGATAGGGTATCTGATCTTGGGGACAGTACTGAGACAGAGTTAAAAAACGACTGAAGCTGGGATATTACAACTGCAGACTAGCTTGATTTTGAGACTTTCCCATACCCCTTGCGAGGGTATCTCGTATCCCTTTGGGTACGCGTACCACCGGTTGGGAACCACTTGGTCTAGATCTAGCTCTTAAAGTTCAATGGGCACATCAAACTACCCCAATCCCACTCTGTAACAACCTAGGAACAATGCTTACCCCCTAGATCAGCAGCTTTTTCAGCAGTTTCCTCTCTGTGATATTTCAAAGCGTAATTTTTTGGGCCAGTACATGCTCAATTTACTAGCTTGGACAAAGATAAAAGTGATGTTTCTTATAATACTTAATAGATCTTTATTGTATGCATAAATCAGCTTGTATAATTCAGATTTGAATAGGTTATTTGTTTTTGAATGATTTTGGTAGCTATGTAATTTTTTATAAGCTTATTGCATATTCTGGTACGCTTTATAAAGCAAGTTAATCAAGCTTCACAACACTATTCCACAAAGAAAAACTTTTAATAGTCATTTTAAGCCATGGAACTCAATATATATCCTTTTCTAGCAAGCATTGCTGGGAGTTTTTGAATTTCCTGCCATGATATCCCAGCTCCTAAGATTTGGATCGCCAAAATGCCAGAGAGGTAAAGACAAGGGATAACAAGAAAACTGCCGATTTTCGTAGCGCCTTCTAAAGGAAGTCGGAAATGATTATTTGTGAAGCATTTAATACAAAGTAAAGCATTAGAAGTGTCCATTGTGCTTTAAAGGGTTCTCCGCTTCGTCAAAGTAGAAGGGTTGTAAAGTTGATCTCGAGTTCTTATCATTCGTGCCAATGAACAGGGGTATATGTCAAAGTGGTTTGCTGGTCTAAGAAATATGAAAGAAACATTGTGTTCCACCACTGACCTCGTGAGCTCCCAAGTGTTGCTCTCGGTAATGATCGGGTATCTGCCCGCTTGTATACAAATAATTAGTTATACATATTCAGTTTGTAAATAAGGTAGCCAGTATATTAAAGTTTATGAAGGTTGTAAGCACAAGTTCAGGAAGGGTCAATGTAAATATTAAGTAGTTTTGGGAATTTGTTAAATATGTAAATAAGTGCCCGTGCTTGAGTGTTGTGATTTGGATTTGAGTTGGTATCCAGACTTTGTAGCGAATAGTGAAAATGTGTTAATCTTTCAAGTTTATATGACATGCCCTATCACTTCAGACACGAATTCTGCGCGCTGAGAACCCTCTCCTTCTGGTGATGACGAGGGGTTAGATGCTCCTTCGGCCCAAGCTGACTACGAATCATATTTGACGGTGCAAAACGGATAAGCCAGCTACATTTTATTCGAGCTATATTTCGGCCCTTCTTGGCAAGGGTCCTCTTCAGGCTCAAACCGCTCAAGCTGGAAAACAAACTTTTGGAAAAACAATCAAAGATTCTTCCTTAAATATCAAAATGGAAAAGAATCTCTACCCTTTCGACGATCCAATCGAACAACAAAAACAGTAGCCGAGTCCAGAATGAAATCGCAGCACCAGCTTTAACTCCAACCAATTTTCAGAGAAGAAGTTCACAAAAGCAGATATTTAAGGAAGAATCTTTGATTGTTTTTCCACAAGTTTATTTTCCAGCTTGAGCGGTTTGAGCCTGAAGAGGACCCTTGCCAAGAAGGTCCGAAATATAGCTCGAATAAAATGTAGCTGGCTTATCCGTTTCCAGCTTGAGCGGTTTGAGCCTGAAGAGGACCCTTGCCAAGAAGGTCCGAAATATAGCTCGAAGAAAATATAGCTGGCTTATCCGTTCTGCACCGTCAAATATGGCGAGGGGATTGACCAAAGAAGAGGCATGGCACGGCACGACAAAGTGTAGGAGGCAAACGTACTAAAAAGAGGCATGAAAACTAAAAGGGCCCTAGTGAGGGGCAGAAACAATGTTTTAACGTGCCTTCTTTTAGACTTTGGAGTTATGAACTCTCACTTACTTGTCTACTTCTACTACTTGCTATAATTTTTTTATTACTCGGGCTTTCTGAGCCATGCTGTGCCGTGCGGTGCCTCTTTTTAGTCGAACCCGATGGTGAGTTCCCATATATGTGGCTGAGTTTGCCAATTTGGCTGTCTTAGGATACCCTCCTGGGTTCTCTCCAGATTATTTCGATTTTCTTTCACTTATAGTTTATCATTCATCAGCTGACGTATCCGTTGTAAACATTATTCGAATAGATGTTTCAAAGTCAGCTTGGGCTCCAAGAAATATTTATTTTATCATTTGCCAGTGTTCGTTATTTATTTTGTCATTTTTTGACCCTAGTTGGTCAGTTCTTAGTGTAAATAAATAAAGTAAGAGGGACAAATCATTAGCATATCAGGCATGATAACCATTGAGCATAGGCCCTTGTTTTTTGCTTGAAAGGGACATAACACCTGGTTTATTGTTTTCTATTCTGTTCTAGGCTATTAGTTTTTTTCTCTTTTTCCAACTATCTTCACGTTGTTCACTTGCAGTGGGCTACGTATTTTTTCTTCTTTTTTTATGCTTCGAGAATATGATTTGAAGTCACAGTTCGGTAGGAGAACGCTCAGCTCAGCGCAATATTTGTGTGCTCAACTACGCAAACCAGTCCATACCAGGTGTTCTGAACTGTTTTTCTTTTTTGCGGCACATTTATATGCCACACAATCAACCCAGCTTAACCTCCGGTAACGCGTTTTGGCTGTTTTTTTGCTGTAATTTCAAACCTCTGAAAGTCAATATAAAATCTAGGTAAGTCGATGTATATATAATACTACAGGCTTACGTGGTTACCATTATGATTAAGTAGATCCTGAGCTTTATGTCTATCTACTTGATTAAGTATCAAATTTTATTATTTGGACATGAATTTGCGTTAATTTTGATTTGTCGTCAAAATCCAGCCACAAAATCGAGACACTTTATGTGACCTTGTCCGCAGATGCCGGTGATCCTCGCGAAAAACGAGAAAACGTCACCCAAACCCTCAAAATTGACTCAATACTACACTGTAAAAAGTTTCTCCGAGTAAGGATTAAAGTTAACTGCAGTATTTGCTACTCGGATTAATGTTATCTCTGCGGAGATAAGATTAATGCGAGTTCGAGAAAGATTATCTCAGTAGAGACAAGATTATTTTGTTTTATAGTGTATGTAAAAAATCAACAAGGTTTGCTGTGGTGACTTTTTTGGCTATTCGCTGACTGCACGGCAATTCTTCGTCGACGCGAAGAGTTAGTCATCAAGAGTATTCGAGCCGAACGCGAGCCACATAATCCTTCTTGATCGCAGAAACACCACTGTTGGTCACACAAGCGAATCCACCCTTTTCGAGCCACAAGCACGTCGTGGGATTGCAGAAAAACGCCTCGATTCAGGCTATACCTTGCGTATTGAGGCTATGACCTATTTTTTTCTGATTTAAGTATTATCGAGACCGGTTGATCAGGAGAGTACTATAGCTTTAAAGAGGATTCTATCTGATTTGCGTAAAAACCTGCTTCTTCTATTGTTCACGTGACCGTATTGCGTACTTGTTTTTTTTTTCTTGCTTAGCCTGTTCTTTTTCTGTGTCTAACCTAGTTCAGTTTATGGATTGACTAAAAGAAGGAGAGGAAAGGCATGGACGAGGAAAGAGTACTAAAGAAGGAAGCTGCGCCAGGAGAAATGTTGCAAAAAGTGGACTATGGCTTCTTTGTCTGGGTCATGAGGTTGTTCCCGAGTTCCATGTGACAACATCCGACTTGAAAGAAGAAGCCCCCCAGCCGCATGGGGATAGACCTTACCATAGACCTTAGTTCCTCCAGAGCCATCGGTGACGCATAGGGCGTCGACAAAGCCTCTCCATTCGTCCCGCATTGATGCCGCAGCGGTGAGGTCTTCCCATTCAGGTACTAGCGAGGTACCAGCCGTCCTCAGATCTCGGTCATATGCTCGCCTCAATGTTTTTTGGGGGTGACCTCGCTTTCTTCTGCCATCTGACTTCCACTAGTAGGTTGTTCGAGGAAGGTGGCTCTCTTCCATACGAGTGACGTGTCCGAGGTATGTCCACCGCATTCTTTTCAGCAACTCGATGACAGACGGCTGACCTGTTTTTCTGCGTTTTAAGTATTTAAAGCCAAACAAACTTGTGGATTTAGAAATTTCTAGTAAAGACAAGATGCTGTCTGCACGCATCGAGGAAACAAGGGAGGTTTTATCTTTTTGGGATCCCAAAACGTAAGTGGAGGGATACCTATGACATCGCAAAAGTTGTCCGTCCGTCCGTCCGTCTGTCCGTCCGTCTGTAAGCACGATAACTCTCGAAGGGACTGAGATATTTTGATGAAACTTGGTGTGAGGATTCGTTGGGTCGTCGGTAAGAAGAGAGGCTGAGTCGGTATATGACAATGGTTTTTTACCCGGACGTATAATTATTCCGGAATCCGGTTGTAACCGGATTTTTTTATCAGTCAAACTTTTATTCAAAGTTGATTAGATGTTCTTTATAGGGATAAGGACATACGCTGGTTTTGTTTCTGTATTTTTTTGTTTTGGTGGACTAGTAGTTCGCTCGGAAATCGGCAGGAAGTCTCGGTCAGTATCGTCAAAATAGATATGGCTTATAGAGGTATATCTGAACTTGGTTTTCTCTGATGATTAGCCTGTCCAAGACTGGATCTGGCGAAAACAAGACTCGATTGTCTGAATCAAATATTAGATTTTTGGGATCCCATCGACACCTTTGGTCTTGTTTTCTCTGTGTTCAGAAAGTGAAGTTATTGGGGCCTGAGCTGGTGCACGGCCGACTAAGTTTCGTAGGGACGTTCACTATCGCTAGTGCTGCTAGTGTCAGTGCTATTCGAGTGTGTGTTTCTTCTGAGGCTCATATTTTCAAATGCGAGGATCCTTTTTTCAAGGGGAAACGAAATCGCCGACCAAACAGCGATGCTGGCACGCCGTAGCCCAACCCGCTTTGTAACCATCGGACGCTTATTTGCTCCCTTTACTCTGTTCCGTGCACCAAACCTTTTCTATCCTTATTTCAGTCGATCCCTTATAATTGTGACATAATAAAGTTTGTCTGGACGTTGGGAGGGAATCTGTGGAGGAAATTCGCTAGCCCTCGTGCTCTGTCTTTATGAGAATAAAGAATTGATTTTTTTTTTAATTACTAGTATGTTGGTAGTTAAAAGGACACTGCTTTCGTCTTTCTGCTGCCGTGACAGTTTCGTAACGAAGAAAATTGTCTGATCTAAAATGACGGGGTTGCTTGTTACAAGCTACGATCGATTCCACTTCAAGGAGTTATATCATAATCATTCTAGCACGTGCAACCTGTAGATCCCCCCCCCCACCCAAGACCCAAGATGAAGCCACGACTCGATCCGACCGCTGAGTCATCTAGCGGCACGGTTCGGAAGCGCCCGACATGGGGAGGCTGGGATCATAGTTTGGCTATGGATCTAACAAAATGTTTTGATTGTAACAGGCATATATATATATATATATATATATCTGTATTTGAAAGCGATTAAGCCATATACAGAAAAACAAAACAAACAACCTCACATTCTTAACTTAATATCCTACCGACTTTCTGCTAAACTAATAACTCTTTCTATCATGTTGCCAAAACACACTATAGACCTAGCATTTGTAGACTTAAGGATACCTAGAAGTAGCTCATCCCCCCCATTCTGAAAAAGAGTACCCCTTATATTAGAAAGCTCCTCACACCTCAAGAGAACATGGCCCTCATCACTCGAATTACAAAAAGGACAAGGATACTGCGCTTCCGGACCACCACTTTTACTGGTAGACAGTTTGCTCTTGCCTGGATCCATAAAGGAATAAATTTTACTGGGATTTTCAACTTTTAAATAAATACTCTAATTTCCTGATACAGTTTAGACTAGATGACTTGTGAAGATCGTTCCACCATAACTGAATCTGTATATGGAAAATGTGTAGAGAAATCAAACAAATTATTTGTATTTTTTTTTTCTGTTTTTCTTGTTAATCCCCATAAGTCCAAAGAATTAAAGAGGTAAACTAGATTACAATAAACAAACGCCGTAAATTATACTAAATTCTTTCTAGTAATTTCTTGAAGATTTTGAAATTGAACTGAAAAATATCCGGCTTCCGAGACCAAAAAATATCAAACTGGCCGATGATTTCTTCTTCCGACATATCCGACATATGGATAACGTTGACAATCGCGAGGATTTGGGGGAAAAGAAAGGTAACAGTGTCTTCGTAAAAATCGATCCATCGAAAAATGATGTTTTCTCCCACCTTCTCGTATGAATCAAAGACTTTAAGCTTACACTGAAAGGCAGTTAATTTTTATATCAGATATATATATATATATTTTATGCTCTAGAGTTGGCAAGCCCAGTGATATTAATGGTAAAATTCATCTTTCGTGGAAATACCACAGTGTTGTTGCTGCAACAAAGGTTGTCCGTGGCCTGGGAGCAATTCGACGTTTCAAATGTTTTTTACCTCCGATAGTTTTATTGCTTTTAATACCTGTTGAAGGGTATGTGGTCTTTTTCTTTTTTATTCTTTTTTTTCACAGTTGTTCGGGTGGGGCTGAAACTGGTAATGAGTAAATATTAAGGATTCTTGTTGTGTGTAGTGTCACGTTTAATTGTTTGTTATTTAAGTCATAGACTAGGTGGATAATAAGTTGTTATGTTTAGTTATTTATTTATTAGATACAAGTAGTATTAATAAATTGCAGCACATGTCCTTATGACTTTCTTTTTGCTGCAATGGGATTAGTAGTGTTATTTTACTTTATTTTCAATGTTTTGGTTAAAAATAAAAACCTAACTACCTACCTTCTATACCACGCTTTGATTCACCCATATATTTCGGATGGTAATTTTTGTGTGAATTTTAAACGTGTTCAGATTCTTCAAAATAAAGCGATGCGTCTTGTTGGTAGATATGTTGAAGGTGTACACAACACTGCAGCTTGCTTAAAAAAGTGTTGGATGTGGGACAGCTACGGGAGTACCAAGTCCGAATTTTTGCTTATCGATGTTGGAATGATAAGTCCAGAGGTTTTTTGTGATTATTTTAGTGACAATAGATCTTTGCATCATTATATGAAACGCGTCATGCTGCATAGAAGTGGAACCATGGCCGGCTTCCCTACTAGAATTTCAGGGCCGTATGTGTGTAACTCTGTTCCGGAGAGCATTCGGGCGGCTGAGCACCTGGGGTTATTTAAAAATAAATTGAAAAAGTATTTGTTAAGCCAAGGTTCATATTTTTTTTTTCTGCCTATTTTCTTCTTATTTTTCTTTTTTCTCATTGTTATTCTTAAACGAGTGGATGAGAGATTGGTCATTATTTTTTATTTTAGTGCTTTTTTTAATGTTTTGTTTCTTTTTATGTACCCGCCCAGTTGCAAGTGCTTGTGTGTACCTTTCTTGGGGCGATTACTAGCATCATAGTTAAATGTGTTTGGGTCGTAAAATAAACTGAACGATGAAAGAACGATATTTGTGTACACTGAATTATTTCGAACCCTAAAACGGATTTGTTTTAACCGAGGCTCTAGTAATAACGTTCAGGATATACGCTGCTTACGCGACAACACAAAATCACCTAGACTCGGAGAATTTGATTTAAAAAAAAAAACTGTATTACCAGGGTTAAAGACGTTAAGCCCGGAGAAGTCACGGCTGAAGAAAGTGGGAAAATGAGTGAGAAGATGTCTCGCAAGGAATCTGACATTTTTAGTTTATTTTCGGCAATGGCTTACCTTTGTAGTTGGTAAATATTCAAGCATAGAGGGATAGGCACACAGAGGTACCACAGACCTGGAAGAATATGTTCATTCGATGAAATCGATTAACTGTGGATAGTGGACGAACAAAGTAATACATTGTAAAGTAACTCCAAGTAACCCAAATGGACAAGTGATGTGCAAATAGACTGTCGGATATCAGCTCTGTTCGGTTAAATGACCAAAAAGAATTTTGTGGCTCGAAGTGTGTGTCGCAATGTTTATTTTTTTATCTTGTGCATTTACTACATTATTGAAAGCTCAGTCTACTTTTTCCTTTTATTTGTCTATACTGCGCTATTTCCTCCGCTTAAGTGCGTAAATAAAGTTCCATCGTCATGTGGCTCAAAATTGACAAACAACCCTCAGTCGTTGATTTCGTGGATTTAATTTGGCCGAAAATTTGGATTCACAGGAAAACTGGGGTGCAAACAAAGAAATTTGCTACCTTGCCTAGCAGATAGATATTCAACTGAGAATTCATCTAGTACAGAACGGCAAGGACGTAAGCCCGGTGTTCGGTTTATTGAGGTTTTATGTTGATCGTATTTTTGGGATCCCAAGACGGAAGTGCGCAAAAGTTGTCCGTCTGTGCGCACTGTAACTCTCGAAGGGAATGAGATATTTTGATAAAAACTTGGTGTGGATCCTTTGGGTCAAGAGTAAGGTCGAGTTCGTAGATGTCCCAGCCCTACATTTAGGGGTGGGGAAGGGGGTTTAAATTAAGAGGCAAATGAAATATTTGTTAACAGATAATGTGATAGTCGATAATGAAGTAAGAAGTCATGCTGAACACGATGGTGAAAACCATTTTGTCATCGAACAAGTATACTTGTTCCCGTGCGCCCGAAATCCGGCCAAAACTGGAAAGTTTGTTAAAAGTAAAAATGTTGTTTGAAGTTGATTAGATGAGTTCGATTTAGGGGTAAACAAACATGCTGAACACGATGGTGAAAACAATATTTTCGCCGGAGAAGTAGTTAGCATGGAATCCGGCCAAAAGCAGAAAGTCTGTTAAAAGTAAAAGTTTATTTGATTAGATTAGATTAGATTAGATTAGATTAAATTTTATTTTACACATGTATACAAAACATTTTACAGCACCTGCTAAGAAAGCCCCAGAGGGTTTGTTGGCCGCAGGTGGCAGTCTTCTCTATTCTACATAATGTGGTAACATTATTTTTACATTATTCTAAATGCCATTCATACACGGTTCACACATATACAACAAACATTCTGCTTACAAAAAACACTCACGCATCAATTACTATTCTTTTGCAAGGAAGAATCTCTTCGCTGTAGCCTTGAAGGATGCCAGATGACTCGAGTTTCTAATTTCAACTGGAATTATATCCCATACAGAGGGGGCAAAATTTCTAATCACGAAAGAAGCTCTAGTCGTGAGAAGCTCTAGTCGTGAATTTGAAGTTGATTATGTTCGATTTAGGGTAGAAAGCATGCTAGAAGACATGCTAAACAAGTATTTTCTACCCGGACAACTTGTTCGCCCCGAACAAGGCCAAAACCGGAAAATTTGTTTAAAGCAAAACTTTTATTTGAAATTGATTAGACGACAGATTAGGGTTAAGAAGTGACGCTGCTTGTGGGTCGAGTGTGTGTCACACCCTTCAGTTTCAATGACGAATGTATGGGACACATATGTTACGGAAAAAGGCCGCAGCCTAAGTCCTGAGTCCTACAGTGTAGGGCGGTTGCTGTCAATCAGAGCAAAATAACACTGCAGTAACGTCAAGACCTATGCTTTCTTTGTTTGGCAAACAGGCCATACTCAAGGCCACCCACTACGCTTGCGGCATTTAAAGCGAAACAAGTTGTGGATTTAGAAATTTCTAGTAAAGCCAAGATGCGGTCTGCAGACATCGAGGAAACTGGGGAGGTTTTATCTTATTTCCCCTGCGTTCAGGAAGTGAAGTTATTGGAGCCACAGCTGGTGCACGACCGACTAAGTTTCGAAGGGACGTTCACTATCGCTAGTGCTGCTAGTGTCGCTGCTATTCGAATGTGTGTCACTTCTTTCAAGTCCTGGCGCTACTCCCTGGTGTTATTTTGCTCTGGCCTAGACCTATGCTTCCCATGCTTTGCAAACGGGACATACTCGTAGCACCGCCCACTACGCTTGCGGCACTTAAAGCGAGACAAACTTGCGGGTATAGAAATTTGTAGGAAAGCAAAGGTGTGGTCTGCACACACCAAGGAAACAATGGAGGCTGTATCCTTTTTTTGCTACGTTCAGAATATGAAGTTATCGGAGCTAGCGCCGGTAAACGACTGAATGAGTTTAAGTAGGGACGTTCTTTATCGCTAATGGTGCTAGTATCGCTGCTATTCGAGTATGTGTCAATTTTGTCAAGTTGCTCTGCTGTCAATCAACTGACAAGCTCGACCGGTAACAGTTCGCTCGGTCGTTGAAAGATCGAGATTTGTTCTAGACCTCTCCGGTGTTGTTGTTGGGCATAATGGTGATTCCGGAATTGCTATCGTCTGACTGACTACCATGGGAGAGTAAGGAATTATCTTATGCTACGTTTACACGGATGGTATTTACCTGTACTCCACGGGTATTTTTCCTCGCAAGAGCAACAAATCCTCGGGTATTTTGGACTTCAATTTCGCAAACTTTTTACCCGGAGATTTGTTTGTCGTCGGGTAGTCTTCGACGTCAGCAACAACAAAATCGGACTTTCGAGCAAAAATTCTGATTATGTCCATATGAGAAGTGATCCAAATAGGCACATGTTGGTGTCCATTATAGAGAGATGGCCTGAGCTGATTGACTCCAATAGACCTTGGAATATATTGCCACATGACAGTAGCGACTCTCCCTTGAAAAATACTTGGGTACCGTGTTTACACTTTCCCCTCTCGTCTCCGGGGGTAAATACCCGCCGTGTAAATGATCCTTTTGAAACTGATCGACAATTTTTTCTCGGATTTGGGTAGCAAACACTTCCATGCGGTATAAGTGTTCGATTTGATGTATTTCCATGGAAGGATTAGCGCACAGTTTTGGCATGAAATATAAAAAAAAAATGTGATCCATGGTGGCTTATTCGCTTCCTTGTTTACATTCAAATGAACTGAATGTAAGTAAAGGTTACATCATTCAACAAGAGTAATTATACATTATTTCACTCTTTCTATATTAAGCATTATGTTCTTCTGACCAAGGTGGCATGGGTGCATCGAACTCGGTAGATCTGGGTCAAGGAATAAATACTTGGGTTATGCCCGGCACATCGCAAAATTTTTGCCAAACTGCAAATTATGCCAGAAAGGACGACTCGACGTCGAAGGCTGTCTGCTTATTGAAACACGTAGGTTGAAATGTGATGTGATACTATCTATAGGTTAGTATGATTCACTATTAACCACTCATTTACTCCGCTTTTTCAATGGCGGGTTATGAATAAATTACTTACTTACTAATAATATTTTCCAGCAGTCTAATACGACAGTAGAGGTAAAAACAGTTTAACATTTCCCCATATTTTGCTTGTTTTTTGTTGCCTCTAAGACAGCCAAATGGAAATGGTAAATTAAGAACTTAATATCTGCTAAAAGAGCCAAGTATTTCAGATTGAAATGTGCAAACACGTAGGTTGAAATGTGATGTGATGCTGTCTGTAGGCTAGTATGATTCCCCACTAACTACTACTAATATTTTCCAGCAGTCTCAACACTACAAAAGAGGTAAACAAATTTAAGACTTCTCCGTATTTTGGTTGTTTTTTATGCCTCTAAAATAGCCAAATGGAAATGATAAATTAAGAACTTAATATCTGCTAAGAGCCATGTATTTCAGTTTTTTCTTGACACAAAATTCTGAAAACATTAGTCGAGTCCAGTTGGCTGCTTTTTGTTTTTTTTTCAATGTTCAATGTTCTGTTTTTGCTGTCGGCATAGTTCAGACATAGTTGACAGTGCAAAACGAATAAATCAGCTACATTTTCTTAGAGCTATATTTCGGCCCTTCTTGACGTTCGTTTTCCAGCTTGAGCGGCTTGAGCCTGAAGAGGACCCTTGCTAAGAAGGGCCGAAATATAGCTCTAATAAAATGTAGCTGACTTATCCATTTTGCGTCGTTTTGCGGCGTCGAATTATTTTGAGATTAATATTAAATTAAATATGACTCCAGTCAGCTTGGGCTTGGTACTTCAGACAATCAGGAAAGCGGATACGTCAGCTGAATTTTACAAGAGCTATATTTCGGCCCTTCTTGGCACGGGTCGTCTTTAGGCTATAGCGGGAAAAGGAACTTATGCAAAATCACAAGTTCATTTTTTCCACAATTTTGTTTTTCAAGCCTGAGCTATTTGAGCCTGAGCCTACCCTTGCCAAGAAGGGCCGAAATATAGTTCTAATAAAATTCAGCTGACGTATCTGTTTTGCACTGTCAAATATGATTTGCAGTCAACTCGGGCTGAGGAAAAATGTAATCAAGAAAGTATTCCAAAACTGTTGAAATACTTCGGACACCATAATTTTGTCGCTTAAAGTTTGACCGAAAAGGGCCGAAATATTACAGACTAGCTACCTATCACTTGTTCCCCTCAAGATGGGTTACAGTGTTAGTCCGCTATTCATGAATAATCAGTTTTCATATGGTGGAATTTCCCTGTCGGATTCGTGATACCTCCATGCGCTTTGTGAATCAGGGGAGAAGTGGAAAACCTGCGACCGGTGTCAACACTGCTGGACTCGCTTTTGAGGTGTTAAGATATTGGTGTGTTTCGGATTTCCTGGTGGTTAAGGGAGGGTTAAGGGATTTCATTAATAGCTCATCATCAGACAGTTAAAGTTTAACTGAAAAGCCAACTTATTTTTGTGTCATTTGATTGAATACACTGAATTATTTGGATTCTGCAAAGGGATTTTTTCCCCACTATTTGCTCTTGGTGAAGATTGCTTAGTGCCTGAACAAAAGAAAAATCATAAATCTTTCTCGTTAGGCATACAACAAAAATAAAAGCGCATATAGGTACCACAAATCGCACGGAAATTCTACTATATGAAAGTCGATTATTCGTGAATAGCGGGACAACGAAGTAACGCATTTCCAGCGGGTCTTTCAGCCAGTTTAAAGGCGTTTTCTCGCCGTTCCCCGAGAACTCCTCGGGGAATCGAAGGGAACGGCGAGAATAGAGGGAGTCACTCCACGCGGACTCCGCGTACAGAAACAGCGAGAACACTGGGAATGCTTCCAGAATTGATTTTGGTCGAAACAAAAAATATGCAGATGACGAAATTGGTCTGGATCTGGTCTGGATCCACTTTATTTTTGGTTTTGTTTATTCTGATTATTTGTAATCAATCGTTGCACCAACACCAACAAAAATTGATTCCCCTCCGAATCTGAAAGGGAGTCCTTCTTGATTATGGTAATGATAATTGGAGCATTACCCGTCAATGGGAACTCGCGAGAATACAGGGAGTGATTCCCCAGGACAAACAACAAGAGCTGTAAGCTCATATGTCACTTGCATGGGTTCAGATATTTTGATTGATCAAAATAACAAAAAATATGCAGTTGACGAAATTGGTCTGGATCTGGTCTGTATTCACTTTATTTTTGGTTTTGTTTATTCTGATTATTTTTAATCAATCGTTGCACCAACACCAGCAAAAATTCATTCCCCTCCGAATCTGAAAGGGAGTCCTTCTTGATGATGGTGATGATAATTGGAGCATTCCCCGTCAATGGGGACTCGCGAGAATACAAGGAGTGATTCACGAGGACAAACAACAAGAGCTGTAAGCTCATATGTCACTTGCATGGGTTCAGATATTTTGATTGATCAAAAGTAAGTTTCGACTTTGCAGTTGAGATGCGCACTCTAAGGGAGCTGGAACTTCATTTGTAATCAAAACCCTTGAGGAAAAAATGCTAATGGACTGAATGACATCCTGAAAATGCATATATTGCTTAAAAGTACCTTTTTTACTTTGCGGTCAAGATTGGTACTTTAAGGAATAATCGGATTTGGGAAGTAGCACTTTCTAAGCAAATGTTGTTGAATCTCCAATATTCCAGCAAAGTTTCATCGTCCTAGCACATCTGGAAGTACCTTAACTCGCGATCGCCGGAATCCCAGCCCCCCCCCCTCCCCTCCAACTCCACCCCCAATGCCCAGAGCCAATCCGGTTCTGTAAATGATTAATCCAGAGCATCTGTTTGTCATTCCCAAGAAGTTCGATCCAGATCACACCAGTCTAAGCGGGTCAAGTATTTTCCGCCCTCCCCCCAGTAATTGTCGGATTCGGTCCAGAAATGAAAAAGATCACCAGAGAAAAATGTTCTGTGTTCAATTATTAAATTTCACTCGAATCCGATCACCCGTTCCAAAGTTAGGCATGACTCAATATTCCGGATTTCCCTAACCTCAACTCAAGACATATCGATGATTTTTTTTTTATTCCAAGTCAGTTTGACCGGGTCCCTGATATGCCTTCCAAGTTACGTCGTGAAAATCCCCAAAAAACGCAATTCCGGGAAACCCCCTCCCCCCCCCTCAAGTGTCCGTATCCAGTCAAATTGTGTAAAAGATTTACATGGATCAGATGTTTGTTCTTCCCAGCAAGTTTCACTCCGATACCATCATTCTAACCGTTTCTCGAGATCCCCCCCCCCAGCTCCCCCACGGTATCTGCAGCCTAGAGTATGTGTTTGTTCTTCCCACGAAGTTCCATCCCGATCTCTCCATTCTAAGCGGGTCACGTATTCTCCCCCCCCTAATAGTTGCCGGATCCGGTCCGGATATGAAAAAGATCACCGGAGAAATGTCCTCTGTTCAATTCTTAAATTTCACTCGAATCCGATCACCCATTGCAAAGTTACGCATGACTGAATATTCCGGATCCCCCTCTCTCCACTCCCCCCACCATTATCAGATCGACAAATTTTTATTTTGAAGTCAGTTTGATCGGGTCCCTGATATGCCTGCCAAGTTTCATCGTGAAAATCCCACCGCCATCACCGGAATTACGGACCCCTCCTCCCCCCATAAGTGTAAAATGGTCTAAAGGATTTATCTAGAGCAGATGCTTGTTCTTCCCAGCAAGTTTCACTCAGATCCCTCCATTCTAACCGTTTCTTGAAATTTTCGGTCTCCCCCCAACTCCCCCCTGGCTACCGAATCCGGTCAAGATTTTAAACGGGACATCACAGATATATAATATATTCAGTTATTAAGTTTCATTACAATCCGATCACCCGTTCGAGAGTTACACACTTCTCAATTTCCCGGATTCCCCTGCCCTCCACTTCCCCCCAAAATGGTCGGATCGGAAAACAGATTATTTCTAAGTTCGTTTGGTCGGGTCTCTGATATGCCTGCTGGAAGTACCCTGACTCGAAAAAGTGTGACAAAATGCACTTAATTTTCAAGTTTCCAGCGTCCCCCATTCCCCCGCATATGGTCGGATCGGGAAACTGATTATTTCCAGGTTAGTTTGGTCGGGTCCCTGATATGCCTGCCAAGTTTCATTGTCCTGGCTCATCTGGAAGTACCCTAACTCAAAGTGTGACAAAATGCCCTACGTTTTCAAGTTTCCAGCGCCCCCACTCCCCCGCATATGGTCGGATCGGGAAACAGATTATTTCTAGGTTAGTTTGGTCGGGTCCCTGATATGCCTGCCAAGTTTCATTGTCCTAGCACATCTGGAAGTACCCTAACTCGAAAAAGTGTGACAAAAAACCAGGACCGACCGACAGACGGAATTGTGATCGGTATATGGCACTTGAGCCAGAGGCTGCAAGTGTCATAAAAACGTGGGGACTCCTCAAGTGGAGTCCTCGGGGAACGGCGAGAATACGCCTTAAGTGAGTAAGTAATGGGTAACTAGATTCTCCTATCCCAGTCCTTTTCGGTTAAGTTTTAACGACTTCTACATATTAAAACAGTATATGAAACATTTTGATAATAACTTTAAAGATCCACAATTTACAACTAGTATTTACAATTAGCTTTATTAATTTCAGCACGAAATTGAAATGGTATAGAAAGTAGGATAAGAAGGACTTGAGGTACCAGTCGGGCGATGAGTTTGAGTGTTTTCCCGTGCAGTTTTATAGTTGCTGCTTCGATTGTTGAGCTGGATCCGGTAAGACAGTCCTATCGAGGTCAGAGGTCCGAACTCCACTGTCCGTTTGTGTCGACTGTCAGAGACAGTAGAGATACCAAGCTTGACTAGTTGGGTCTAGGGATATCTAGGTCAGTTGGTGCCTTTGATCACTGTAAGGAAGTAATTTATTTATAACCCGCCATTTTGAAAAAGCGGAGTAAATGAAAGAAGATAAATAAAACACATACAGACACATAAATAAAGACACTGTGTCAAGGAACTGCAATTTTTTTTACATTCAGCTATAGTATTTCTATTTTTCCAGTTTGCAATCGGTGGCTACCGAGCTGAAGCAGAAACATTTATGGCACCACACGTAAATGACAACTCTTTTAAGGCACTCGTAACAGAATTTCTTGTATTTTTAGCTAATTTTTTTTTAGCCCTTTAGCGACTCGACACATGAAAACAGGTAGATATTGCTTCTGCCCAACCTGACTGTGAATCATATTTGACGTTGCGAAACGAATAAGTCAGCTACATTTTATTAGAGCTATATTTCGGCCCTTCTTGGCAAGGGTCCTCTTCAGGCTCAAACCGACTTGGTCCATCTTAGCTGGAAAGAAGAAGAAGAGACAGGTGACTCCAAAACAAAAATGCAGAAGAATCTCGACCCTTTCGACGACCGAATAGAACGGCAAAAACAGTAGCCGTGTCCAGAATGAAATTTCAGCATCAGTTCACACAATCAGATATTTAAGGAAGAATCTTTAATTATATATTCAAACAGTGTTTTCAACGGATATACGTCAGCTACGATTCTTCGTCAACTATCTGATGAATTTTTTCAATTCTTTTCTTCAAAAATTCAATTCTTCAAAAATATATCTTTAATTATTTTTCCTCAAGTTCATTTTCCACCTTGAGCGCCTTGAGCCTGAAGAGGACCCTTGCCAAGAAGGGCCGAAATGTAGCTCTAATAAAATGTAGCGGACTTATATCCGTTTTGCACCGTCAAATATGATTCGCAATCAGCTTGGGCAGAAGCAATATCTACCTGTTTTCATGTGTCGAGTCGCTAAAAGGCTAAAAAAAATTAGCTAAAAAAACAAAAAATTCTGTCACGAGTGCTGAATACTATAGCTGAATGTAAAGAAATTGTAGTTATCCTTCACACAGTGTCTTTATTTATGTGTGTGTATGTGTTTATTTATTTTCTTTCATGTACTCCGCTTTTTTTTGCTTTTCCGCTTGCCACGAGTGCCTTAAAAGAGTTGTCATTTACGTGTGGTGCCTTAAATGTTTCTGCTTCAGCTCGGTAGCCATCGTGCGTAAACTGGAAAAATAGAAATACTATAGCTGGGTATACAAAAATTGTAGTTATCCTTCAGACAGTGTCTTTATTTATGTGTTTTATTTAATTTCTTGAATGAATGAAAACAGGTAGTTCATAGAAAAACTCATTTCAGATATGATGGACAGAAACATTTAGCTTTTTGTCACAATTTACACTGGAACTCACCGAAACATGGCTGTTTTGGCTTCCTCGCTAAAAATGCAGTACGAGAGGCCAGTGACGGTGCTTGTTCTAAAATTGGCGACTCAGTTGGTCAGGATATTTTCTTTTCGTTTTTGAGTCCTTAAATAGAGCTGACAAAGTAAAAAAAAAAATCTTCTACACTCTCAGAAGTTTCATAACAGATTCCGCATAACACTTTCAAGAATTACACCTTTTCACTTAGAAATAAAGTGTTATGACCAATTATGTTCATATTATTTCGTGCCTAGATCTCCAACAACACCTTCAATAGGTAAAAATACTACACTGTCAGAAGTTACATAACGACAACAGAAGGATGCGCGGTTCCAACAGATAACACTTTGGGATGTTATCTGTTATGTTTCTTTCGTTCCCGTTAGTATTTTTACCAATTGAAGGTGTGTAAATAGTGTAAACTTAATTGGTCATAACACTTTATTTCTAAGTGAAAACGTGTTAATCTTGAAAGTGTTATACGAGATCTGTTATGAAACTTCTGACAGTGTAGACCTCTTGTGACGCTATTTGTTTCAAGATTTTCCTCCTTAGATTCGATCCTGATTAGTCCCCAAAATTTTGCTGATCCACGTGCATCTTCAAAAAAGGCCGACTGCGGTTTCGGGTAAAATAGAAATTCTGTGAAAATGAGAACTTCGTGACTTAGAATACCCAACAGGGGGAGACCCCAACACGATTTTTTAAGGAATCAGCCTCGAATTGCGTAATTGTGTTGCGAGAGCAACACTTTGGTTTTGTCCTCGTTTTTTTTTTTTTTTTTTTTTTTTTTCCTATGACTCCGATTTCATTTTATTCCTGGTAACTGAGAAGGGTCTAACCTGTGCGGTTTTTACGGAAAGTGTGGACCTTAGGCCGGATTGATGAATATGACATTACATTTTGGAAAGCTTCGTAGAACTCTTGCCTGGGGCCAATAAGGATGGTTTTTGCTTGTCATCGAGCCAGAGCCTACGGTTTGCGAAGTGAAGTGGAGTTGTATAGCCTATGTCAGAGAGGACTATCTGAAGTTGTGTAGCGAACCTTTCGTTTCATCAAAAGATGTTTCTGCTTTCGAGTGGAAAGCTCTGTTCTAGCACGCAAGCAGGCAGGCACCAGTTTCAAATTGAAGATGGACTAAAATCTATAAGTGTTAAATATATGCGGCAGTTACCCGGCCCCACAGCCAACATATCTTCTTTGAGTGATAAATAGAAAAATCTACAGAGACAAAAAAGTGGCTTTTTCCCACGGGTCCGAAAGTGCTGCCATCTATTGTTTCTGTCCATGTCTGTGACGATTTCAGCTGAGTTTATAATTTTTTTTTTTTGCACTTTGGTTTGTGGTAGAGTAACGGTATCAGATGTGCCTCTTAAACTTTAAAAGTTCTCTCATTGCTAAAGAAACTAGAGCTTATCCTTTGCTCCTTTCTAAGTCGTGACGTTAGAAAGTTGGCCTACGGCAAAAAAGTCAACTTTTGAACTAAGACAGGTAGAATTTTTTTTTCGACGGCAATCGATAGCCATTGATGAGCCGATCAAAGTATATGCCATCCATTTTTTGGTACAAAAATTCCTTCATGAGATACACCAGTTTGAAAATTTCAAAGGGGTTGACAACTTCATAGTAAGGTACATTGAAACCAAAAATAGGCGATACCAGTTATGATACATATAGGGGACTTTTAAGCAACAGTCGACTGTTAGCCCATAATCATCTTCGGTAATGAGGGGTTTGCAGCTTTTGCTTGTTGGTATACCTGTTATTTGTTTCCGGTGTATTCGATGGTAAGAACAATTTGGTTCCCAATGGTAAGATATGCAAGGGACTTGTAAGTAATAATCGGCTGTTATGCTACAATCATCTTCTGCGATGATGGGTTTGCAGCTTTTGCTACCTGGTGTACCCATTATTTGTTTCCGGTTAACTTAATGTATATCACGGGAGAGGGACTTGTAAGTAGGAATCGGTTCACGAGGGGCTAGGAATTTTTGCAAATGGGTGCACATTGTATTCGATTTCTATAAATCTGACGGTAAGAAAGTTTGTGTCGATGGTCTATCAATGTAACCGAGGATTAACTGTTTACACAACGGATACAAACGAAAATGTAAAGCAATGAGGTAGTTTCATAATAATTAATAGTGTCATCTATAGTATTTTAATCCTGAAAAGTTACGGATAGCTTTCTATTACCAACTAGATTATATAAGATATTGTTCCAAGTTTTCATCCGTCACGATGTCTACGATTGAAAAGGATAAAGTACAACTGACTGCAAAGTTAATTTAGTCCCTTCTTCCTATATTATTTTGTTGTTGTTTTTACAACGCTGAAGAATACCTTTTGATCATATGATTAATTTTTTTAGAACATCCCGTTTAAAAAGCTTATGCTATAATCATCTTCAGCGATGAGGGGCTTGTAACTTTTGATAGCTGGTATATCCATTATTTGTTTCCGGTGAATTTGATGTCAATCACGGGAGACGGACTTGTAAGTAAGAATCGGTTCACGAGAGGCTAGAAATTTTTGAAAATTGGTGCACATTGTATTCGATTTCTGTAAATATGACAGTAAGAAAGTTTGTATCGATGGTCTATCGCTATAACCTAGGATTAACTGTTTACGCAACGGGTACAAACGATACGGTAATGTAAAACAATAAGGTAATTTTGTAATAATTAATAGTGTCATCTATGGTATTTTAATCCTGAAAAGTTACGGATAGCTTTATAATATCAACTAGATTATAGAAGATATTGTTCCAAGTTTTCATCCGTCACGATATCTACGATTGAAAAGGATAAAGTTCAACTTCGACGGCAATCGATAGCCGCTGATGAGCTGATCAAAGTATATGACATCCATTTTTTGGTAAAAAAAATTCCTTTATGAGATACACCAGTTTGAAAGTTTCAAGGGGTTGACAACTTCAGTAGTAAGGTACACACTGAAACCAAAAATAGGCGATACCAGTTGTGAGACATTTAGGGGATTTGTACGCGACAGGCAACTGTTAGCTCATAATCATCTTCGGCAATGAGGGGTTTGCAGCTCTCGCTAGTTGGCGTACCTGTCATTTGATGAACAATTTGGTTCCCAAATGTAAAACATGCAAGGGACTTGTAAGTAATAATCGGCTGTTATGCTACACAAATCTTCAGCGATGAGGGGTTTGCAACTTTTGCTAGTCGGTATACCCATTATTTTTATCCGGTGAACTTGATGTCTATCACGGGAAAGGGACTTGTCAGTAGAATCGGTGCACGAGGGGCTAGAAATTAGTGCAAATTGTTGCACATTGTATTCGATTTATATAAATCTGACGGTAAGAAAGTTTGTATCGTTGGTCTATCGCTGTAACCTAGGATTTACTGTTAACGCAACGGGTACAAACGATACTGTAATGTAAAACAAGGTAGTTTCGTAATAATTAATAGTGTCATCTATGGTATTTTAATCCTAAAAAGTTACGGATAGCTTTATAATACCAACTAGATTATATAGGATATTATTCCAAGTTTTCATCCGTCACGATGTCTACGATTGAAAAGGATAAAGTTCAACTGACTGCAAAGTCAATTTAGTCCCTTTTTCCGATATGCTTTTGTTGTGGTTAGGGCAATCGATAGCCCTTGAAGAGCTGATCAAAATATATGCCATCAATTTTTCTGAACAAAAATCCTTCATGAGATAAGCTAGTTTGAAAGTTTCAAGGGGTTGACAACTTCAGGAGTGAGGTACACACTGAAACCAAAAATAGGCGATACCAGTTGTGAGACATGTAAGGGACTTGTAAGCAACATTCGACTGTAAGCAACAGTCGACTGTTAGCTCATAATCATCTTCGGCAACGAGGAGTTTGCAGCTTTTGCTAGTTGGTATACCTGTTATTTGTCTCAGGTGTATTCGATGGTAAGAACAATTTTGTTCCCAATTGTAAGACATGCATGGGACTTGTAAGTAATAATCGGCTTTTATACTATAATCATCTTCAGCGATGAGGGGTTTGCAACTTTTGATAGCTGGTGCATCCATTATTTGTTTCCGGTGAATTTGATGTCAATCACGGAAGACGGACTTGTAAGTAAGATCGGTTCATGAGGGGCTAGAAATTTTTGAAAATTGGTGCACATTGTATTCGATTTCTGTAAATATGACAGTAAGAAAGTTTGTATCGATGGTCTATCGCTATAACCTAGGATTAACTGTTTACGCAACGGGTACAAACGATACGGTAATGTAAAACAATAAGGTAGTTTTGTAATAATTAATAGTGTCATCTATGGTATTTTAATCCTGAAACGTTACAAATAGCCTTCTTCCGATATTGTTTTGTTGTTGGTTTTACAACGCTAAAGAACAGCTTTTGATTATGTGATTATTCTTTTTAGAACATACCGTTTTAAAAGCTTCGATAAGTTGACAATTTCAGCATTTAACCGACAGCGAAGAAACAAAACCAAAGTGTTGCTCTCGCAACACTTTAGCCGGCGAAGCCGGACAAAGGTTGCCGCAACACTTCACGTTGCCCGGGCAACGTAGGTCTAGTTTCGATCTGGCGAACACCCAAACGCGTGACAACAATGATGGGGTTGTACTATTCCTAGTTGTTTATTCAAACCACAGAAGATCAGTCCCATCCTCAGGCTGCCTATAACAAAATAATTCATGATAACCAGATAATTTAAACCCCATCTCACCGCGATCTCAATATCCTAACCCCTGATTTTGCCCCCTCCCGAATACGTTTCCCGAATTCGTTCTGCTAAGCTTGTGCTTCGTTTGGAGCCGGGTCGTAGCCTTGCGCAACTCAGAGCGCATATGAATGTTCATATTTTATTAGTTTAATTTTATTCTGTGTCGACCACGTGATAAAGAGCGTCTTCCACCCTTCTACAAATAGTAACTATTAGTTACTATTTCCGTTCCAACCTCACCAAAAGTTACTACGCTGACCGTTCCAACCTTCTCGAATAACTAATAGTAACTATTTGCTTACCAGGCTTTGGAGCGTAGTAACTACGGATCTCTGTAACGTGACTGGTCGGATTCCCCCGTAGCATGATATTCTGCTGGAAAATAGAAAAATTGTTCCAGCCTTGACGGCAAAAAGCCAGAATTCGTAACGTCATGCGTAGTAGCTACGGTAAGTAGGATGGAACACGCTCAAAACGGCGGTACCCAAATGCCACAAAACTGTATATGCATGTGGATTTTTGTCATGACGTAAAAAGAACCGATCGGCTTGTCCGTTGTGTGTGTTGAAATTAAACTAAATCCCCTGACAAAAGTCGAGATCAAACTCCTGGAATTTTGAGATCGGAGAAAGGGACCGAGGTGAAGGCTGAAGAAGAGCCGGAATAGCCCAGGTATAGCCAGGGTTGCCACATCAAAAATATTTAGAGAGTGACTTTTGGCCCAAAACAGAGAGTGCATTGGGAGTGAAATTTATTTTCATAAAATGTTCGCTTTTGGTCAGAATCGCCTCTGTAAAAATTACGCACCTTAATTTTACTTTCATGAAAAAACTTGAAATGGTCAGTTTTCTGGTCAGAATCCCTGATGCAAAAATTACACATCATTTCATTTTCTAAAATAGAGTGATTTTTATGTCCTACGTAGGACAAGAGTGACAAAAACAAAATATAGTGACAATTCACACCATCGTGCGACATGTGGCAACCGTGGGCATAGCTCCCTACAACCTTTAAAACTATGGCTGTAAAAGAAAAAAGAAGAAAACACTATTTTAACTCATTTATGCCCTTTTTTATCCGTAATTTTAATGTGAATTAACCAAATTGTTTGACAATCCCGTGCATTTTTTTAATCAGAATTTTTGGGAAATTTTTCTCGGAAAATTCCCGAGAAAATTCCAGTAGTCGCATAAAGGGACTGCGGGGCGAATTTTCAGGCTGAGGAAGAGCCAACATAACAAAGATGTCCAGGAATTCATTTCGGGGGGGGGGGGTGCCTTTCGGGTGGGGGGGTTACCTGCTGGTCGGACAAAAAAGTACACAAAACACATAGATCAGAGGGAGAAGCCTATAAAAATGGATATTTTTGTATGTTTCGGGTGGGGGGGGTCAACCCCCTAACCCCCCCCCCCTAGATACGGCATTTGCTCCCTATCATTCAGTGAAATTTTAAGACAACTTTTACAACGAGGCCCGTAAAAAAAGAGAAAACAGAAGCGTGCTCGAAAAATTCCCAACGGGTATAACCCAACGTCTATTGACACGGCCGCAACCTGTTAACAACTAGCCTTGGTCCACTTCTTCTTAGAAACGCTGTTTTTGATGCATGCTTTTTTTTTCACATAAAAAGTTTTAGTGGTGAATGAACTCTTGAAGGTTGGCTATGCTTCTGACTTTCTCTTTCATTTGTGAGTGTCATACTTTTTTCATACAAATGCTGCCGCGCAATGGTTGCCAAAATCTCTGGGATCCACCTTCCACGGTTGGCATGGTTTCCAGTTGACATCTCTGTTTGCAACCACTGTTAGCTTCTGCAGCGTTTACAAGTACAGGAAAACTTGGAACAGAATCCGATCTTGATGACAAGATTTTGTTTACGCGCAGAGGGATAAATATAAATTCTTCAAACCCAAAAAACTGACATAATAAATTCACTAGCTAATGAAAAAAAAATTTGAGAGCATTTATGACATCAGTACTGATGACTGCTGCTCTCATAAGCTAGCTAGACTTTTTTTTTTTCTTTTTACCAGCGCCGCCGACAAGATTCCTTTCAAGTAGATCAGAATTCCTTTCATCATGAAACGATTCCCGTCCTGCTAGACTTCTTTTCTACTCGTCTTCACGAACGGAATCCTATCCAGTCGACCGGGATTCCTTTCTACTCGACGGGATTTCTTGTCCGTGTAAATGCTACAGTAGAGACCTTCTTTTATTCACGTAGGCAATGTAGTAGCACTCCGGCCACGTGCACTTACGACCGTTGTGAAATGTCTATTGTTCCAGCCGAAATCTAATCCCGCGGTATTTTTGTGCCCCACACATTTTGGTTGTTTGTCACGGGAAAAGACATGTGTTCGGCACTCTCGACCCACAGGTTAAGACTTGCGGAAATGCCGTATATCTATTTCTTTGCGATATTTTCATATGTCTAACATTAAAAAAAAAAAAATCTCTATAAGTAGAACACCTTATTCTGTACTATACGGGTCCGAATTTTTCGTCTATTTCCTTCTATTAAAAGGAACTGAGTTTACCAATTTATCGCCGAAAATTTCAAGCAGAAAATTGAAAATCACCTAGAGAGTTGTTCGAGCCCCGGTGTGAGCTTGTGGCACAAGCGTTCGTGACAACCTCTTTCCCAGCCACATCCTCTTTGTGGGATCGCGTGCAAACGCCTCTAATAGTAAGCTAGCAAAATTACTTATACTAAACCCTTTTTCGTCACGGTAAAGCCATATAAGTAAGATTTCCAAAGAACACGGTAGAGACGTGCTCCCTCTGCAACGTTAGCTAACCTTCGTTTACCGGGAGAAGAATTTCGCTCTACCAACCGTACCTTCCCTCATCCTCTACTCCAAACTCTTCCCTATTTAGCGCTTGACCTCTCACAGACGACACTGTATGTTTCTGTACCACCATTCCACACAAGGGGTAGGAGAAAAGACCATCCCTTACCTTAACTCTACCTGTGCGCTGACGCCATGCCACCGAATAGTCTCAGGCAAGAATTCTGGAGAGTCCCGTTCCTTCTTTAATCGTTAATCATGACATGACAAGAATTCTGGAGAGTCCCGTTCCTTCTTTAATCGTTAATCATGACTCCACGGTAATGATTAAGATCTGACAATTTTAAGAAATAACACTTGGAGAAAAGACCATCCCTTACCTTAACTCTACCTGTGCGCTGACGCCATGCCACCGAATAGTCTCAGGCAAGAATTCTGGAGAGTCCCGTCCCTTCTTTAATCGTTAATCATGACTCCACGGTAATGATTAAAGATCTGACAATTTTAAGAAATAACACTTGACTTGACTTGACTTGCTTTATTTACTACTAAATACAAAATAAACTATAAAAACACGCAACCGCCCGGGGAAGGCTCAAAAAGCCTGATGATGGACGACTGCAATCCTCTGATTCTCAACCTATATCAATTTCATAAAAAAAGAAAGAAAAAGGACAAGAACACTCTCTCTCAATTAACCTTTAATCTTTAAGTAATGATGTGGCACCGCTCTACTGAATTAGTTGTCATCTTAATATATATATATATATGCTACTACTACTAGGTAATTCTTTGCAAAAGTTATCCGTCCGTCCGTCTGTCCGTCCGTCTGTAAGCACGATAACTCTCGAAGGGAGTGAGATATTTTAATGAAACTTGGTGTGGGGATTCTTTGGGTCAGGGGTAAGGTCGAGTTCGTAGATGGGCTTTGTAGCCCTATATTTAGGGGTGGGGAGGGGTTTAAATTAAGGGGTAAGCAAAATATTTTTAAGAAGCTAATGGAACAGTCGATTAGGGTAAGAAGACATGCTGAACACGATGATCAACACCATTTTCTTGCCGGACAAGTAGTTGGCCCGGAATCCGGCCAAAACCGGAAAATTGTTAAAAGTAAAAGTTGTATTTGAAGTTGATTGGATGTTCGATTTAGGAGTAAGAAAATATGCCGAACACGATGGTGAAAACCATTTTCTTGTTGGGCAAGTAGTTGGGCCGGAATCCAGCCAATACCGGAAAATTGTTAAAAGTATTTGTAGTTGATTAGATATCCGATTTAGGGGTGAGAAGAGATGCTGAATCCGTGTATGACAATTATTTTTTACCCGGACACATAGTTCGCCCGGAATCCGGCTGGAACCGGAAAATCTGTTATAAGTTAAATTTAATTTGACAGGAAAGCCCAAATGGGCCTGTGGGGGCAGTAAAAAAAAAAAAAACTAAAAAAAAGCACTAGTAATTTCTAAGAAGTATCTGGAACACCGAACTTGCGAATAATTGCTCTATTCCGATGCCAAGAGGGGAGGAAAAGAAGGAATCTACAGTAACGAAAATAACTTTTTCTGAGAGAAAGAAGGTCTTTCTGTTTAAGAAGAGGATATAGTCCAGAAAAGTGGATCTAGTCGGGGGAGCCAGAAATGGGGATCTAATCAGGGGGATCTAATCATCTCGTCTGCTACTCTGCACAGAGGAAGGACTGGTAGGATTGCAACACTAACAATAAGTTATCTGTTGGTGTAGTTTACGGTCTGAAACGGCCAAAAGGGCAGCCTTGGGTTCCTGTTGTACTTATCTGAAGATGCAAACCGTCAAAAGAAAATCAGAGACAACACTGGTAGTAACTAGTTATGTTCTGTTCATCGACCGAGTAGGACCTTCATTTCAAATCAGAGACGGCTATTCACTAACTCATCGATTTCTCTTTTTCTCCAGCAAGGCTTCTGGTCAAGAACCTATCAGGAAAGTAGCTGTGACGATAGCTATACAGGTTTTAAAAGCCTGCATTTACCGGCAACCAGTTACATAAACACAGAGTTAATTCCTTCGTGACGTCCATCATTTTCCAAATTTATTTTAAAGCGGGTCTGAAAAAAGAGGAAATGAAACTAATTTTAAATATGAGGGCAGATAGCTTGCCACTTGGTGAAAGAAAGTATTTGGGAAGAGTTAGGGAGAAATTTGGTCCTTACTTTTAATGTGCGGTGAGGGAGATGAGGTTCTAATTCATTTTATGTGTGGATGTGATGAAACTGAGGATCTGAGGGAGGAAATTTTTAAGGGAGGAATTCATGGGAGGAAGCGGTCGTTAAATATTATGCGGACTACTGATTTTCTTAGTATAAGAAACCTGGCGAGGTTCCTCAGAGTGGCCAGTCTGCACAGGGAAAAGTGTTTGATTGGGGTTTAGTGCAGTAGTGTGACCGTTTATTTTTGTATTTACATATTGTTATTTATGTGTATTTGTTATGGCCTTTGGGCTTTGAAGACAAATAAATATCATATCATATCATCAGTGAAGCCCTCGAAAAAATTAGCATGTCACGTAATCAAGAAGTCAAAGAAAAACAACTTTGGTTTTGTCATTTGTTTGTTTCCTAGTGCGCCCCTGTGGTTTACCCCTGTGGTTTACACGGAGAGTTTGACCCGAAAATTTGGGCTGAACTAAAGCAAAACTGGGCTGAACATGTTTTTTAGAGCGAAATATCAACGCCAGGGATGTTGCAGACCTCAGTTGATATCCCACTGCTCAAACTAGCGGGGTTCCTAGATCTCCTAGGATTCTTAAATTTTCGCGTTTTGGCAATTTTTAACTTAAGCCTTTTCGCTTTTCGTGGATGAACAAGATCAGAGCTCATATGGCACTTGTTACGAGAAGTTGATGCAAGAAAGTAGACAAGAGCGTCACAAAATACCCCCTTCAACCCCCTAGGTTCGTACCTAGAAGTAGGATATCTAGTTTCACTCGAGCACATCTGGCATCGCCTCAGATCATCTAGGGCAAACAAAATTTCTACTTTCCAAGTTTAGATCCACTCGTTTGATCCCCAACCGTGACACACCACTTCCGGTACCCCCTCCAACTCCCCCAACCGCGGCCGAATTTGTCTTAGACACATAAATGGATCATCCAAAGCATCTTCTCCAACCGCCTATCAAGTTTCATTCGAATCAGAGCGTTTTTGGAAAATTCGGGTCACAACCCCCACCACCCCCACCGTGCCGGATCCGTTTCGGACCCTAAAATATGTCATCTACGGCATATGACTACTCTACTTTCCAAGTTTCATTCACATAGCTCCACTAGTTTGATCACTATGCGAGCTACGAAATTTCCGGGACTTCCCCTCCAACTGCCCCCACTGTGGCGGAATACGACTCCAACACAAATACGACCCAAACACATAAGCGTCTTATCTCTGACATCTCCTCTTCCCGGCCATCAAGTTTAACTCGAATCGGAGCACATCTGCAAATTTCGGGTTCCCGCTTCATCCTCCTAATCGTGGCCGAGTCTGGTCAAGAGGCCAGATAATAAATAATAAAAATGTTTACTAAACATTTTAACTGTTCATGATCTATGTTCGTTTCTTATTTATTGTTTGTTAGTTTGCGTCTTACTTGTATTGTAGTGAGTATTTATTTTTCCGGCCCATGTTAGCCTAGTGCTATTAGGGTTCTAAATAAAATTTATTGATTGATTGAAATCTAGGATGCATAAACTTGGTACTTTTCAACTTGCATCCCATTCGGCCCATTGGTTTGATTTTCGGATAAAGGAACGGAAGTTTTTCTATGACATTGTGTCTGGTCCGTAAGTCTACACTGTAAAAAAAAATCTTGCAGTATTTGCTACTGGGATTAATCTTATCTTTATGGAGATAAGATTAACCCTAATTCGGATTAATCTCATCCCGATAGAGATAAGATTAATCCCAGTAGCAAACACTGCATCCTTATTCGGAGACACTTTTTACAGTCTATTTGGTTGGGTCAGTAATGTGCCCTTACATGTTTCATCAACCTCAGCACGCTATCACCAGAAGTCTAGGAAACGCTCTCCAACTGGCTCCTCCCCAAAGAGCTCCGATACGATTTGGTTCTGTTACACATATCCAGGGCTTATGATTGTTCTCCCCACCAAATCCTATCCCGATCCCTCGATTCTAAGCGTTTTCACAAGATTGTCGGTGTTCCCTCCAATCCCCCCTACCACCACAAGTGTCGGATCCGGTCCAGAACAGACAAGAAAGATCTGAGATGGTAGCTTTTTGCACTTGCCAAGTTTCATCCGAATCCGATTACCCGTTCAAAAGTTATCCATGCCACTGGATTTCGGTTGGGAGACGGAGGCTCTCTCTGATTATTTGTTCTTGCTGTCATTAGCGGTTTGGCATTCCAAAAAGACATCTTGATTAAGACGTGTTGTACCTGACCTAGCGACTTTGTAGGTCGAAGCAGAAAGATCGAAATAACACGGTTTCGGTTTCCCCATCCCTTCACTCCCCCCACGATGGTTGGATCGGAGAAAAGACCATTCTCATGCCAGTCTGTTCGGTTCCCTGGTATGCCTGTCAAGTTTCATCGTCCTAATACATCAGGAAGTATCGAACTCGCGGCGCCACCGGAATTCCGCCCCCCCCCCCCTTTCCCCCATAGTGAACGAACCTGGTCCAGTTATGTCAGCGATATATCCAGGACTTGTGCTTATTCTTCTCACCAAGTTTCATCTCGATACCTCCACTCTAAGCGTTTCCCAAGATTTTCGATTTCCTCCTCCAACTCCCTTTCCTGTTCCGGGGCCGGTTCCGGTTCAAAATTGATCTGGTTCGTCTGAGTCACGAAAACTTTCAAAATATCAAGTTTCATTAAGTTACGATCACCCCTTCGAGAGTTATACATATCTCAAACTTCCAGATTCCCCCTCCCTCCACCCCCCCCCCCCCCCCCCCGAGATGGTCGGATCGGGGATATGCCAAGTTTCATCGTCCTAGCTTATGTGAAAGTGCCCGAATTAGCAAAACCCGGACCGACAGACTAACGGACGGACGGAAATTGCGATCGCCGTATGGCACTTGGCCGAAAGGCAAGTGCCATAAAAACGAGATTTTGATAATTACTGTAAGAAATGTCATTTTATCATAATTGTAAATTGTCCTTCTTTGAAATCCACGATAGTTTACAAAATATAGCTTATCGTTCAAACCCAGTTTTCTTGGCTTTGGAGTAAATTGTTAAAAGTGTAAATTGTTGAAACTGGTGACGCAAAAGCCAAAAAGGAAGTGTAACTTGGTCAGCTGCCAAGTTTGCCTTTTTACAGAAATGCGTAAGTCCGCGTTTGCCTTTACGTGGAATTGTCAAACAGCGGCTAGGAGCATTCTACGAAAAAGTAAAAAGCCATCGATACAGCGAGTGAAAAGGCGAACTAAAACGTAACTAACATTGATGATTGTCATGGTGTTTTGTTCTAATTAACACGTTTTTTTGCTGAAGCATCAAGCATCAGTGGATACAAAAATGCCAGTGATAGCTAAGCTACAGCAAAAGATCAAATGGAGAAATCTTGCTGACACGGCACAGGTAGCCGGGGTTCAAAGACCCTTGGTCGTTGGTAGTATGTATCTGGGGCACTGAAGTAACGAGTCGGCGATAAAAAATGGTCAGCTTTTTTAAGCGAAAGAAGGGCGGCCATTGACCGCAGAATTGGCCAAAATATACCCGCTCATTCATAGTACATTGACTCGTCGTTTTACTCATAAAGCAGTAAGAAGACACAGGACCGAACTGTCCACCTGAAAAGATTCAGCAATAGTATACGAGACCAGACAGTTAGCTTTGTGCACCTGACAGCATTTTTTTTTTTTTTTTTTTTTTTTTTTACCGGTGTAGGATCTTTTCTAATTTTGTATTCTTACATTTTGTGGGCTACGATTCCTCCTCTCAGTAACTTTTTTTGTATTTTAACGACACCTAAAAATATGTACAAACAAAATATCGGGATCGACTAAAACCAGGAAGTGAAGGGAACGCGAGAAAAGCAGGAAGGCATACTTAAACCAGGAAGGGCATATTAAAACGAGGAAGGGCATACTAAAATCAGGAATACTGTCGCCAGAATTCTCAGCACAGTTCCCTTCCTCTATTTAGTATTATTTGAGGGGTCGGCAACTTTTCAAATTGAACTTTGAGTTTGAAAAGTTGCCGACCACTCAAAAAATACTAAACAGAGGAAGGGAGCGGTGCGGCTTTCCAATTCTGAATTCTGGCGACAGCCTTCCTGGTTTTAGTATGCCCTTCCTCGTTTTAGTATGCACTTCCTGGTTTTAGTACGCCTTCCTGCTTTTCTCGCGTTCCCTTCCCTTCCTGGTTTTAGTCGATCCCCAAAATATCTTACTTTTATCATTCAGTCTCCATTTCATTTCATTTTTATTTAAATCTGCAAAATATTCTCAAACTACTAATTCATACTAAAAATTCTTATTGATACACAGAATTTTCTATGGCCTCTAGTACGCTACTTTGCACACTCGCACATCTTTCCGTTGTCAGTCTTGGGATAACTAGAGATGAGTCCAGAAAACACAGTGTCATTGTCTGTGGCCCGACACAAGCAGACAAAGTTTTATTTCTTCTGTATAAAAAAGAACCCGATGTGCCGACGAGAACACCCGTGACTCGACAAAACCACATAGAGATCAATTTATTCTGTGTTTTGCCCAGCAATTTTATTCCATCTGTGTTTGCCGGCGCTCCGTGCCGACAAACTAGTGAACTTTCGCCGGGCTTCGCCCGACGATAGTACTTTCTCAAGACCTTAGGGAGGAGTACCCAGTCTACCACAAATCCCTGATTTTTGGATACCCTATGCCAAACGCTGGATATCTCTAGCATTTGGCATAGCCTATGCCTAACGCTGGATACCCTATGCCAAACGCTGGATACCTGTTTCCAATAAGATATTGATGATTTAATGAAGCTCTGAAATCAACCAATCAGAATTAACCTATAGTGAAATAGGTCAGGGTTAGAGTACCAACAGGTATCCAGCGTTAGGCATAGGCTATGCCAAATGTTAGATATATCCAGCATTTGGCATAGGGTATCCAAAAATCGGGGGTTTGTGGTAGACTGGGAGTACCCCCCTCCCCCCCCCCCTAGTGAACCCTGCCCCGGACTCAACCCCTGCAAAGAAACCTTTACTCGCAATATCACTCAGTGGCTGGGGAAACTTCGTAGAAGCCTAAAACTTCGCTGAGTCCTTTCAAAGACCACGTTGGCAAGAACGGTGCATGTCAGCCTTAAAGTTTAAATGAAAAACGGCTGAAATACGACAATCTAGTTACGCATCACTTAAATAAGCTTGAAGACTCGATGAAAATGCATTGCTTCATTTCTTCGCTATCATATAATTGATTTTGATCGATTTGTCGTACCTCTATGTGCTTGTACCTCTGTGTGTGAGATATTTAGCAACTGCAATACTAAAGGATTGCCGAACGTATATATTTTTGGGGTCACACGCAATAGAGGGGATTGTTCAGAAGTGAACTCACTATCTGGAATTGAACATTTCTTGAGCTTCCCTTCGTTAGCCTATGAAATGCACGCTTTTGTCGAAATTCAAATTCTCCGCGTCTGGATGAACTTTGTCAGCAGTGCATATTAGGAACGTCATTAGTTGAGCCCAAGTTGAAAAAAGTAAAAATCGCGGTGTAAAAATCAGTGTATCCAAACCCAAGAAATAAGCTTAGTTTTCAGTTAAACTTTAATGGTGTTTTTTTTAGTACTCATTGGGGCCGAAGAAAGCGGGCAGTAATAAATTGGAACTGACATATGTGTATTATGCGAGAAATGAAGAACAAAAAACTTTGGAGTTTCCAGTCGCCGTTAGTTCTTCCTTTTCTGGAGTATTGACGTCAATACAGACCGCTTCAAATTAACCTATATGCCTCTTGCTTTCGTCGTCCAAGTGTTGCGCACGTGTTCACACTCAAAAGTTGCGTTTTTGCAGATACCATGGAATCTGTTACCACGGCAACTGGATCTGCAATTAGTCGTTTTTGCAGTAACCGTGGTATCTGATATACGGTTGCTTTCATCAAATTTTGTCAGATTGGTGAGAAAGAAGTTTAGCACTTAGTGATATAACTGGATATCTGTTTTTATGGCACTTGAGCTTACTCAAGTGCCATATAGCGATTGTTATTTCTGTCCGTCAGTCGGTCTGTCGGTCTGTCGGTCTGTCGGTCTGTCGGTCTGTCGGTCCCGGTTTTGCTAGTTCGGGCACTTCCAGATAAGCTAGGACGATGAAACTTGGCAGGCATATCAGGGACCGGACCAGCTCAACTTAAAATTAATCATTTCTTCAATCCGACTTTCCCCGGATCCGGGAGTCCGGAAACTATAAAGCAAAAGTGGAGCGAAAAGTAGCAAAAAAAAGGGCTGCCCGAGTGCGGGAGCGAACCAGGAACCTCTGAGTTACAAGTCCAACGCTCTACCAACTGAGCCACGAGTCCATGTATGAGAGAGCGAATGCGGGAATACAAACAAAGTGGATAATCTAAACAAATTACATTGTTAGGATAATGAAACTTGTCAGGAATATTGGATGTATTAGGGAGCGTATGCGGGAGTATATATTGTTAAAAGATTGACGACCTGATTAACCTGGACATAGTCAAGAAACATAAATAATAGTTTGGGCACTTCCACGCAAGCTAGGACGATGAAACTTCGCAGGCATATCAGGGACCCGACCAGACTAAGTTGGAAATAGTCACTTGCCCGATCCGACCATCGTGGGGGAGGGGGCGGAATCCGGAAAATAGGGACATTCATCACTTTCGAACGGGTGATCGGATCTTAATGAAACTTGATATCTGGAAAGATCTCGTGTCTCAGATGTCTCATTTCGAGTCCGGACCGGATCCGATGAATCTTGGGGGTGGGTCTTGAGGGGAGTGGAGGGACGGGGAATCCGGAAAAATTTGGAAAAATTAAATATTTTAGCTTACGAACGGGTCGTCGGATCTTAACGAAACCGAGGGGTTGCTCACTCCCAAAAACGATGTACACCAAGTGGCGCGTGCCGCGGTGCCGAGCCGGTGCCTTGTCGGTGCCGCGGTACCGTGCCGGTGCCGAGCCGGTGCCGCGGTGCCGTGCCGGTGCCGCGGTGCCGTGCCGGTGCCGCGGTGCCGTGCCGGTGCCGAGCCGGTGCCGTGCCGGTGCCAAGCCGGTGCCGCGGTTTTTTTACTTCAAATTACAGTATTGTGATAAAGCACGATTTCTGATGCACATGTAAACAAATTTCATCAGATATTGGCCGAGAATGAAGTCGGCAATGTTTGTTGAATACAAGAGCTAGCAGCTCATATGGTACTTGCAAGGCTGGGTCAGAGGATGAAATTTAGGAATTTGTAAATTCTTGGGTTTCTTGTGTTTAATTATAAGCCATACCCTTGAAATAAGAATGATTGTGGGCCCTTGGAAATCAAGAGAATGATCTGGTGAGAAGTATTTTATTTTTGCACTTTAAGGGCACTAGAAATTCATGTTAAAGCAAAACCCTTTAGGCAAAAGTGACTATGGGCTCATGGGGATCACGTAGTTGTATATTTTGCTCAAACTAATGCAACCTATAATACTAATGCAACCTACTTCCGTAATCATTACATATATTTCTAAACCCGGAGACCCACGTTTCGTGCGGTACATTCTAACCCCTCTAACAAAACCTCGCTGATTTTCTCACTTGCCGTGTTTTGCTACCTTCGATGTGTATCACGCTGTCGACGGTTCGAGACGTTTGCGCGACGGTTGTCTGCGAGAATTTTTTCCATCAGGAAAATCGGTTATGCAAATTGTTTCCCTGTTTCGCTAGAAGTCAACGGGTCTCGGAAAAGGCTTAAAACAGCCAAAACAGTTAGTTATTTATTGAAAGCACAGCATAGTTAAAGTATTCAAATACTTTAAAATACTGTAAGTTGAAGAGTGATTAGTGCGAGGGGTCCTTTAAGGGAGCTGGAAATTCATTTTGAAGCAAACCCCTTGTTTCACAAATAATCATGGGCTCATGGGGATCATGAAAATATATGTTTTGCTCCAAAGTATTTTCTGTACTTTGTGGTTATGATGAGTACTTTAAGGAATGTGGTTGGCTCTATAAAAGAATTTATGAACCAATCTTTTCCTTCCTTGACTACCTACTTAGGCTAACTGGTACATATATTTAGCCACAGCAAGTGCATGAAAATGGCAAAGTTCGAAGCACGAACGTTCAAATAAGCATACCTCTATTGCACTCCCAGAGTGTCTGATGGGGAAATTGACTTTTTCCAAGTTAAATATGCCTGCCAAGTATCATTCTTAGCACACTCTACAAATATGAAAAAAAGATTGGTCGCCACTGAATTACCTTCACCAGAAGCAAAATATACTGAAGCTGACTCAAGTTTTGGGCGATATTCGATACCGATAACGATATATCCATGTATCGGACAAAATATCGATATCGAAAGTAAATATCGATATCGATAACGATATTTGTTCATTCGTAAAGATTGCAATTAATCCAACATAACCCACACTTATATATACGAAATTGGAGCAATGTGTATTCCGCAATTCCTTTCTTATTTATCCGGAGTTCGAGATGATCCAGTATGCGATATATCGGATATCGATCGATCGATATATCGCACCAAATATCGATATCGAAACGTAAATATCGCTATCGAAAACGATATTTGTTCATCGTAATTATTGTAAATAATCCGAACTAACCTACACTTATATATCCGAAATTGGACAATATGTTTTCCCTAATTCATTTCTCATTTATTCTGAGTTTGAAATGATCCAAGATGCTATTTAATGAAAATTTGGTTCTTAGCTTTTGGCGAAACGAAGTATGGTAAGCAAATATCAATATCGATATATCGATTATCGAATATCGAAAGTGAAAATATCGATATATCGATTGTTGAATATCGAAAGCAGAAATATCGATATATCGATTATCTAATATCGAAAGTGAAAATATCGATATATCGAAAAATCCAAGTATCGCCAAGCACCAGTACCAAACCATGGTTGACCACTTTGCGCATTTGGTCAACAGCATCTCCTCATATCTAGTTCAGCTTCTTCTTCGGTTGCATGTTTTCAATAATTCTTTCATTCAAGTACCTTCGTTATTGGGCGCCAGATACCAGATACCAGATGGCGAAGAGTATTCTGCAGAAAATTTGTCCGTGGCCGGCGTATCGTGCTAGAGGCGCGCCGGTGCCGTGCCGGTGCCGTGCCGGTGCCGTGCCGGTGCCGTGCCGGTGCCGTGCCGGTGCCGTGCCGGTGCCGTGCGGTGCCGAGCCGGTGCCGTGCGGTGCCGAGCCGGTGCCGAGCTGGTGCCGCGGTGTTGCGCCATTGCCGTGCCGGTGCCGTGTCGGTGCCGTGTCAAGGTGTACACCGGTGGCGGAGAGAGAGCAACCCCTCGAACGAAACTTGATATATGGAAGGACCTCATGTCTCAGACGCCGGTGACATTGGGGGGAGTTGGAAGGGGAAACCGGAAATCTTGAAAAACGCTCAGAGTGGAGAGATCCGGATGAAACTTGGTAGAAAGAACAAGAAAGAACAAGTAATGATGAAGCAGGCTACCCGCGAGAAGTCTGCTATTCATATATGTTCTATAGATATAGCTGGTGCTTTTGACAATATAACGCATTCTCAGGCCCTCTTCTCTCTCATTAATTCTGGTGTGAATCTGTCTGTTGTCAGTCTGTTAAAATTTTGGTATGGTCATTCCTCAGTAAGGTTTAAATGGCAAGGTAGCTTGTCAGAGATTATTCCTGTCCGAACTGGTGTTCGCCAAGGGGGAGTCTTATCTCCCTACATTTTCAAATCGGCCATATCTTCTTGTCTCAGTTCTTTACACCCTGCTTACTTTTATAAAGACCATGCCTTCAGCTACATAGCTTACGCGGACGACTTGCTCTTAGTAAGCCGTACCCGATCCACACTCACCAAAAATGTCTGTAAGCTGTCGTCGGAACTTCTCAAAATCGGTCTTGAAGTTAACCTCTCAAAATGTGAGTACCTGCATTTCAACCCTTCGTCAAATCGTTTGAATGCTAATTCTTCTATCTCTCTTGGATCGTTCGTCGTCAGATCAACAGAATCTCTACGATGGCTTGGCATAACATTCAAATCCTCGTTGTCAAAATTTTGCTCTTCGGTTGTTCAAGAAGTTTCTAGATCAATCCGTACCGCCTATGGGCGCATCGTCCCCAACCGGGGGCGCTATAATCGTAAAGCTTTGGGAAAATTGTACAGCACCTTCTGCGCTCCTTCTATACTATTTCGTTCTGGTGTCACTCATCTTCTGAGAAAGAAGGAGATAAAAAAGATGAGATCATGTTATTTTAAATATGCAAAGCACCTGCTCCACTTGTCGAAATTATGCCATAACCATACTTTGACGGAGAAGTTCAAAATTCAAGATGCAAGTGTTACCCTTTTGGATGTTTCTTCGTCGCTATCAAAAATCATCGACAACAGAACCCAACCAGCGCACGACCTTCTACACTGCTTCCTGGCCGACGATTGAAATTAAGTGTCTTTTTGTGTATGTTTATGTGTTTTATTTATTTTCTTCATTACTCCGCTTTCTGAAAACGGCGGGTTATAAATAAATTACTTATTACTTACTTACTTACAAGTCCTAGATACCTGACTGACATAACCGGAACGGATCCGCTCACTTTGGGGGAGTTGGGGGGGGGGAGTCCTAATTTCTAGTGATCCCGCGAGTTCGATGCTTCCTGATGTGCTAGGACAATGAAAATTGGCAAGCATGCCAAGGACCCGACCAGATTAAATAGGAAATAGTCACTTCCCCTATCTGACCATCTGGGGGGGGGGGGGTGGGGGTGGAGGGACGGGGAAGCCAAAATTGAGGTATTTTTAACTTGCGAACGGTTGGTCGGATCTTGATGAAAGTTGATATTTAGCATGACCTCGTGTCTCAGACGTCCCACTTTAAATCCGGACCGGATCCGATGTCACTGGGGGGGGGGGGAGCTGGTGGAGGGGACCAGAAATCTTGACAAACGCTTAGAGTGCAGCGATCGGGATGGAACTTATTCGGCCACGGTAGGTGGAGATAGAGTGAGTACCGGAAATCGTGTAGCACGTCTAGGGATCAAACAAATGGATTTATTGGGATGAAAGTTTGAACAGTCATGTGCATTTGCTGCAGACAATCGAGACGATGCCGGAACTGCTCAGAATTGAGTGAAACTAAATATCCTATTTCTATTTCCGAACCGCATTTTTGGATGGCGGGTGTATTTTGTGAGGTTCTCATCTACTTTCTTGTACAGCCTACTCGTACAAGTGCCATATGAGCTCGTAGCTCTTGTTCTTTTGGGATGACTTAGAAAAGTGCAATTTCGACAATAGTCGTTTTTGCAGAGCACCGTGTATCAGATACCAAGATAACTGCAAAAACGACTAATTGCAGGTCCAATTACCGTGGCAACAGATACCATGGTATCATCAAAAACGTAACTCATGATAACTGCAAAAACGACTTTGGACCGTGGTGTCAGATACCATGTTATCTGCAAAAACGCAACTTAAGTTTACTTAATACTCCAAGTAGGAGTTACTTCACTGCTGCTTTCAGCACGTTTTAAGTGTGGCAGAGCCAGTCCCCCCCCCCCCCCCTCCCCTTGTTTGTGGAAAAGGTGAGCACGTGACACTGGTAGATTGTTCAATAAGGACAAAGTAGGGATGCGTCAAAGTAACGGATATGTCTTCTCTTCCCCATCGTTGTCACAGAGATTTCCCTAGAAGTCTAGCCTAGGGAAGCCTTGAAGAAAAATATCTTCCCAGGGCGGTCGGAATAATAGTATCTTATCTGGTATTACGAGTACCTCCAAGTCCCTTGCTTAGCGCTTTGTTCCTCATTTCTATCGATTAAGTGTTGCCGGGATTCCTAAATTCCCACTATTGGCATTTAAAGTAATCTGTACATAATTAGCAGTGACATATCTGAGATTTTTAGACATTAAGACTTAATGCTTGCTAAAATTTTGCAATTCTTCTTTATTTTTATTTGTTCGATGTTCGATACCTGAAATCTTGTCTCACAATCGTAACCCGCGACAGAAGTGAAGCGATAGCTGCCGAGACATGGCAACCTTTTGTCGAGGGAATCATACAGCGAACATCATAAACAACAAGAACAAAGGTTTCGAAGGGATCCCAAAAAAACCGTTGGACTTTTTTATCCAGAGAATCGGTCTTGTCGATATCCGGTCTTCGCCAGACTTCCTAAAGATTTTTATGAATTGTCACTTCCGTACTCCTTGAGCTCAACCTGACAGGGAAACATTTCTTCAAAGAATGGATAAAACGGATACGTCTTATCTTCCCCATCGTTGTCCCTAATGCTCGACGCCCTGACGAGGACTCCTGCCAAGAAGGGCCGAAATATTGCTGCATCGTAGCTGACATATCCGTTTCAACCCTTGTTTGAATACATGTGACAAAGTGATCATATTTGACAATGCAAAACGGATGCGTCAGTTACATTTTATTAGAGCTATACTGTAAAAAAAAAATCTTGCGGTATTTGCTACTGGGATTAATCTTGTCTTTATTGAGATAAGATTATTCCTAATTCGGATTAATTTTATCCCAATAGAGATAAGATTAATTCCAGTAGAAAATACTGCATCCTTGTTCGGAGAAACTTTTTACAGTGTATATTTTGGGCAAGACAAATTCATTTTCCAGCTTGAGCCTGAAGAGGACCCTTGTCAAGAAGGGCCGAAATATAGCTTTAGTAAAATGAAGCTGATCGGATTAGATTAGATTAGATAACGTTTATTAGAAACAAATATACACCACGCAATCGGCATCTCCTGCGGGGAAAGTCCCGGGGGGACTTGTTGAATAACAGGCGAAAAATTAAATTTCAATTATATTTACTAATGAAAAATGAATACTACTACTAGTGAAAAATAATACTATACTACTAACACTGCATTTTTAATTATTAAAACAAGTTCTGAAGAAAAAGAAAAAAAGAAAGAAAAATAAAGAAAAGAAGACGACTGACTCTTGCTTACTCTTTTGCTAGGAAGAACGTTTTCACTGCGGTCTTAAATGCACCATAAACATAAACAACGGATGTATCCGTTTTGCATTGTCAGACATGATTCGCAGTCAGCTTGGGCTGATGGAATATTTAAAGTGGTCCTCCTTCCGATTCCTGAAATACTTATGTGTTTCCAGTAAACTCGAATAAGGCTCGAAATTTGGCAGTGGAACTACGTGGAACATAGTATCGCCCGCATTGAACGGAAGACGATATATTTTTTTGCCACAGCCATCTTTGGTTACACATGCTTACGACCCCAGGGGCGGATCCAGAGGGGGGGCGAGGGGGGCGATCGCCCCCCCTAGACGGGCTGTAATTTTTTGTTTTGTTTTACTGCACTTACGGAAGTCTGCAATTAACTAGACTCTACAAAAATTTTACAAGTGGAGCCAGGAGCTTGAATTTTTCTTGTAAACAGTTGTCAGTTGATCAAGTACAGTTTTTACCATTAATGTAATATATGAAAACCACATTTTCGTTAAATCAGAGACCGACAGGGACACTTAAAACGCGAAAAAATCAGCCTTGTGGCCGACAAAAAGGTACCCTCACTCTTTTCGGTAAGAATCGCCCCCCCTAGAACGGAAGGCTGGATCCGCCCCTGTACGACCCCATAGTTCTTTATATGTTTCCAATAAATTGAAACAACGCTCAAATTTTGGCAGAGGGACCACGTGGCACGGGGTGTTTGCCCGCATTGAACGGATAGTTTGCCAAAGCCATGCCATCGTTGTTTGCTCCCGCTACCTTCTTTCAAGTTCGCTGCAGCGAGGAAGGTTATGAGTGGACAATATGTCATAGGAAGTACAGCACAGTACGTTGTACTTCATTAGGTGATACGGCCGATCTCCTGCCTGATCTTCATTTCGCCCAGATAAGCGTACGACACCGGAAATTATAGCGAGTGGTCAGTTGCAGCAGAAGACCAATAACCTCTGTGTTTTGGTTTTGCTGTGTACATCATCTGCATAACTCTTTCGAATAGGTATAGTAGTAGCCTGTTTGCGAATACATATGTCTTCAGTTCTAATATTAAAGCAGAGAGTAGGTCGGGACTGACGAAAATGAATACCATTAATCTTAAAGTTTAACTGAGAAGCCAACTTATTTTTGCATCATTTAACTGAACACACTGCATTATTTGGATTGTGTTAAGAGTTTTTTTGTTTCGCTATTTGCACTAGTATGACGTTCCAGAATATCAAACCGCGTCTACAAACGCGGCTTTTCATTGGCCAGAGGTGAGCTCGCGGACAGCAGCTCACTGCGTGAACACTTAATTTTTGTAAACCGTTTTCGTCAAGCAACATAGGTACAAGCGCACAGAGGTACTACAAATCCGACAGGGAAATTCCAGTATATGAAAATCGATTATTCGTGAATAGCGGAGCAACATATTTCTGTCGGGTCTTCAAGCCTCTTTAAATGAATAAGTGATGGGTAGCTAGACTGTCCTATCTCAACTTTTTCCGTTAAATCTTCAGCATAATCCAATGTGCAGACTAAAGCGATACCACGCCACTTACGAAGACTTTGTGCCTTAAAATTAGCGTTTCCCCTGTCGTTTCTGTGGTCCACAAGTATTTTTCCACGAGATTTTGTAGCTCAAATTTGACAAAACTGTCGAGGTGATTCAAATTTAGCGGCAAATTCTATTCCAAATGATAAAATCAGCTACTTAGAGCGTGTTCCACTCTTCTAACAATAGTTACTATTACTTACTATTTCCGTTCCATCCTCACGAAAAGTTACTACGCTGACCGTTCCAACCTTGTCGAAATAGTAACTAATAGTTACTATCTGCTTACCATGCTCGGGAGCGTAGTAACCACGCATCTCTGTAACGTGATTGGTCGGATTCACCCTTGGCGTGAGATCCTGCTGGAAAATAGAAAAATTGTTCCAGCCTTGGCGGCAAAAAGCCAGGATTCGTGACGTCATGCGTAGTAACTACGGTAAATAGGATGGAACACGCTCTTAGTGAAGCAGATTAACATAAAACTGAGGATCCCTCTAGTACAAAATGTTAAGGACGTAAGTATTAAGAGCGTGTTCCATCCTACTTGCCGTAGTTACTACGCATGACCTCACGAATTCTGGCTTTTATCCGTCAAGGCTGGAACGATTTTTCTATTTCCCTGCAGTATCTCACGCTAGGGTGAATCCGACCAATCACGTTACATAGATGCGTAGGTACTACGCTTACTACGGTCCCGAGCATGGTAAGCAAATAGTAACTGTTACTATTCTGACAAGGTTGAAACGGTCAGCGCAGTAACTTTTCATAAGGATGGAACGGAAATAGTAACTATTAGTAACTATTGTTAGAAGGGTGGAACACGCTCTAAGTTATATTTCTTGGAATCGTATCTGGATTATACTATATCATATTTTCAGGCATTTAAAACCGCCGCCAAAAGTAAGACAAAACGACATTTCTGTGAGTTTAAAGTTGTGGGTTGAGTGTGTGGCACACAGGTAGGTAGGTTTTTATTTTTTAACCAAAACATTGAAAATAAAATAAAACAACACTACTAATATCCCATTGCAACAAAAAGAAAGTCCGAAGGACTTGTGCTGCAATTTATTAATACTACTTGTATCTAATAAGCCAGAACAAATACAAAATATCCCGCGGAAAAAAAGCCATCGCTTTAGTCCCGCGGGGGGGGGGGAGTACTTGGTAAGGAAAATCAGGTTTTCTGGCGACTTTCCTACCAGCCTTGACAATCGAAAATTCTGAAAAATGAAAATAGACGTTAGAATCGGTTTCTGCCTGAATTCTGCGCTGAAGTCAAATTTTGTCTAGTACACGTATGCCACGAGATGGGCCATACACCAAGTCTCGAGGAAACAATCCAGACAACATCAACGATACAAAAACAGCGTATTATTACGCTGCATAATATTTTAATTTTACCATCCCTAAAAAAAAAGACATACATAACGCTCCCAACAAGGGCACAACCGTGTTTTGGGCGGGAGGGCTCAACTCTCACTCACTCATTACTAATGACAACACACATTTATCGTCTTAATCTTCTCTTTTCTTTTTCTTCATTCACACTACCTCCTATTTTCAAAAACTCGACACAAAATATCTAGTGAAAATATCTAGTGACCGATTTTTTTTTAAGGACACCTGAATGAAGAGTACCAATTATCATCCCTATCTGTATGACTTCCATTAACATTGCTTGCAGAAAACCCAATTCAAATACGAAATAGTTTCCAAGCTATGATTTTTGCTCCATTTTGCATCTGTCCTTATTTCAGTACCAGACAATTTTAGAAATGAACAAATGTCTCCAATCAACCCTTCTTCTGGAAATTTGTTTAACCAGTTAAGCCCAAACAAAAGTCTAGAAGAAATTCCAATACGATCTGGCCATCGCTGTACAAGATTTGAATGAATTGCGCTTTTTGGCTTGGAGTCTGCATGTGCAAACCTACAGAAACGAACATCCCTATTTGAAAACGTCACACTCAGGAGAAGAATGCTCTCCGTGGCCATGTCTGTAAATGCATTTTCCATGGTATGTTCAAGTATGGTTTCATTGTTCAGGTGTCCTTTAAGGTTTAGTTTTTTTATCTTGTGCATTTACTACGTTATTGAAAGCTCAGTCTATAATTTCCTTTTCTTTGTCTTATACTGCGCTATTTCCCTCTTCTTAAGTGCGTGAATAGCATTTCACCATCATCATCGACGTCACTCGTTCAGAGATTAACACTGGGTCAGGAGATCGAGGGTTTGATCCTTATCAGGCGAAAATATTTTGCTCATCGCATGCTTGGTGGAAAAGAGACTTTATCATTAAACCTGCTAGACAAGAAATTATATTCGCAACAGGTTGCGAAAAAGAATGAATAGGCAGAGATACTAGAAGAATGAATGAGCATAGACACTGTCATTGATGCTTTAAGATATCAGCCGACAGCTTTGGAGGTAACACCTCAACAAAGCTCGAATCACTGTCAGAGACGTTACTAGCCAAAATATTTTTTTTTTGGGGGGGGGGGGGGGGGGCAAGGCATTTACCGACTAGCTGGTAATTTTTACCGATTGTTTTTGCAGAAAAAAATACTGTTTTGACAAAAAACAACTGATTTTCAGAAAAAACCGACTGTTTCATGAAAGAAATCAACTGTTTTAACGAAAAATCGCGAATCGGTTATTTTTACAGACTAGCTGACAACACCCCCCCCCCCCACCCAATCGTGACGCCCGTGATTACTGTTGGTTCAGTCTTTTTCTTTTTTTTACCGTACTTTAGTAGCCAAGCTGTCTTTTTTGCTTGTCTTGTGTTTAAAATCCCAGCCGACTGTCTCGCTAGATCCCTTTTTCAGCGATTGTGATCTCATCCCTTTTTTTTAACGGACGCCAGGAGTTCAGCCGTCTTTTTTGCTTTTTTTCTGGATTGTGATTAATTTTTGGGGGACGCTCCCAGCAGCCCGTAACAACCGTCTTCACCATCCCAGCCTCAGCCAGCTTTCTCCACGGTAAAAAATGGGCGTTCATTCCATTATGCCCAATTTTCGCAAGTACTCCGTCCAGTTTTTTACACCTCTACCCGCCGAGTGCAATGACCCCGGTCTTTTCTGTATAGATACAATTATTGTACGGTAACTTTCACTTTTTCCTCTGATTTGGGTCAGTAATACGTTCGGCAAAGGTGTGGCGGAAATAGACGATCAGTTCTGAGAGAATTGGAATCAATTACGGCCAGACCCAAGGCGGGGACGTCACGTTTAACCAAAAATAGTGTGTTTGACAGACTTGACTGACTAGACTCCATAGTTGACTCGATAGTCAAAATAAGATAACGTGGTATAGCTTGGTCACACTGGGCTCAAAAAGCCGCCTATTCGACAAACAGCTGAAAATCCCTAGGGGACGTGAGATTTGATAGGCTTTGTGGCAGCTTGGGGATATGATATGATATGATATTTATTACCTTAAAAGCCCAAGGGCCATGGCAATACAAACAAAAGGAAACACGTTAACGAAACTTATTCTAACTATCACTAAAACTACAAAAAATGATCTCTATAGGCGTGCTCTCGCCGTTCCCCGAGGACTCCACTTGAGGAGTCCCCGCGTTTTTGTTTGTCCCGGGGACTCACTCCCCGTATTCTCGAGAGTCCCCACCGACGGGGAGTGCTCCGATTATCATCACCATCATCGAAAAGGACTCCCTTTCAGATTCGGAGGGGAATCAATTTTTGCTGGTGTTGGTGCAATATAAAATTAATTAAAAACAATCAGAATAAACAAAACCAAAAGTAAACTGTATCCCGACTAATTTCGTCAACAGCATATTACTTTTTCGAACAAAATCCATTTTGGAAGCATTCCCCGTGTTCTCGCTGTTTCTGTACTCGGAGTCCGCGTGGAGTGACTCCCTCTATTCTCGCCGTTCCTTTTGATTCCCCGAGGAGTCCTCGGGGAACGGCGAGAATACGCCTTATGAATCATTGACAGCTGATGAGCAGATAATGAGCAGAGTGCAGACTGCAATGAAGGGTCAATTAGGGTTCCTGTGACCTAATTATACGCACTGTTTTCCTCTAATTGATCTCTTGAATTTAAAAAGACAACATTCAGAATTAGTTGTATCATGTTCTTTTTCTTTTTTCTACTTTTGCAACCCCAAAACCAGGAAATAAGCCAAGTGTGACCAAGCTAATAGCCAGAATACGATGGGATCGACTAAAACCAGGAAGGGAAGGGAACGCGAGACAAGCAGGAAGGCACACTGAAACCAGGAAGGGCATACTAAAACAAGGAAGGCTGTCGCCAGGATTCGCCGCACCGTTCCCTTCCTCTATTTAGTATTATTTGAGGGGTCGGCAACTTTTCAAATTCAAAGTTCACCATCCCTTCCCTCGTTTTAGTATGCCCTTCCTGGTTAGTCGCCTACCGTCAGAACGAGAAATGAAAAGGTGAATTACAATTTTTATAGTTGCGGACCCCTCACTGAACTTAATGCCTACCCAAGTCAGGATACTAAAACGAGGAAGGGGTGGTGAGCTTTGAATTTGAAAAGTTGCCGACCCCTCAAATAATGCTTAAGAGAGGAAGGAAACGGTGCTGCGAGTTCTCGCGGCAGCCTTCCTGGTTTTAGGATGCACTTCCTCGTTTTAGTATGCCCTTCCTGGTTTTAGTAAGCCTTCCTGTTTTTCTCGCGTTCCCTTCCCTTCCTGCTTTTAGTCGATCCCGAATACGATAACGTGTCAGGACGAGCACAACAAGTACTGGTCCAATATTTAAAGTGCGAACACACGATCAGGATTTCCCGGCCGGATTTCCTGCACTTTCATCATCAAGTTGAAAAAATTTCGAGCGTGTCCGAAAGCTCAAAATGCAGCATTAATGTAGCATTAATGCAGCATTTTTTGTAGCGTTTTCAGTTCGGACTAAAATTTCTTCTGTCATTAATGTAGCATTAGTGACGTCAAAAATGCTGCGAAGTTGCAGCATTTATGTGGCATTTTTGAGAAGAAGTTAGGAAAACGACGGCGATCCCTTTTGATAAACTTTTCGCGGTTGACGGGAGGATTAAAAAGAAAAACCTAATTTTGTATATTCTTTTTGTGTTTAATAAAATATATAAAAATAAAACAAAACATCTCCTGAGTGCGTCAGAGTAAAATTTACTTGTCTTGTAGTCCTTAGACTTTAAAAGTGGTACAAATTCCTAAATAAATAGATTTCAGCTTACTCGATTATTTGAAGTAAAAAACAACAAATAAAACTTATAAATATTTATAATGGGATCAGAAAATATGAAAGTAGACTGTAATCATTCTAAAGTAATACAATACGGTGTTCTTTTCAGCGTGTGATTACAGGAAAAATGGCTTGATTATTATTTTTCCAAGGAAAAAACAAACAAAATAAACATTATACTTAAATTATAACAGACACTGTTGAAATTAGTAAATTACTGAAACAATTCTACCTTTTTCTCCAAAATTATAAAGTAATCCTGAGAAGCTTGATACAAAATCATTCTGTGTTCACCTATGTCTGACAGAATCTAAACTGTGTTGACCTGAAACTGCTCAAGTTTGACCTAATTCCCGAAGCTACAGTCTATTTACTGTCCCCAGAGCCATAAAAGATCACTCGAAACGATTAATTTATCCCCATTGGTGACCGCGTTGAAAATACGGGCCTATTCGGACGATCAGCAACTGATTTTTGAATGCTAATCGTGAAGAGGGACGAATGAAATAGCAACTCTTACTGAAGTTCAAAGAAGAAACAACGAGAGCATCTTTCGGACTTGAAATGCAGCATTAATGCTGCATTTCTGGCAGCATTTTTCGTGAAAGAAGCTTTCGGACACGCTCTTCAACTTTTCCATATGGAAGTGATGATGGTGCCAAAAATCCGGGCAGGAATTCCAGTCCGAGAGCTTCCTAGCCTGGTCGTGTGTCCGCTACTGGTCTTTCACGGTGTATAGGTTTACAGGAAATATACCGGAAATATACCTATACTAGGTAGCCCTAGTATAGGCTACCGAAAAAAGGCTGAGATACAATCTATTTACCCATCACACTCGCTTTAGTAGGCTTGAGACCGATAAAAATGCGAAACTTACTTGTTGTGAATTCTCCCTACCAGTTTTCAGTTTCAGTTTATTTCAAAGCAACACAGGTCGTGACTAGGGCCAAATGGTGTGTTTTTTAAGTCAAGATACATGATATTAAAACAATAATGTTAATCAAAACAACAAAATAAATAATTCAGACTGAAAATGTTCTAATACAAAATTACAAAGGCAGAACACACACAAGACGGACTAAGACGCAATGTTGAGCAAGACCAAAGGTTACGATTGGATCCCGAAAATTCAATATCTGATCCAGACAACTGGGTCTTGTCTTCGCCAGATACAGTCTTCGCCAGACTCCTTGAACCTTTTTACTATTAAAATTCAGAAATTCAGGCCAAATAGCTAATCATCTGAAAAACTAAGTTCAGATATAGATTCAGCATGTGTGTTTACCCCTATAAGTCATATCTGTTTTGACGAAAGCTTCGTTCCACTTCTGCCAATTTCCCGGTTTCGGCAGAACTCCGGAACTACTTGTCCGGCGAAAAAAGAAAGCTAACAAACGAACTCAGGGTATCTTCTTTCCCTAATAATTAACATCTAATCGACTTCAAATAAAAATTCAACTTGTAACAAATCTTCCTACTCCAGCCGGATTCCGGTCGAGCTGTATGTCCGGGCAAAAATGATTGTCACACACGGTTTCAGCATCTCTTCTTACCCCTAAATCCGATATTTAATCAACTACAAATAAAACTTCAACTTTTAACAATTTTCCGGTTTTGGCCGTGTCCGGGTAGAAAATTGTTTTCACATAAGTGTTCAGAATGTCTTCTGGCCCTAAATCGAACAATCGATCAACTCCAAATAAGCTTTTACTTTTAACAAACTTTCCGGTTTTGGCCGGATTCCGGACGAACTATTTGTCCGATGACAAAATGGTTTTCACCATCGTGTTCATCGTGTCTTCTTACTCCATAATCGACTATCACATTAGCTGTTTCAAAATATTTTTTTTGCCCCTTAATTTGAACCCCCTCCCCCACCCCTAAATATAGGGCTACAAAGCCCATCTACGAACTCGACTGGTCCGATGACCCAACGAATCCTCACACCAAGTTTCATCAAAATATCTCATTCCCTTCGAGAGTTATCGTGCTTACAGACGGACGGACAGGCGGTCGGACGGACAACTATTGCGATGTCATAGGTATCCCTCCACTTACGTTTTGGGATCCCAAAAAGTGAATAAAATTCGGGATAACTATTACGGTACTCCTCCTTACGGTAGGAACGGGGTTCCAGCTTGGGTACTGGCTCCGCACACTCTCTTTGTGGACGCAAACCTTGAGGTCGGAAGATAGGTGGCAGGAGGGAGCGGAAGGAGCGGCTCTATGGGGGTTTCACCAAACTCTCTGCATAGCCTCTACCCTCAATGATGGAGGGTCCCTTTCGGATTTGTGGTACCTCTCTCGGCTTATACCTCTTAAATATTTAGCAACTACAACAGCAAACGATTCCCAGAAAATATTAAAAGGTTAATTTCCAACATCGACGTTGATATCGGAAAATAACACTGGACGGCAATTGAAGATAACCTACCCTACCTGAGGTTATGGAAATATCAATCGAGTCGAAGTTGATATTTTAAATGGCCGTCGAGGTTGTTATTCGTTATTCCGATATGCACTGAGAAAGAGGTGTATTAACTATATAACTTCTTCGAACAGAACATTTTTTGTGTACATTTTTGCTACGGGGCTAGTGAATTTTGTTTTAATAATAATAATAATAATAATAATTTATTTTTAACCCACAAATCGTACAAGACGAAGACAGTGGAGTACAAAAGAATATAGGAAGACATAATTAGGCAAAACACTACACATACAAACAAAATCTACTTAAGAATCAAACAGACGAATAAGCCCATGAGAGGGCGACAGACGCGCGTACGCCGTTTCGGACAGTTTTCTGTGGAGAACAGACAATTTCTCCGTGATATCCGGTAGCGAGTACTTACTAATAATTTTGGAATTTCTTTGCCAATAAGTAGCAACCCAAGCCAACATAAGTAGCAAGTTGCAGGATTACATCAGTCCAAACCAGTTACCATCTAAAAATCAGTCAAACTCAGTGTTGCCACCGGTTGCAAAATTCTGCGATTTTTCACAGATCTTCGCTTCTTCGACAAAGCGAGCACGATTTCTACAACCAGTTCCTTATCAGTAAAGCCAGAATTCTGCAACCGATTCCTTACCAGTAAATACAAAAATGAAGCAAAAAAGTTGAGGCATATAATTATGAAGATGATAAAGCAAGATGGACCATCTATACCAACTCCTGTCCTCTGTTTATCTCCTGTTTCTATCAATACGGTCTTCTAGCGGTTGCAGTCAGGAACCCTAATTGCAGTCTATTCATTAGGCTTTAACGTCTTTAACGGTCAGCTGTTTATTAGTATGTAAGTGTGTGTGTGAGTTTGACTGACATGTTGTTGTTCCTTTTTTATACATTACTCTTCAGTTTTGAAGGATTCAAATAAATAATAATAATAATAATAATTATCGCCAAGCTGCCACAAAGCCCATCAAATCTCACGTTCCCTGGGGATTTTCAATTGTTTGTCGAATTGGCGGCTTTTTCAGCCCAGTGTGACCAAGCTCTAAGAAAACCCGGCACAGGATTTCGTTTACCGAATCCGTTTGTGTTTCGATTCGGTGTTGAACTCGAAAGAAACAAGAGAGCTATGAAAGCTTGAAGCCACAGAACATGGAACCCGTGTTAGGATGCGCACGGGATGCGCTTCGTATAAAACGACTTGTGAGGAACATGGGTTGAGAATCCTGAGCCTGAAAACGCAACTAAGGATTGAGATTAGTTGCGTTTTCAGCAACTAGCGTGTTGGACTCGAATCCTGACACGTTGCGCTGTTACATGAGTTGCGTTTTCAGCTATTAGCGTGTTTGACTCGAATCCTAACACGTTGCGCTGTAACCCGTTTTCAGCGCCAGTGTTTTGCATAAGAGAAACCGGCACAGGATTTGATAGCAATCTGTTTGGATTCGGAGTTGAACTCGAAAGAAACAAGGGAGCTAAGAACCTGAGAGAATCCTGGGCCTGAAAACTTGGGTTTGGGTTTGGGGTTTGAAGTTGAGGATTGTAAAGGAAGGTAACGGAGGGAGTGGGTGGGGGTCGTGGACTTTATTTCGATACTAAACCACCCGGCTAGGCCTGACAGTTCGGCATATATCACTATGCCGGACGCGAAAGGCTTAGCCGATCAGTCGGTGAGCGGTCGTGGGCACTAGAAGGTAGATATGGAGTTCTACTTAGGTTGGAGGGGTCTTTTTTCTATAGAACATGAAAAAGGGGGGTATTGAAAGTATGGATAAACAATATCCATTTTCTAATAGGCCTAGTCGGACCACTGCTGTCCTCGGCGAAAGTCGTGGACTCTATTTCGATACTAAACCATCCGGCTAGGCCTGAGAGTTCGGCATACATCACTGTGAGGAACACGGGTTGGGACTCCTGAGCCTGAAAACCCAACTAAGGATTTAGATTAACGCTTCATCTACCTGCTCTTTGTGCTGGAGTAGAAGACGCCATCTAGCTGTCCAATTGTTTGCGAAACAAGCCCGCAAGAGCTCTCACCTCGGCTCTCACTTGGTGGTGCAATTCAGTTTGATACATTTTGTTTCTACATTTTATTTATTTGTGACCCGCTTCTTCGGTAGCCTACAACGGAGTAAAACTAAAGAAAAAGAAATAAAAGGCATGAACGAAAACAATTAAAAATATGAAAGCATCATTCAAGATTTTTACATTCATTAAAGGAGTTGTATCATAAGCATTCTAGCACTTCCAACGTCTAGAACCCCCCCACCCAAGAAACAAGATGAAGCCACGACCCGATCCGATCTCTGGGGCATCTAGTGGCGCGGGTCGGAACTGCCCGACATGGGGTGGCTGGGATCATAGTCTGACTATGGATCTAAGAAAATGTTTTTATTGTAGCAGGCATTTGGAAAATGTATAGAAAAATCAAACTAATTATATGCATTATGGATTTCTTTAAAGGACACCTGAATGAAGAGTACCAAGTATCTTCCCTGTCTATATGACTTCCGTTAACATTGAACATTGAACATTCAACATTGAAATTCCAACACGATCCGGCCAGCGCTGTACAAGATTTGAATGAACTGCACTTTTTGCCTTGGAGTCTGCATGTGTAAACCTCCAGAAACGAACATCTCTATTTTGAAAACGTCACGCTCAGGAGAAGAATGCTGTCCATGGCTATGTCTGTAAATGCGTTTTACGTGGTGTGTTCAAGTATGGTTTCATTGTTAAGGTGTCCTTTAATTATTTTGTTTTCTGTTTTTTTATGGCACTTGCCCTTCGGCCAAGTGCCATATAGCGATTGCAATTTCTGTCCGTCGGTCTGTCGGTCTGTCCAGGTTTTGCTAGTTCGGGCACTTCCACATAAGCTAGGACGATAAAACTTGGCAGGCATATCAGGGACCCCAAATGATTAAGTTGGAAATAGTCACTTCCCCGATCCGAGCACCGTGGGGGGAGTGGAGGGAGGGGGAATCCGGAATCTTGAGGTATTTTTAACTTTTGAACGGGTGATCGGATCTCGATGGAACTTGATATTTGGAAAGACCTCATGCCTCAGACGACCTACTTAAAATCCGGACCGGATCCGGTGACTTTTGGGGGGAGCTGGAGGAGGCAACCGGAAATCTTGGGAAACGCTATGAGTGGAGGGGTCGAGATGAAACTTGGTGGGAAGACACCTAGCAAACACTAGATACATCATTGACATGACCGAGCCGATTCGGGCACTGTCGGGGGAGTGGAGGGAGGGGGAATCCGGAACCTTGAGGTATTTATAACTTTTGAACGGGTGATCGGATCTCGATGGAACTTGATATTTGGAAAGACCTCATGCCTCAGACGACCTACTTAAAATCCAGACCGGATCCGGTGACTTTTGGGGGGAGCTGGAGGGGGCAACCGGAAATCTTGGGAAACGCTATGAGTGGAGGGATCGAGATGAAACTTGGTGGGAAGACACCTAGCAAACACTAGATACATCATTGACATAACCGAGCCGATTCGGGCACTGTGGGGGGAGTGGAGGGAGGGGGAATCCGGAATCTTGAGGTATTTGTAACTTTTGAACGGGTGATCGGATCTCGATGGAACTTGATATTTGGAAAGACCTCATGCCTCAGACGACCCACTTAAAATCCGGACCGGATCCGGTGACTTTTGGGGGGAGCTGGAGGAGGCAACCGGAAATCTTGGGAAACGCTATGAGTGGAGGGGTCGAGATGAAACTTGGTGGGAAGACACCTAGCAAACACTAGATACATCATTGACATGACCGAGCCGATTCGGGCACTGTCGGGGGAGTGGAGGGAGGGGGAATCCGGAACCTTGAGGTATTTATAACTTTTGAACGGGTGACCGGATCTCGATGAAACTTGACATTTGGAACGGCCTCATGCCTCAGCGACCCACTTAAAATACGGACCGGATCCGGTGACTTTTGGGGGGAGCTGGAGGGGGCAACCGGAAATCTTGGGAAACGCTATGAGTGGAGGGATCGAGATGAAACTTGGTGTGAAGACACCTAGCAAACACTAGATACATCATTGACATAACCGAGCCGATTCGGGCACTGTGGGGGGAGTGGAGGGAGGGGGAATCCGGAATCTTGAGGTATTTATAACTTGTGAACGGGTGATCGGATCTCGATGGAACTTGATATTTGGAAAGACCTCATGCCTCAGACGATCCTGTTATGGAGACATCCCATAGCACTTTGCTCTGCAATAGTCCTCCTAGTTATTCCCTCCATCTATCGCCTACTTTTCTATATATCTCTTCGGTTTCCATCACCATCATTAATTTCCCGGCATCGTGACAATAGGTCACTCGGTCTTTATCCTAGCTTCAGTTAGCTGCTCGCTAATCCGAGGTCAGGCTTTGATCCATTTCATTCTAAGTATTTTGGCTGCGTAATGAATCGGCAGCCAAAAAGAGTTCTCTTTCATCCTTGGTCGGAGTAAGACCTCCGTGACTATGTATTATAATTTATGGTAAGGACCAGTTTACATATTTAGTTAGGGACCCATTAGTGCTATATTATATGTGTCACACTCTTGTACACGATTTACATAGATAAATTAACTATAGACGTTATGGTCCATCTCGGCTAGTAGGCCTCGGGCTTGACTGGATATGTGGATTCCAGCTTCGCTAGGATGTGTGAACCAGCTTGATTAGGGATTTCTGGATTGACTGCGGCTGAGCTATAGAATTCCCTGAGACTTTCCCTTGTCTCTTTTGTACGGTTTTCTGACTGGTCCTGGGGCTAGTGGGCACCTACGGTGTCAGAATGTCTTCAGCCCACACCCCAGGAGCCTTATCTTCATTAAACCTCGCCTCCACTCGTCCATCCTCTTAACAATGGTGTCAGAAGTGGGATATATCCTTAACAGTGGGATTCGATCTCACACCTACTTAACAATGATGTTAGAAGTGGGACTTCCTCTTAACAATGGTGTCAGAAGTGGGATGTTTATTTTTGTAAGCCCTTATTTTCTCATAATAAGGAGGGCCCACGTCCAAATTTTTTGTTTGTAGTCACGACAATTAAATTTTTTTTCCACCCACCCGCCCTACCCTTTAATTTAGCAAAAAAAAATAACTCCCTTATTTATTTTATTTCATTTTTTTTTACGGTTCAGCTCGGTCAGTCCAGAACAAAAATGTAGGTTTAGGTTTTTCCATTTTTGCTCTTTGATATTTCCGTCGGCTTTCTTCACATATGAAAATTATTTTATGTCGGGTTTATCCTTTTCTTTTTGTTCTCCCTCGTATAGTTTTTTGGATTTTTCCGGTCGCCATGTGAGTGTGTTTCGCGCCACTGATTGAGAAATTTCTTGTCCCTCCCCCTTCCCTTTTAAGGATTTTTCCGGTCGACATGTGAGTGTATTTCGCGCCACTGACCGCGAATTTTCTTTTCTCCTGCCCTCTTCCCCTTTCAGGAATTTTGCATTCTACATGTGAGTGTGTGTCGCGCCACCGACTGTGAAATTTCTTTCCCCCTTTTCCTCCCGCATTTTCAGGAATTTTCTGTCGTCAAGTGAGTGTTTTTCGCGCCACAGACTGCAAATCCTGTTAATCGTCATCGCATCGGCAAAATAATTTATTCTCCGGGGTACATCATTGCGTCATTTCGCCGTGTCTATTTTATATCAGTGCTCTCAACACTGACAATGCGTGCTTGCGGTACCATTAATAAATTAGCATTCGCGTATGATTTCATATTTCACGTACCTGGAAACGTAATTTTGCATGCGATTATTCCATGATGATTATTCTGTTTAGTTCCCCGACATAAAATTTTCTTTTCGTGAAAGCCAAGGTTATTCGGAATAAGATCAACCTTTCTCGCCTTTTGTTTTTGACGTTGTCCATATGGCACTATTTTCAAGCCCTATGGAGTGATGCAGGGACGTCGTATTTCTATTTGTGGCATTTTTTCGGCTTATCCTTAATTTTTTCATATTCCCCTATCGGCCAGTTTATTTTTTTGTTTGGTGATGATCTGTTTGTATATTTTTCTTGCGGAGATAGATACTCTCTCAAGAATGTACATCGCACTTCATTCGTGACATTTTCGTGGAATTTCGACTGGTTTCGGTCTAAATGTGTGTAGTAATTTGCCACATAGACGTTGTGTGCGTTTCGCCAGTCGTTCCCTCTGTCATCCCTCCCCCACCACCAGATTTTTTTTTCAGGTTTTCTTGCGTTTCGATCGCCATCTAGCGTATGTGTGTTTATTCGCCATCCGGATGCGGCGATTTCGCATGAAGCCTCTGGCCTATTTTCTTTTGATAATAAATTTAAGGTTGATGCCATTAATTCATGCCACATATTTTTTTCCCTCATGAAGTAAAAACATTGGTTAGATATCAAGTTGGTTCCGCGTCTTAGTTTAGTCTGAGTTTACACGTCCAGTCGAGCTTGTTCCCATTGTCTTTGTAAACCATATATTTTTGTAAGCGTTATTTTCACATTTTTCGATATTTTTTTTTGTCAGAACTTTCTCTCATGAATTTTGAGCGAATATTTTTGGTGTTTTTGGCAATTTGGATTGGTTTTTGTTATTGCGGACATTCATACCCTTGATTATTCTGGTCTCGTTTCTTTCTCAGAAATGGAAAACTTTTTTGATCCTTCTCGTTTCCCTGCCCCTCGACCCCAGACATCGCGACCCCTCGCATCTCGGTTATTTTTTGAAGATGAATGTTCGCAACAATTTGACAATCCTCCGGCAGAACCTTTGTCTCGGTGGTCTCAGTGTATGCCTGATTACCGACCACAAGTACCGCAATATCCCAATACCCGGCCCATCGAGCTGATTTTCACCAACCACAAGAATACCATGACCACTTTTATGCACAACAAGTCCCCACCCACCCAACCAACATGTATTTACCCCAAACATCCTTTTACGGTCCCCAACAATATTCCCAACAGTTTATTCATACCCGACCGTCTCCTCCTCAACCATCATTTGATACGATGCCCAACTGTCGTCTCTATGCCCCTGCCATAAACCCGAACCCAGCGCCACCCCAGCCGGCTCACCAAGACTTAATTGTTTTCAACGATCCACCTGCTCGGGAAGAAAACCCAGAAGTCACTCTAGCTCGGCTACGGCTTAAGCTAGAGATAGCCAAAGAAATCCCTACTTTCAACGGGGAAACAAGCGCGACATCCTGGCTTGAGCAAGCACGACACAAATTTTCTTTTTGTGGAGTTGTTGCATGGCCAGAGCAGTTCGCAATCCTTTCTTCTCGGCTGGTTTCACCGTTGACCAGTTGGGTTGAAAGTTTGGACGCTCTACAGAAAGTTTCATGGGCAGCATTCGAAGCTTCCCTCCAGCTCCGCTGTCGGGGCAGGGAGGAGGAGTTTCGTCTGGCTGAGGAACGAGTGATTTATCAGCCGGAAAGCATGACGCCTGACCTTTATGGTCAGTTGATTCAAAAGTCTTTGGATTTGCGTTACTCTTATACTCCGGCTGACAGGACGAAGAGTGAGGTTCTTAGGGTCTACTTGACCGAATTCATCAGAGGCCTCCCCGTCCCTTACTATGATGAGGTAAAAAGAAGGAGCCTGACTAGTCTGCCACAGGCAATAGAGGTTTTGCGACAGGTTCGGGCTGACCGCTCAGCCAGGGATTACCATGAGGCGGCACTTTCCCAGTCACGATCGATTTATACCGTCAAAGCCGACACTGTAACTACTCTTCCCGGAAATGAAAGACCTGCCGCGCCTACATCTTCGAGGTCCTTTGGAGACCAGCCAATTTGTGATTTTTGCTTGCGTGTCGGTCACGAAGAAAAATGGTGCCCGGACAAAGCCCGCGGTTTTCGCCCTTTTAACCAGGGAAACGTGCAAGGTCCGCGCTACTTTGGGGCTCCGCGACGGACCGGTCCTTCTACCCCACACCAATACCGGTTCCAGAACCCGCGCCACAATGTCCCTCATTCGCCCAGCCTAATGAGAGGCCCGAACAGGTCGCAAAACCCTCGTTTAGGCTAGAGCACTCTCCTCCTGAGTCTTGTTTAGTTTGCACGGTACAGGGCAGTTCAAATCTGTCTTTTGTAAATTTGTGTTTTGGGACTTACCGTGTCAAGACTTTGTACGATACCGGGGCCGAGCCTACTCTGACAGCCGAGCTCCGTCCTGCGTCACGGCCTCGTCCACTAGTCAAATCCTCCAAATCCACCTCCATCAATCCGTATCACCTGGACTGGAAACCACGACAGCCAAGTGGAAATGTAAATATTTAGGTAGGAGTGTTAGGTCCGCGTTTTCCCGCTCGCAAGTGCGGCTATAAATATTTCCGGTTAGGTATATATATGTTCGTCCCCCCCCCCCCCCTTCTTAGTTTAATTGTGTAGGCCCTCTTTAAAGTCGCTTTTATACACATGTTGATTTCGGTTTCGCTTCGCTAGCCCTTGCGATAACTGCACTGTTCCTTTAAGCATTGCTTTTTCTGCTTTCGCGCGTCTCTACTTCACTCCATGCAGCTTTCGGTCGATCTGACCGAAGCCGTTTGTCGGCCACCGCTGGCTTTTGTTTTCGGCGCTTTATTGCCTTAGGTTTATGCACATAATGTATATATTATCAAAAATCATATTGACGCCGTGTGTTCGGCCATCATTCTTAAAAATGATTTGCGCCTGTTCTGCGCTTTAATTACTTGCGTGCCCTTACCTTTAGTGCTTTATTTTGCGGCTTAGAGTGCGTAGGACCTCCCCCATTTCTACTTCAAGTTTTTTTTGCATCAAGGTCTTACCTTAGGTCGTTGCGACAGCTAACTGGAGTAATTTTTAAAAATTGCGGCCTTTCTTTTTCCCTTTCCTCCCAAATTCCTCCTAGTTTCCCTTTTCCATTTTCTATTTTTAACAAATCTCAGAGACTTCTCTTTTGGGACGAGTTGTGGTACTGGCAACATTTCCCTGATAATCCCTTTTTAAAGTTTCTTCCAGCCCTAATTTATTTTAGAACTTAAAGGCATCGACGCTTCAAATATTAATTCTGCCTTTATTTCGCATTTTATATTTGTTTTGGTTTGGTTCGTGTGGTCAGGGTAAGGTCAGTAGGACTGAAGCTCAATAAAGGACCCTGAACTAACTGAACAGAGAGTGGGCTTTGATTTTTCACACTTATTTGATTGCCACCTCTGTCAGAAACCTGGGTTGCCGCGATGGCTTAGCTATCGATGGTATGTTAGTAGGTGGGGCTGGAATGGAAACATTGTAGAATCTTTTGTTGCCCGTACACCACTCTGCCCAAGGGGGGGAGGTGTGTTATGGAGACATCCCATAGCACTTTGCTCTGCAATAGTCCTCCTAGTTATTCCCTCCATCTATCGCCTACTTTTCTATATATCTCTTCGGTTTCCATCACCATCATTAATTTCCCGGCATCGTGACAATAGGTCACTCGGTCTTTATCCTAGCTTCAGTTAGCTGCTCGCTAATCCGAGGTCAGGCTTTGATCCATTTCATTCTAAGTATTTTGGCTGCGTAATGAATCGGCAGCCAAAAAGAGTTCTCTTTCATCCTTGGTCGGAGTAAGACCTCCGTGACTCTGTATTATAATTTATGGTAAGGACCAGTTTACATATTTAGTTAGGGACCCATTAGTGCTATATTATATGTGTCACACTCTTGTACACGATTTACATAGATAAATTAACTATAGACGTTATGGTCCATCTCGGCTAGTAGGCCTCGGGCTTGACTGGATATGTGGATTCCAGCTTCGAGCTGGGCTATAGAATTCCCTGAGACTTTCCCTTGTCTCTTTTGTACGGTTTCCTGACTGGTCCTGGGGCTAGTGGGCACCTACGGTGTCAGAATGTCTTCAGCCCACACCCCAGGAGCCTTATCTTCATTAAACCTCGCCTCCACTCGTCCATCCTCTTAACAACCCACTTAAAATCCCGACCGGATCCGGTGACTTTTGGGGGAGCTGGAGGGGTTAACCGGAAATCTTGGGAAACGCTATGAGTGGAGGGATCGAGATGAAACTTGGTGGGAAGACACCTAGCAAACACTAGATACATCATTGACATGACCGAGCCGATTCGGGCACTGTTGGGGGAGTGGAGGGAGGGGGAATCCGGAATCTTGAGGTATTTATAACTTTTGAACGGGGGACCGGATCTCGATGAAACTTGATATTTGGAAAGACCTCATGCCTCAGACGACCCACTTAAAATCCGGACCGGATCCGGTGACTTTTGGGGGGAGCTGGAGGGGAGAACCGGAAATATTGGAAAACGCTATGAGTGGAGGGATCGAGATGAAACTTGGCGGGAAGACACCTAGCAAACACTAGATATATCGTTGACATAACCAGCCGTGCCTACTCGTAACAAGTGCCATATGAGCTCGTAGCTCTTGTCTTGTTAATTCTCGTCCAAAAAGTCCAAGAAATTAGGGACGTAAACTAGAACGCAATAAACAAACGCCGTAAATTATACTAAACTCGTTATAGTGATTTCTTGAACATTCTGAAACTGAGCTAAAATAATATTCCGCTTCCGAGACCAAAAAATGTCCAACTGGCCGATGATTTCTGTCGATGAGGAGAAAAGCAATGGAGTTTAACTTTGTAACTGATGAGAGTAGTTTTAGTACAAATAAAAACGATATTTTATGACAATAATAATAATAATATACGGCAAAAAAAAGGCCGGAAAGCCAAGCAAAGAAAGGAAAGGAAAGTGTAGGACGGCGCTCATAAACTTAGTTTGAAAAGTATAATTCATTGAAAATTTGTTGACCGTATTTTACCGTTGTTGACCGTTAGTTTTGCTGTACTTGCCCACTTTTGCATAATCTAATTAGGGCAATATAATTAAGACTAAGAAATATTACTTTAGTCCAAGCTGACTGAGCTTAACAGATAAGTCAGCTAAGACTGGTTCCAAGGATAGTTCGACCCTTCTCGGCAAGGGTCCTGTTCAGGCTCGAGATAGAAAAACAAAACTGCGATCTAATGCCAAGCTGACTGCAGGTTATTTATTAAATATCATTCATCTATCATAGCCTGTGTTCTTAGTCGATTATTTGCTAACCTTTATTTTTCGAATCCCAAATGCTACGCTGTTCCTGTCAAATGTTGCCAAAATATTCGATTAACGCAACGACCTCAACTTTTTAATAGATAGATAGATTAGTGTATTTCAAAAGCCCACGGGCCATATACACAAACAAACAAAAACAAAAATATAACTTAAACAATCAGACTCCTTCTTAGCTCTAATGATTTATCTATGTACACGCCCACTCGAGTAATAACGGTAGGGTTACTATTGCTCAAAATTTCCGGAAGTGATAAAATCACACCCTCTAGATAAATTTTCCTTAAATCAGAAAGTTTCGGGCATCTACTGAGAAAATGGTCAAAATTTTCTTCCTCCTTCTCACAAAGTGGGCAAGCATACCTCCCATCAGGAACCACACTACCTCTGTCATATTTGTTTGGAAACTGTACAAAACGGAGTGCTTCCTTGTTTAGATATACATATTCATTGGCATCTTAATATATCAAGGGAAAACCTATGATTCACACTTGGAGGCTAATTTTGCTTTTCGTATCGCAGCAAGTATATTTTCTTAGAGCCAATTTGTGTTTCTATTTTTAAATTGGCAGTTGGAAATGGCTTTTTGCCCCAGTATGGTAATCACAGCCACGCTTCCTGTATCAGCACGTGACTCGCTATTTCTATGACCCCCACATTGGTTCTCATCGTTGTTCAGGCACTCGTTTCTTGCCAGTACCAAGGAAGATTAAAGAACCCCTCGCCAGAGGCGTTACTAGCCAAAATGTGGGGGGGGGGGGGGACGAGGCATTTACCGACTGGCTGGTATTTTTTACCGACTTTTTAAAATGAATAAACAATAAAAATGACATTAAAAAAAAAAAATCAACCGATTTTCCGAATCCACTGATTTTCAGAAAAACCGACTATTTTGACGAAAATCGACCAATTTTCAGAAAAAAACGACTGTTTTCATGAAAAAAAAAAATCAACTGTTTTGACGAAAAATCGCGGCGCTTCGCGCCGACTCAGTTTTTTTTACAGACTGGCCAACGGCTTTGGGGGGGGGCATCCCCCCCCTCCCCCCAGTCATGACGCCTCTGCCCCTCGCAATATTTACTCTTTGAGTTCCAACAAAGCCTTACGGCCTAATGCTTTAAATTTTATCTTGACCCGTCGAAAGAATTTTGAGTCATACTGGGTAGCACTGTACAAACATAATCTTGCAGTATTTGCTACTGGGATTAATCTTGTCTCTACTGAGATAAGATTACCTCTAATTCGGATTAATCTTATTCCAGTAGAGGTAAGATTAATCCCATTAGCAAATACTGTAGTTAACTTTAATCTTTACTCGGAGAAACTTTTTACAGTGAGGCTACACTGTGAAAAAATCTTGCAGTATTTGCTACCGGGATTAATCTTGTCTCTACTGAGATAAGATTATCTCTAATTCGGATTAATCTTGTCCCAGTAGAGATAAGATTAATCACAGTAGCAAATACGGCAGTTAACTTTAATCCTTACTCGGAGAAACTTTTTACAGTGAGGCTAGTGTTTTGCTTTTTTTACGCGTAGCTTTTTTCCATTCTTTCTTGCTTTGAAGTAAAGCAAGTGGCTAGGTCTCCACCTCAGTGAAGTTACACTAAAGTGACGTCTAAAGTCACTTGCACTTTCGTCTTAAGAGCTTACTTTTTTTCCAGCCCTAAAACTACACTGTAAAAAAAAATCTTGCAGTATTTGCTACTGGGATTAATCTTGTCTTTGTTGAGATAAGATTATCCCTAATTCGGATTAACTGTATCCGAATAGAGATAAGATTAATCCCAGTAGCAAATACTGCATCCTTATTCGGAGAAACTTTTTACAGTGTAACTCCTATTTTCAAACTTTTCATTGTTTCATCAAAACTTTTCCATATATTATAAGAAGATTTCTCCCTCTATATTTCCCTGTCTACAAACTTTTTTTATTCTTAATTATTTATTAATATCTCTTAATTTTTCACTCAATTCATTAATTTTACCTTCTTCAAGAAAGACTAGTCAAGCAGTCATTGCCCCGACTTGTATCATCAGCGACCTGCACTCCATCTAATGGCAAACTTGCAGACTACTGACGACCAGTCCAGTCTTATGGCACATGTCCGGACAGATGGCAAACGAACGTAGTAAGTGTTTAACGGCGCTGCCTATCTTAAGAAGGAAAAGATGTCAATGTTGTCTTGTTCACGAAATCCGAACTTTGCTTTTCGAATGTTGTTCTGTAGCTTTAAAGGACACCTGAATGAAGAGTACCAAGTATCATCCCTATCTGTATGACTTCCGTTAACATTGCCTGCAGAAAACCCAATCCAAATACGAAATAGTGTTTCCAAGCTATGATTTTTGCTCCATTTTCCATCTGTCCTTATTTCAGCACTGAATAATTTCAGAAATGAATACATGTCTCCAATCAACCCTTCTTGTCGAACATTCTTTAAGCAGTTAAGCCCAGACGTATATACAGAAGAAATTCCAAGACGATCCGGCCAGCGCCGTACAAGATTTGAAGGAATTGCGCTTTTTGTCTTAGAGTCTGCATGTGCAAACCTCCAGAAACGAACACCCCTATTTTGAAAACGTCACGCTCAGGAGAAGAATGATCTCCGTGGCCATGTCAGTAAATGCATTCTCCATGGTGTGTTCAAGTATGGTTTCATTGTTCAGGTGTCCTTTAAGTAAACATTCCGATCGGTTGTTCATTGAGATATAGTCCAGTCATAAGGCAAAGAAAGAAAGCATCCCCACATACGAAACAAAGCGCATATCAAAATCAGTAAAATAAAACACAGCAAAAGGGCCGAGGGCCACTCTAAGATTTGCTTTCTAATGTTTTTTTTTTCTTCCTTTGTGTACATGCGTCATGAAAGGCCGAGGTTAATGTGCAAGGCCGTATCCAGGGGGGGGGGTTGACCCCCCCCCCCCCCCGAAACATGCAAAAATAATCATTTTTATAGCCTTATCCCTCTGATCTATGTCTTTTTTGTACTTTCTTGTCCGACCCACAGGACCCCCCCCCCCCCCCCCCCCCCGAAAGGCAAACCCCCCACCACCACCACCCCTCGAAATAAATTCCTGGATACGGGCCTGTTAATGGGGATTTCAATCAGTCAGTTTATTTTATAGTAGTAGTGAATGAACTGAAAATAAAAACGCTCCTCAAGCGAGACTTGAACCCGCAAGCTTCAGCTCTATAAATCTTACGGAGCTACTGACATTTTGTCACGGCTGCAAGAATTACACACTGATTTCGGTCAGAAATACAGTTTACGTCTGTTGCCGCATCACCGGCTGATTAGACTTTTTTTTTTATTGATAGTTGGAGGCCTATAGTATGTTCGCCTGTTGTTTTCCTGTTGTCTTTAGTTCTTTTCTTTTTGCGGCAACAAAGCTCAAGTCCTTGGGACTTTCTTTTTGCTGCAATAAGATATTAGTAATGTTATTTCATTTTATTTCCACTGTTTTGGTTTTCGGTTTGGTTTTCTATTTATCTACACTACACTCTCTTTTGTTGCAAAACATTTTGTGGGTTTTAAACACACTTACTTACTTACTTAGTTATTTGTATACTGATGCTCGTGAGTTAACCATGGAGCTTGCAGTCACCATTTACGGGCTACAAGACCCGCTTTTGTTCGCAAGCCCCTCGGTAACTCAATTCTCTATATAACTAAGTCCAAAACATGCCAGCGATCCTCAAGAATCCTCAAGAATCCTCAGCCTATAGCGAAAATGGTGAAATGGTTAAAGTGAGTAAAAAGCTGAGCAATTGCCCGAAGGTCTAAGCGCGATATGTGTATTATCCGTCTTCATCGTACTTGCGGGGCAATCCCCCCATTGTAGAAGGTCTTTGGGGGTTAGTCCAGGTCTGAAAAAGGACTGTGAAGTACTAGAAAAAGTACAGAGAAGGGCCACCAAATTAGTTCACGGTCTAGAAGACAAGTCCTACAGCCAGAGACTTCAAGAGCTCAACCTACCAAGCCTTACCTACAGAGGAAGCAGAGGAGATGCAATCCAAACGTTCAAAATACTTGACAAACAAGTAAGATCTCAACTTTTCAACTTCAGTACATCAGTAAGGAATAGAGGGGGGAAAGAAGATCAGCAAGCCATCCACTAGTACCCAAGCTAGAAACCAGTTCAAACTCGAGTGATGAGCAACTGGAACTCCCAGTCCAAGGATACTGTCAACGCAGAAACAGTAGATGCTTTCAAAGTTAAGTTGGACAAGGAATGGTCGTCAAAAGTCTGGAAGTACGAATGGGATACAGCGGAGTCAGCAACCAGACATTAGCTGTCTATAAACCAATCAGGAAATTCAAACAAAAAATTATCACACCACCAGCGACTCTACAGGAGCATTGGCACCTTTGCCGCTGGACAATGCGATTTAAGGTAATTTAAAGTTTAACTGAAAAGGGCAGAGATGGGACAGTCTTTTTACCCGTCACTAATTCACTTAAAGAGGCTTGAAGACCCGATGAAAAGACGTTACTTCGTCGCTCCGCTATTCACGAATAATCAGTTTTCAAATAGTGGAATTTCCCTGTCAGATTTGTGGTATACCTACTTCGTATGCTTGACGGAAAAGATTTATGAAATTTTTTCGTTCCGGCACTAAGCAATCTTCACCAAGCTTCTCACCGCCCACTTAAAAGTCGCGTTTGTGTTCAGATTCAAATATTCCGCGTCATAGTAGAATTTGCGCTGTTGACAGCCGTAAATATTCTGAGCCTCAGTACTAGAGCAGATAGTGGAAAATACTAAAATCCTTTAGCAGAATCCAAATAATTCAGTGTACTCAACTAAATGATACGAAAATAAGTATGTTTTTCAGTTAAACTTTAAGGAGTGAACTGGATGAAAACTTATGCGGAAGACTATGGATAATGGCCACGGGGTTTTTTATTCTTCCTATTTCAGGAAGTTGTGCGAGTTTTCCTAAGGACGCCTCGCAGTATTTACTGTTTATGTCCCAATATTCTAAGATAGTTGAATACTTTACATACCAGGCTCTGCTTTTTAAGTTTAACTGAAAAGCCAACATGTGGATGTCATTTAACTGAATACACTAAATTATTAGGATTCTGCATAGTGATTTTTTTTTCCTATCTGCTCTAGTTATGACGTTCAGAATATCTGCGGCCGTATATCAGCGTAAATTCTACTATGACGCGGAAAATTTTGAAATTTTAATCTCAACACAACGCGTTTTTGGGATCCCAAAACGTAAGTGGAGGGATACCTATGACATCGCAAAAGTTGTCCGTCTGTCCGTCCGTCCGTCTGTCCGTCCGTCTGTAAGCACGATAACTCTCGAAGGGAATGAGATATTTTGATGAAACTTGGTGTGAGGGTTCGTTGGGTCGTCGGACCAGTCAAGTTCGTAGATGGGCTTTGTAGCTGTACATTTAGGGGTGGGGGAGGGGATTCAAATTAAGGGACAAACAAAATATTTTGAAACAGCTAATGTGATAGTCGATTATGGGGTAAGAAGACATGCTGAACACGATGGTGAAAACCATTTTGTCATCGGACAAGTAGTTCGCCCGGAATCCGGCCAAAACCGGAAAGTTTGTTGAAAGTAAAAGTTTTATTTGAAGTTGATTAGATGTTCGATTTAGGGGTAGGAAGACATGCTGAAGACGATTGTGAAAATTATTTTCTCGACGGACAAGTATTTCGCCCGGAATCCGGCCCAAACCGGAAAGTTTGTTGAAAGTAAAAGTTTTATTTGAAATTGATTAGATGTTCGATTTAGGGGTAGGAAGACATGCTGAAGACGATGGTGAAAACTATTTTCTCGACGGACAAGTATTTCGCCCGGAATCCGGCCCAAACCGGAAAGTTTGTTGAAAGTAAAAGTTTTATTTGAAGTTGATTAAATGTTCGATTTAGAGGTAGGAAGACATGCTGAAGACGATGGTGAAAACTATTTTCTCGACGGACAAGTATTTCGACCGGAATCCGGCCCAAACCGGAAAGTTTGTCAAAATTAAAAGTTTTATTTGGAGTTGATTAGATGTTCGATTTAGGGCAAGAAGACATGCTGAACACTTATGTGAAAACAAGTTTCTACCCGGACATGTAGTTCGTCCGGAATCCGGCCAAAACCGGAAAACTGTTGGAAGTCAAAGTTTTATTTCTAGTTGATTAGATAAGCGATTTAGGGGTAAGAAGAGATGCTGAGTCCCTGTATGACAATCGTATTTTACCCGGACATATAGTTCGACCGGAATCCGGCTGGAATCGGAAAATTTGTTATAAGCTAAATTTCTATTTGAAGTTGATTAGATGTTCATTACTGGGGAAAGAAGATACCCTGATTTCGTGTTTGAGCTTTCTTTTTTCGCCGGACAAGTAGTTCTGGAGTTCGGCCGGAACCGGGAAATTGGCAGAAGTGGCAGGAAGTTTTCGTCAAAACAGATATGACTTATAGGGGTAAACACACATGCTGAATCCAAATCCGAACTTGGTTTTCTCAGGTGGTTAGCTATTTGGCCTTAATCTGTTTCTGAATTTTAATTGTAAAAATGTTCAAGGAGTCTGGCGAAGACTGGATCTGGCTAAGACAAGACACAGTTGTCTGGATCAGATATTGAATTTTTGGGATCCCATCGAAACCTTTGGTCTTGTTTCAATGGGCAGTGGTGAGATTGGTGAAGATTGCTTAGTGCGTGAACTAAAAAAAAATCATAAATCTTTCTCGTAAGGCATACAACAAAATACAAGCACATAGAGGTAGCCTACCACAAATCACACGGAAATTCCACTATTTTAAAGTCGATTAGTCGTGAATAGCGGAACAACGAAGTAACGTATTTTCAGTGTGCCTTCAAGCCGGGTATAGGCGAGAACCCCCCCCGGCGAAAACCTAAAGCTAAATATCAAAAGTCAAGCTTAATGTTTTGGATTCGTCTTAAATTAAAGGTTTCGGGGGTTTTTGGTACCGGGGGGTTTTTGTTCGGGGGGTTTTGATACCGGGGGGATTTGGCCGGGGGGGTTTCGCCGGGGGGGGGGGGGGGTTAGCCGGAACCTCTTCAAGCCAATTTAATTGAATAAGCGGTGGACAACTAGATTGTTCTATCCCAGCCCTTTTCGGGTAAACTTTAACAAATTACCCTCGGCTTTGGCTGTTCTAACCCTTTCTTCTGTCCCATTGACTTACAGCAAAAACACGGACAAATAGCTTATCTGCCGCGTCAGCTTCTCTCACACAATCGTCGGGAGCATGATAGGCATCGAAAAGAGCAAAGCAAGGAAAGCGTGAATCAGTGAGTAGGGGGGGGGGGGGTAATAATGTGCCATATGAAAATTCAGGTCTACGGGTTTAAGAATTGATGGAGCAATTACGGAAGTAGGCTACATTGGCATGTTTTTTTTCTGTCCGTTTATGTTACAGAAAATTTGTGTTTTTTTCCTTTGTTTTTTTTTCGTAAAACATATGCAGTTTGGCTTATAACAAAAATACACTAAAACTAAAAAGGCAGTAACGGAAGTATTATGTAATAGTTCTGGACAACATCCAAAGTCTTGTGAGTTCAAATTGCAATTAAACTTCCAACAGGGAATATCCGTTTATGATAAGTTGTCTGCTCAAGCATATCAAAGTTTGTTCTATTGATTTTTATCTACATAGTACAAGTATTTATAGATTTCTGTCTAGTCTTTTTGCAAATAGTAAAATTGTTTTTCTCGTATCCACTTTTCTTTCATTCTTTTTTTTACTCGACTATCTTCCTATTGTTTATTTGCAAAGGGTTCCGAATATATATTATTCTTATTTATATAAAGCTAGCATAAAGAAGCAACGTACGATCAGCATTTTATTTCACAAAAGTGCTGAGATTATCACAGTCATTGTTTGCAATGAATATCTGAACTCCAGTAACTTTCTAAATTATCATACACTTTTGACTCCGGTTTGTTATAATTTAAAGCTTCACAGATTCGGCAATAATGAAAGTTCGGCACACCAAAATATCCATGCTCGTTTAACAATTTGTAACTTTTTCGCCACTTAAAGTAGGAATTAAATAACTCATCACTAGCGTCCACCTTTAGTATATGTTCTGCCAATCTGGCGGGAGTTTCAAAATCATCCACGTGGATGTACGAGTCTGGTGGGGCGAAAAGAGCATACTCATCTCTCGATGGACCCATCACTATTGGTACCATATTCTTATCGAACGAATTAAACCAGAACTTTTCCGTTATATAACCGTCACAGTTAGCACTTTCGAAGGCTAAATAGAACTTGTACTGTCGCAGTAATGGGCAATCTGCGCCAAACATTTTTGTGCCAATTGTGCAATTTTGGGGGCCACACCTTCCATAGATATCAACAGATATGAACTCTTTCAAATCCTGTATATAATTCCAACGGTCATTTTTCCCAATACAGTCCGAAGCGTATATCGCTACCGTCTTCTTTTTGTTAACCGCAAAGTTTCCCGGTAAATCGAGCATAATTTTTTCATTGTCTGGGAGGGGTACTGTACGCCCATAGGGTACTGGGATATCGGCGTCATAGCGGTAGGTCATTGACCAGTTGAATACCTTATTATAATCGCCCATGGTGTATTTTCTTGTAAGTAGAAACGTGTGAAACGGGTTTTCGTCCGTAAGAAATACCCAGCGCTGATGCGGTGAGCGATATTTTGGGAGGGATTCAGGACCAGTTGTTCTGTGCAGGTGGAAGAGGACAGCGTCGGATCCTGGGAGCTTTGTTTCGTCGCCTTGGTCGTACTGAATTTTGCAGTTCTTAACGGAGCAAGCTTCGAACGGATCGTGGGATTGGGTACTGAACCACTTCAACAAACGTCTTTCTAGGTACGACCCGAACTGCCATACCGTTATTACAAACTCTCGATCCGCCTCTTTCTGGGAAAAGTCTCCCAAATACATTCGTCTTCCAAGGCTGGAAAGCTTTCCGATCATTTCCTCTGGCCAGGTCTTGCGGAATTCCCATAAATCTGGGACAGACTGAGTCTCTTCTCTCTGGGCTTCCTGCTCGCGGACTTGTTCCTGAACCTCCTGTCGTGAATTCACTGAAATGTGAGGCTCTCCGCCATCTTGTTTTATGACGTTCACGGAAGTTTCTTGTTTTACGTAGACGACTTGATTTTTGACCAGTGACGTCACAGCGAAATAATTAAGGAATAAAATAAGTAGGATGGCTTGAATGCTTAAGAGGACACGGCAGAACGCCTCTGGGCGGGTTAGCTGTCGGAGGAGGAGCTTCCCGTTTATTTTCTTGATCTGAAACAGAAGAGGAAATTTAAGTACATATCTTGAAGTTTAACTGAAAAGACTTACCTTTACATCAGATGCTTGAATACACTGAACTATTTAGTATTTTTTCACCCGGTGCTCCAGTATTATCGTTAAAGGACCTCTCTTACCTATAATACTATTTCCATAATCACTCCGTATATTTCTAAGCCCGGAGATCTCAATTTCGTATGGTACAGTCTAACCCCTCTAACAAAACCAAGCTGGTTTTCTCACTTGCCGTGTTTTGCTACCTTCGATGTGTATCACGCTGTCGACGGTTGTCTGTGAGAAATATGTAAACTGTTTCCCTGTTTTCGCTACAAGTCAACGGGTCTCGGAAAAGGCTTAAAACAGCCAAAACCGTGGGTTATTCGTTGAAAGCACAGCATAAGTTTAAAGTATTTAAATATTTTAAATACTGTAAGTTGAAGAGTAAATACCACAAGGGGTCCTTTAAGAGTATGCATAAGGCTTTTTTCCGCGACAATCCCGGATTGTAATCCTACATAACTGATTCATCAGAGAAACAGCGAATCGACAATCCAAGATTGTACAAACGACGATCCGACGACCTTGCTCCGTTGCAAGACTCTCGAATCGACAATCCGAGCACGAATCCGGTGTCAGATTGTCACAGAAAACGATTTTTGGACAATCCGGATTGTGAATCGTCATCTGGATTGTCACGGAAAAACGCCTCTACACGCTGCTTGCATGACAACCCAAAAATTCATCTAGACTCGGAAAATTTGAACTTCAACAAAGGACTGCATTTCCAGCGCTAAAGATGCTGATATCGGCACATTCACGCCTGTATAAAGTAGGAAATGATGATAATATATTTCTTGCAAGGAATCTGACATTTTGTTTCTATTTTTCGGCAATGGCTTGCTTTAATCATTAGTTGCTAAATATTTCAAATGAAGAGCAGCAAATCCGAAATGACAAGTTTCATTCACATGAAATCGATAATGATGATGATTTTATTTTATGACCCGTCAGAACAAACACAAGGCACAAAAACGAAGTAAATAATAAGGAAAAAAGAGAAAAAGAAAGGAAAACACGAAAGAGAATAACTTACAAAATACAGAGTATAACTTTTACCATACAACTAAACCAAGAGGGTTTTCAGTCGTGATCAATATTTTGGCTATAAGTTTCTATTTGTTTCTCCACTGCTGCTAGTGGATCACTAATTTGATACCGACTGGAAATTTTAGAGTTTCTCGTCTAAGGGGGAGGCGCAATATATATTTGGCAAACGATATCTGTGGCTAACGAACAAACGAAGTAATTTTCACCGGGTTTTCAGTCCTATTTAAGTGAATAAGTGATGTGTTACTGACTGTCAGATCTTAGCCCTATTCGGTTAAACTTTAAAGTATAACTCTTGGGAAATTACTTTTTAAATTACTATTTTTTATTTTTTTCATTGTTTTTCGACAGTATCTGTACTGGACCCGGGAAATTAATGATTTTCTTGTTGGAGCTTGTCGACTCTGTTCGGACTTCCCACTTTCCGCAGCAGAGGTTCCACGCACAATATTTGAAAACTATGCGCACCATGGTTAAAAATGAGATAATCCATGATCCAACCAAAAGAAAAATAGTCCGAAAGAGAAAATAGATCTGTTGGCCTAGCAAGTCTTCCAAGTGAAAAACAAAACTCTGAAGCTTGTCAGGCCTTTATTTTTGATAGAGTTATTGGCAGACCTTGAAACGCTCAATGAAGTCGATGTTTTTCTTCTCTTCAATGTTTTTCTTCTCTCCAGTTCAAACCCTGAAATAATTGTAAGTGCAGAGTATAGTATTGTTAATGTTTATGTATTATATAAAGTAAGAATAAAAAAACCTTGAACCTTTAAAAAAAAAAAAAAAAGTCTTCGATATTACGTAATATATAAATTATTGGCATATAGCGTTAAAAAGTCGTAGGTGCAAAATGAAACAGTGGCGAAGGACGGACATTCCTTATACTTATAACTGCAAAGCACAATATAAAAGTCTGAATAACTAAGATGGGCCCTTTAAGTTTAACTGAAAAGCCAACTTATTTTTGTGTCATTTAATTAAATACACTGAATTGTTTGGATTCTGCAAAGGGATTTTTTTATTTTCCACTATCTGCTCTAGTCATGACGTTCAGAATATCTACGGCCGTCCCCACAGCGCAAATTCTACTATGACGCGGGAAATTTTAATCTCAACACAAACGCGGCTTTTCAGTGGGCAGTTGTGAGTTTGGTGGAGATAAGATTGGTGTAGTGCCTGAACAAAACAAAAATCATAAATCTTTCTCGTAAGGCATACAACAAAAATACAAGCACATAGAGGCACCACAAATGTGTAAAGGGATTTTTTTTTGTCCACTATCTGTTCCAGTTATGACGTTCAAAATATATACGGCCGTCCCCACATCGTAAATTCTACCATGACACGGAAAATTTTGAACTTTTAATCTCAACCCAAACGCGGCTTTTCATTGGACACGGGTGAGATTGGTGTAGTGCCTGAACCAAAAAAAATCATAAATCTTTCTCCTAAGGCATGCAACAAAAATACAAGCGTATAGAGGTACCACAAATACAAGGAAATTCCACTATTTTGAAATCGATTATTCGTGAATAGCGGAACGACGAAATAACGCATTTTCAGCGGGTCTTCAAGACAAATTAAGTGAATTAGTGATGGGTAACTAGACTTTCCTACCCCTGCCATTTTCGGTTAAACTTTAAAACCAACTCCTCTCTGCACATCGTGATCCCGCAAAAACTCCACATAGATTCAATTCCTTCAGGTTGCTATCGCAAATGGCTACCCCTGTTCTCACCACCTGGATGCGATCCTTAATTTCCTTCTGGAAATAACTGGGGAAAGATCAGATGGAAAGATCACAGGGGAAACAAATAATGAAGGAAAAGTTTGTTTGAAAGTAAAACCACTCCTTGCTTACATGCGGTAGTCAAAGAGGTGCGTATCATCACAAGTGAGAATTTGCAGTTTATGTCATGCGCGGTTTTGACAGTCGCGGTTTTTGCACGTCGACACGGTTTTGACTGTCCGAACTTTTGCTCACGTGGTAGTGACCGTCACATTTTTTCAAGTTGCGAATGGTTACTTTCGCGGTTTTATTTATTTATTTATTTATTTAATCTAATAAAACGGCCAGCTTGGGCCATACTAAACAACTAACAATAATATTAACAACTAACAATGGGTGTGGGCAAAAATATAAAAACAACAAGCTACCCAACATCAAATGCTGAATACAGCTCACGGTTCCATGCCATCCACACAGGTAAGGATAGCCGCATGTTTGGGCCCGAGAGAATCACAAGGAGTGGATTACTGGACGAAGGATCCGGGTCTGGAGAGAGAAGATAGACCGACGCCTGAGTTCCCCAAAAGAAGGAAGACCCTCACCGACAAACATCCCGGAACAGAAGCACTACAGTTCCAAGGTAGACCATGTAGCCACCGGAATGAATTGTTATAAAGAACCCTAAAAGTATTCTTGCATTTCACAGATGCAGAGTGGGTTAGTGACAAACAATACAGTGGAGTACAGTAAGCCCTGAAAAGGAAAGTTTTAACTGAAGAATCACTAACTAGAGAACTTTCTAATAAGTTAAGGTTTTGACCGTCGGGATTTTTGCACGCCATGGTATTTACCTGTCGTTGTTCTGACCGTTGCGGTTTTGGTTCGTTGCAATTTTTCCTGTTGCGGTATTGACTTAAGCGGACCGTCGATATGTAGTCACGTCGCGTTTTTTCCGCGCCGTCGTTTTTATAGATTTTGTACTTTTCAGCTTTTGGACCGTCGGGGTTTTTGTTGTGGATTTTACTTGTCGCGGTTTTGACCGCGAGGTAATTTTTTGCTTTCGCGGTACTGACCAGTGGCGGTTTTCGTTCGTTGCAGTTACCTTTCGCTGTATTGACTCTCGCGGTTTTGACCGCTGATGTTTTTTTATGTCCCGGTTTTTGCTCGTCGCATACTTTTTAGATTATGAACTTTCTAGCTTTTTGACCGTCCGGATTTACATCGTGGATTTTACTTGTCGCAGTTTTGACCGCGAGGGAATTTTTGTTTCTGCGGTACTGACCGTCGCGGTTTTGGTTCGTTGCAGTTTTTTCCTGTCGCGGTATTGACTTCAGCGGTTTTGACCGCTGATGTTTTTTTATGTCCCGGTTTTTGCTCGTCGCATTTTTTTTTAGATTTTGAACTTTCAAGCTTTTTGACCGTCGGGATTTACATCGTGGATTTTACTTGTCGCAGTTTTGACCGCGAGGTAATTTTCCCAGTTTTGACCGCGAGGTAATTTTTGTTTCTGCGGTACTGACCGTCGCGGTTTTGCTTCGTTGCAGTTTTTTCCTGTCGCGGTATTGACTTCAGCGGTTTTGACCGCTGATGTTTTTTTATGTCCCGGTTTTTGCTCGTCGCATTTTTTTTTAGATTTTGAACTTTCAAGCTTTTTGACCGTCGGGATTTACATCGTGGATTTTACTTGTCGCAGTTTTGACCGCGAGGTAATTTTCCCAGTTTTGACCGCGAGGTAATTTTTGTTTCTGCGGTACTGACCGTCGCGGTTTTGCTTCGTTGCAGTTTTTTCCTGTCGCGGTATTGACTTCAGCGGTTTTGACCGCTGATGTTTTTTTATGTCCCGGTTTTTGCTCGTCGCATTTTTTTTTAGATTTTGAACTTTCAAGCTTTTTGACCGTCGGGATTTACATCGTGGATTTTACTTGTCGCAGTTTTGACCGCGAGGTAATTTTCCCAGTTTTGACCGCGAGGTAATTTTTGTTTCTGCGGTACTGACCGTCGCGGTTTTGCTTCGTTGCAGTTTTTTCCTGTCGCGGTATTGACTTCAGCGGTTTTGACCGCTGATGTTTTTTTATGTCCCGGTTTTTGCTCGTCGCATTTTTTTTAGATTTTGAACTTTCAAGCTTTTTGACCGACGGGATTTACATCGTGGATTTTACTTGTCGCAGTTTTGACCGCGAGGTAATTTTCCCAGTTTTGACCGCGAGGTAATTTTTGTTTCTGCGGTACTGACCGTCGCGGTTTTGGTTCGTTGCAGTTTTTTCCTGTCGCGGTATTGACTTCAGCGGTTTTGACCGCTGATGTTTTTTTATGTCCCGGTTTTTGCTCGTCGCATTCTTTTTAGATTTTGAACTTTCTAGCATCTTGACCGTCGGGATTTACATCATGGATTTTACTTGTCGCAGTTTCGACTGCGAGGTAATTTTCCCAGTTTTGACCGCGAGGTAATTTTTGTTTCTGTGGTACTGACCGTCGCGGCTTTGGTTCGATGCAGTTTTTTCCTGTCGCGGTATTGACTTCAGCGGTTTTGATCACCGAGGTTTGGTCACGTCGCAGTTTTTGCGCGTCGCGTTTTTTACGGATTTTGCAATTCTCAGCTTTTTACTCCTGGGAATTTTTGCATGTCGTGGATTTTACTTGTTTCGGTTTTGACTGCGAGGTTATTTTTTGCTTTTGCGGTACTGACCGTCGCGGTTTTTGTTGCGTGTAGTTTTTACCTGTCGCTGTATTGACTTTCGCCGATCTGACTGCCGAGGTTTTTCATGTCGCGGCTTTTGCGCCTCGCGATTTTTCTGGATTTTGCACGTTGAGACCTTTTGACCGTACGGATTTTTGCACGCGTGTTTTTTACCTGTCGCAGTTTTGACCGAGTTTTTCTTCTTTTTTTTTGTGCAACAGACTGTCGTGAGATTTTGCTCTTTGTACTTTTTACCAGTCGCTGTATTGACTTTCCCGGTTCGGAGTCGAAGTTTTTTCCCTTCGCGGTTTAGCGGTTTTTGCTCGTCGTAGTGCTTTCCGTCGGTGTTTTTTTCCTTCGCGGTACAGACCACCGTGTATTTTACATTGCTATTTAAACTCGTCGTGGTATTAACTTTTTCGACTTTTGCTGTTTTTTGTCCGTCTGGGTTTTTGCATTAGCGGTTTCGATCGTCCGGATTTTTGCGGGTCTTGCGGTTTACGTTCGCGTTCTTTGCAGATCGCTCTCTTTACCTGTCGTGGTATTTGCACATTAATGTTTTGACCGTCGGCGTTTTTGCTTTCGTGGTGTTTAAGGTTACTTCTTAGTAGAGTTGAGGTATGCTTATGTGAACGTTTGTTAGCAGTGGACTTTGCATTTTCATGCACTTGCTGTGTCTACAGCTTACTACCAATTAGCCAAAGTAGGTAATTAGGGGCCTCTGAAAACATCTGTATAGGTATTTTGGATCTTCATTTTACCATTTAGCCCAAAACTGCACTGTTCATATTAAAGTAACTGTTCACATAAGCATACCTCTGCTGTATTTAGTTGATAACGGTATCTCTGGGTGTGGATCTGCACTGCTTAATTAATAAAGAGCTTCAACTTACCATTTTAGTCAAAGAAACACCTCACGACATGACATTCAGGATTCGAGAAATCCAGCTCTATCACTGATTTGGATTTCAGAGTCCCGAAGCGAGTAAAACCTGTCCGTGTCCTTCGTTGATGGATGTACTGTTGGCAATACCCTGCGGACATCTAGCAGGACCTGCTCTCATGCGTGGCAGATCAAAAACAAATCTGCTTCCTCTGGTTTAAGCGTAAGCAACGCTGTGGTTTTACGCTTTGTAGATATACCAACACCAACCCCTTGAACGGTTGATTTTTGCTGCGGTATAGGCCGATTCCGGCCGATTCTGCCGATCTCTTGGGTAGCGTTCCAGTGAAGTTACAACTTACGATAATAAGAGGAGGGGCGAACGCCGTATTGTCATAGTTATCACGCTCTCTGGAACGAAAGTAATAACAACGCGAACATACGTCATCACTCTTATCCTGCAGAACCGATAGTTATTAGGCGTATTCTCGCCGTTCCCCGACGACTCCACTTGAGGAGTCCCCGCGTTTTTGTTTGTCCCGGGGACTCACTCCCTGTATTCTCGCGAGTCCGCACCGACAGGGAGTGCTCCGATTGTCATCACCGTCATCGAAAAGGACTCCCTTTCAGATTTGCAGGGGAATAAATTTTTGCTGGTGTTGGTGCAATGTAAAATTAATTAAAAACAATCAGAACAAACAAAACCCAAAATAAAGTGGATCCAGACTAATTTCATCAACTAAATATTTTTTGTTAGAACAAAATCCAATTTCCCGAGCATTCCCCGTGTTCTCGCTGCTTCTGTACGCGGAGTCCGCATGGAGTGACTCCCTCTATTCTCGCCATTCCCTTCGATTCCCCGAGGAGTCCTCGGGGAACGGCGAGAATACGCCTATTATCACTTATGATGCTCGCGACCATCATAAGTAAATTGTAACGATCGTAACAGTCGCGGAACGAAATTAATAAGTAGGAGGAGCCAATTTACTTATTACGGCGGGCTCTGGAACGAATAATAACGAGAATAGTAACGATCGTAACTAATAAGTAAGTAATAAGTAATTAGTAATTTATTTATAACCCGCCGTTTTCAGAAAGCGGAGTAAATTAAGAAAGTAAATAAAACACATAAACATACACAAAAAGACACTTAATTTCAATCGTCGGCCAGGAAGCAGTGTAGAAGGTCGTGCGCTGGTTGGGTTCTGTTGTCAATGATTTTTTATAGCGACGGAGAAACATCCAAAAGAGTAAGATAATAAGTGGCTGGAACGCTACCTTGGATTCGCTTTCCGAAAGCAAAGCGAGAATACTCTTGATGACTATCTCTCCTTGCCGATGCAAAATCTCCGACCTCTCCGCGTAACTAGCGGAAGAAAGGCAGAAATTGTGTCATAGCTGATCCCAAAGATCGCCGTGATTGTTTGACACAGGATTTGAGTCGTTGAGTTTGAGTCGTTACGGAGACGTGTAATCCTTCTTCCTGACGATCAATGGCGTGTTTTGGACTTACGGCGCATTCTCGTCGTTCCCCGAGGACTCCACTTGAGGAGTCCCTGCGTTTTTGTTTGTCCCGGGACTCACTCCCCGTATTCTCGCGAGTCCCCACGGACGGGGAATGCTCTGATTATCATCACCATCATCAAAAAGGACTCCCTTTCATATTCGGAGGGGAATAAATTTTTGTTGGTGTTGGTGCATGTGAAATCAATTAAAAAGAATCAGAATAAACGAAACCCAAAATATAGTGGATCCAGACTAGTTTTGTCAAATGCACATTTTTTTTAGAACAAATTTAGAAGCATTCCCCGTGTTCTCGTTGTTTTTCCAGGCGGAGTCCGCGTGGAGTGACTCCCTCTATTCTCGCCGTTCCCTTCGATTCCCCGAGGAGTCCTCGGGAAACGTCGAGAATACGCCTTTAGTCATATAGAGTATTCACCGAGCACAAGAACAAACGGAAAGCAGTTGCACCTTTACAACTTCTCGCTGACTTGCCGAAATCACTTTCCGCTCGCGAAGCGGATTGGCTTTCCAATGCTGGCGAGACCAGCTTTGGAAAGCGAATCGAGTTTTAGGGTCCATTTACACACTGCGTAAAATCCGAGCGTAGTTTGAAATCCGAGCGTATTTTACGCACGTTTTCAGCTTGAAAACATTTCTAGCAATACGGATGTATTTGAGAAATCCGTCCGTTTTGTATCTAAATACGTCCGTATTGCTAGAAATCTTTTCCAGCTCAAAACGTGGGTAAAATACTCTCCTATTTCAAAATAAGGCGCATAATTGCTCGCGGAGCTTTCCAGACACCCAGAATATCACTGTAATCAGTGTTTCCGGCCGGAGTTTCTGCTCTTTCATCATGCATCTGAAGCTTGCGGAGTGGAATTCTTGCTTGGATCCTTGGCACACACAGTGGCCCGTTGTCAGTTCTTTAATCCGGCCAGGAATCCTGATCGTATGTTCACACTATTTTCCATGTGGAATTGATGATAGGGCTGAACATTCCGACAGGGATGTCATGCCCGTAGGTATAGCTATCGAGGGTATGTAGTTGTAGGGATTGGACTTATATGGAATGAACTACAAGGGAAGTATTGACTCCCTAGGTTACCCCTGCTGGTGTTTTTGCCCACAGTAGATGTGTGATTAATACGACTCTACATCTACTACAAGATTGAAGCCAAGCTGACCAATCATTGCTGACTTTTCACAGGTTTATCCCAGGTTCCTTTTTCTAACTTGAGCCTAAAGAGGACCCTTGGCAAACACGGTCCTCCCGTTGTCCATGCGTCGGTTGTTTACCTCCATTTCTGTTGATCTGCATGCTGTTTTGAGGAAGGTTTGCCTGAAGGAACTGTCCAAGTTACTTGACCGAAGACTGGACTGGACAGCTTTCAAACAGAGGCGTCATTTCACTGAAACCTAAGAGGGGGGGGGGGGCACCGGTGCCGTCCCGCAAGCCCCGTCACTCAGCGGTGATTTGTATTTGACGGTGCAAAACGGATAAGCCAGCTATATTTTTTTAGAGTTATTTTTCGGCCCTTCTTGGCAAACGTCCTCTTCAGGCTCAAGCAGAGTAACATAGCACTAGAGTAGTGCCAAGACGTATGCTTTCCATGCTTTGTAGACGGGTCATACTCGTAGCACCGCCCACTACGCTCGCGGAATTTAACGCGAGACAAACTTGCGGGTTTATAAATTTCTAGTAAAACAAAAGTGCCGTCTGCAAACACCAAGGACAATGGACGTTCTACCATTCGTTTGCAATGTTCAGACAATGGAGTTACCGAGCCAGCGTTGGTGAACGGCTGAATGAGTTTCAGTAGGGACGTTCTCTATCGCTAGTGGTGCTAGTATCGCTGCCATTAGAGTGTGTGTCAATTTTGCCAAGTCTTGGTGCTACTCCCTAGTGTTAGTTTGCTCTGGGCTCAAGCTGGAAAATGAACTCGTGGAAAAAATAATTGTAGATTCTTCCTTAAAAGACCCTTCGCACTATTTACTTTTCAACTTCCATTAAAATATATGAGTACTTTAAAACTAGGCCGTGCTTCCAACAAACAACCCGCAGTTTTGGCGGTTTTAAGCCTTTTCCGAGACTCGTTGACATACAGCGAAAACAGGGAGACAGTTTACATAACCAGTTTTTTCTGATGGAAAAACTTCTCGCAGACAACCGTGGACAGAGTGGTACACATCGAAGGTAGCAAAAGGTGGCAAGTGAGAAAATCAGCGTGGTTTTGTTAGAGGGGTTAGAATGTACCATACTGAATTGGGTTCTCCGGGCTTAGAAGTATATGGAGTGATTATGGAAGTAGGTTGCATTAGTATTATAGGTAAGACAGGTCCTTTAAATATCTGATTTTCTGAACTTCTTCGGTGAAAATTGGTTGGGGTTAAAGCTGTTGCAGTGATTTCATTTTGGACACGGCTGCTGTTTTCGCTGTAGGCCTATCGATTGGGTCGTCGAAAGGGTAGAGATTCTTCTGCATTTTGGTTCTGGAATCACCTGTCTCTTCTTCTTCTTTCCAGGTAAGATGGACACTTGACGGCGGGATGTATGGGCGATTTAAAGTTCCGTACTTCGGTGATAGTTTTTATATACCGCATCATTTTATAAGTAGTGAACTGAAAGAGAAAAATGCTCCTCGGCCGGGATTCTTTACTTTCAGTTCACTACTTATAAAATGTTTCCATCTCAAGGGCGTCTTCCCCATTGAAATTGTGTATTTGGCTCTATTTAGTTTTCACCGTGATACCCCCCCCCCCTTGTGGGTCGGTATGTCTAAGTGGCTCCGACAATGGAGTCCTGGACTTCTAAATTGTATTCGAAAAAACTGTTTCTGGTTTATTGGTCACGGTACAAGTCCCTTGTGTAGAGTGCCATCTATGCATTATTATAAATTTCTGTGACATGGGGATGTGAACTGGTTAAATAGCCTTCGGGCGGGATCATTGTTCCTATGGCCAGCATCTACGAGACTAGTGTAGTGGTTTGCGAACTCTGTTCTCAAGTCCCTTGGTAGCTCAGTTGGTAGAGCGATTGCCTGTAAGCAGAGGGTCCTGTGTTCAAATCCCGGCTGAGGAGCACTTTTTTTCTTTTAGTTCACTACTTATAAAATGTTTCTATCTCAAGGCCGTCTTCCCCATTGAAATTATATATTTATTTGGTTCTATTTAGTTTTCACCACGAGACCCCGCCTTGTGGGTCTGTTATGTCTACGTGGCTCCGACAATGGAGTCCTAGACTTCTAAATTGTATTCTTAATAACTGTTTCTGGTTTATTGGTCAGGGTACAAGCAAGAACAAATAAGAGCAAGAACTGCTGTCTCCCTATCTCTGTCACACACCCAAGCTGAGTCGAGTCGACTCCCGACGCAAATGAGCGGAGGTGGATCTCACCCGGGACATCAAAAGTCGTTACCTCTACAGAGAAGGTGTAACGCAGTAAACCACTGATGAAGAAAAATCGAATGGAGGCAGCAGTGATAAGCCTGTTCACACTGGGGTGGGCGGGCGCTGAAACAGCGGTTGCCGGCTCATTGATTCAGACAAGGTTTCGGGGGTTGCCAAGAAAATTCCAAAGCAATTAAGAATATATCAAAATATACAGAAACTGCCAATTGATGCAAAGCAGATTTTACAGATGCGTCAAATTTAGTTAAAAGTACGACAAACTGTATATATATCTGTATTGAAAAACCCAAAGGCCGTATACAGGTAACATAAGATATAGGGTAGGCTAATGTAAATTGTATCTTTTCGGGGTCAACTCAATTAGGTGGTGTCAATATCCAGAACAAGAAGAGATATTCATTCCAGGTATTTGCTCTCATCTGAGAATATCAGATGAAAACAGGCAGATTCTATAAAAAAAGAAGGCCGTGTTTCAGGTTTAATAGGCTCAGTGGAAATGAACAAATATTACGCAGATGGAATAGGCGAAGGGAATAGGCTTCTACTCTGACAGACTAACCAGAAACAATTTTGAATTAAATTAAAAAAAAAAAACTAGGACTTCTATGTGGGTCCTAGACAAACTAGAAGCAATGTGGCAAGGTCTCAGTACGAAAACCAAAGACTTTATTTGATTTTAAAATACACCGTTGACATCGAATTATTTGTAAGTAGTGAACTACAAGACAAAGGAGATAGACCAACTTGAGGTGAACTTTCGTCTTTCGATTAACTACTGAATCGAAATCTAACTCACTAAATCGAAATGTATACAATTATACATTTCTCAAAAAAAGAAGAAACAAGACCAAAGGTTTCGATGGGATCCCAAAAATTCAATATCTGATCCAGACAACTGGGTCTTGTTTTAGCCAGATCCAGTCTTCGCCAGACTCCTTGAACATTTTTACAATTAAAATTCAGAAACAGATTAAGGCCAAATAAATCACCTGAGAAAACCAAGTTCAGATTTGGATTCAGCATGTGTGTTTACCCCTATAAGTCATATCTGTTTTGACGAAAACTTCCTGCCACTTCTGCCAATTTCCCGGTTCCGGCCGAACTCCAGAACTACTTGTCCGGCGAAAAAAGAAAGCTCAAAGACGAAATCAGGGTATCTTCTTTCCCCAGTAATGAACATCTAATCAACTTCAAATAAAAATTTAGCTTATAACAAATTTTCCGATTCCAGCCGGATTCCGGTCGAACTATATGTCCGGGTAAAATACGATTGTCACAGAGGGACTCAGCATCTCTTCTTACCCCTAAATCGCTTATCTAATCAACTAGAAATAAAACTTTGACTTCCAACAGTTTTCCGGTTTTGGCCGGATTCCGGACGAACTACATGTCCGGGTAGAAACTTGTTTTCACATAAGTGTTCAGCATGTCTTCTTGCCCTAAATCGAACATCCAATCAACTCCAAATTAAACTTTTAATTTTGACAAACTTTCCGGTTTGGGCCGGATTCCGGTCGAAATACTTGTCCGTCGAGAAAATAGTTTTCACCATCGTCTTCAGCATGTCTCCCTACCTCTAAAGAGAACATTTAATCAACTTCAAATAAAACTTTTACTTTCAACAAACTTTCCGGTTTGGGCCGGATTCCGGGCGAAATACTTGTCCATCGAGAAAATAGTTTTCACCATCGTCTTCAGCATGTCTTCCTACCCCTAAATCGAACATCTAATCAATTTCAAATAAAACTTTTACTTTCAACAAACTTTCCGGTTTGGGCCGGATTCCGGGCGAAATACTTGTCCGTCGAGAAAATAATTTTCACCATCGTCTTCAGCATGTCTTCCTACCCCTAAATCGAACATCTAATCAACTTCAAATAAAACTTTTACTTTCAACAAACTTTCCGGTTTTGGCCGGATTCCGGGCGAACTACTTGTCCGATAACAAAATGGTTTTCACCATCGTGTTCAGCATGTCTTCTTACCCCATAATCGACTATCACATTAGCTGTTTCAAAATATTTTGTTTGTCCCTTAATTTCAATCCCCTCCCCCACCCCTAAATGTAGAGCTACAAAGCCCATCTACGAACTTGACTGGTCCGACGACCCAACGAACCTTCTCACCAAGTTTCATCAAAATATCTCATTCCCTTCGAGAGTTATCGTGCTTACAGACGGACGGACGGACGGACGGACGGACGGACGGACAGACGGACAACTTTTGCGATGTCATAGGTATCCCTCCACTTACGTTTTGGGATCCCAAAAACATAAAATATACACTCACCTACTGGTATTATTTTGACTATTCCATGCTATTCTACCATTTCGGTAATTTCAGTAATCCTCGAAAGCCTTAATTACGTTACTCTTTGTTTACACTCGTCTGACAAACTTAATACTACAGACGTTGAAACTCAATGGGTCATGACTTCAGTGAGTGTGCTTCACATCCCGGTTTGCATTGTATGGTTCTCCCGAGAGACATAAAACGGAATGTCACAAGGGATTTCAATCTTCATATTGATGGTCATGGTATAACAAAAGCGATTATGAATGACCATCGTCAAGTTCGCTTTTTGTTTTTCGCGTCACTAATATTCACTAATCAGACGCCAGCGTCTACTCAAACAAAATCAACGCTGTTTCCTTCCGGTGTGAACAGGCCAGAACATCCGCCTCGCTAGTGGCTACGTTGTTTTCTTCGTCAAGTGTGTAACGGCGGAGAGTCGGAGACCAACGAGTATACACGAGCGACCAAGAAATGGCTCCACCTCCGCTCATTGTTGTCGGAACATTTTTAGTCGGTGGATTGACAAGAGACCATTGTTCTTACTCGTTATTTGTAAAGTGCCATCTATACCGTATTAATACGGTTTGTATTCCTTGGGCGGGGGGGGGGATACCGTAAAATGTAATTATCGGAAATATTCAATTCAATTCAATTTCTTTTATTTAACGGTTTTTGAAAACCATAAAAAACAAAACAAAAATAAAACACTCGAAACGAACAGTACACTAAACTAAATCAATCAGGTCGAACGGACTCCAGGTGGAACCTGGGTCACACGGGGTCACCCTGGGTCACACAAATAGAAACAGTAGACAAGAAACGTGCTTACCACATTCTGAAAACTAAACAAATTTCAAGAAACCAGTTTAAAGGTCGTGCCTCCTATTAGGAACTTGCTGCAGAGCGAAGCCACCGCAGCAGCTTATAACCACTGTGTATACAAACAAGAGCTACGAGCTCATATGGCACTTGTTACGAGTAGGTGGTACAAGAAAGTAGATGAGAATGTCACAAAATACCCCCTTCAACACCCCCCCCCCCCCTAGGATTAGACCTAGAAATAAGGTATCTAATTTCACACGAGCCTGAGCATTTCATTGCCTCGGATAATCTAGGGCAAATGTTTCACCATACCAATTTGATTCCCGGTATGCCTCGCCCTCAAACTTCCGTACCAGGGCCAAATCTGGTTCAGCCACATTTACAGATTATCGAAGGCATCTTCTCGTACCGGCTATCAATTTTCACTCAGGTCAAAACTTTTTTCGGGAAACCCCGGTACCCTCCCCCCCCCCCCCTTGTTCAGATCCGGTCCGGACCCTAAAACATGTCATCTAGGACACATGGTCCCTATTCTTTCCAAGTTTGATTCAAATCACTTCATCCGTTCGCCCCTACGCGAGCTAAAAAATTTCCATACCCCGCCCCCCCTCCAACTCCTCCCACTGTGGTTTTCACATCTCTAACATTTTCTCTTCTCGTCCTTCAAGCTTGACCCGAATCCGAACGGGTTCGGGTTTCCGCCTGATATTCCTCCTCTGCCGTTGCCGCATCTGGTCCGGACGCCAAATAAGAAACTAGGCAGCATAAACTCGGTATTGTCCAACTTGTATCCCAGTCAGCCCATTCGTTTGGTTTTTGACCATATCACAAAGTTTACGGCCATCCCCTCCCCCCCCCCCTCCAGCTACCCCAGTCATTGCCGGATGTGGTTCGGAGACATGTTTGACTATCTAGCTTGTTAGTTCTTATCACCCATAAAGTTTCACTTGAATCGGACCACCCTTCGCAAACTACGCAAGTCAATAATTTCCGGATTCCGCTTCCCTTAACTCCCCCCAAAATGGCCGGATCCAGGAACAGAAATTTCTCTGAGACATTGTGTGAGGTCTTTAAGTCAATTTAGTCGGCTCGCTAATATGCCTGCCTAGTTTCATTCTAGCACATATAGAAGTACCCTAGCTTGCGATCACCGGAATCCCCGGAAACCCCTCCGACTCCCCTAAAGAGCCCCGATCTGATGTGGCTCTGTCAAGGATCTATTTAAGGCTTTTGCTTGTTCTTCCCATCAAATTCCATCCCGATCCCTTGGCACTAGGCGTTTCACGAATATTCCCGTGTCCCCCTTTACCCCCCCCCCACAAGTATCGGATCTGGTCCGGGCTTGACATGGAACATCTGGGACGACACCTCTTTCCACTTGCCAAGTTTCATTCAAATCGGATCGCCAGTTCGACAGTTATGAATGCCACAAGATTCCGGACTCCCCACCCCTCCACTCCCCCCACGATGATCGGATCATGCAAACGACTATTGTCAAGTCAGTTTGTTCGAGTCCCTGATATGCCAGCCCAGTTGCATCGTCCTAGTACATCAGGAAGTACCGAACTCACGGATAATCAGAAATCCGGCAACCCCCCCACCCAATTCCCCCCATAGTGCCCCAATCCGGTCCGGCTATGTCAATGATGTATCTAGGACTTGTGCTTGCTCTTCCCACCAAGTTTCATCGTGATCCCTCCGCCCTAAGCGTTTCCCAAGATTTCCGGTTCTCTTCTCCAACTCCCCCCGAAGTCACCGATCCGGTCCGGATTTTATGTGGATCGTCTGAGACACGAGCTCTTTCCAGATACCAAGTTTCATTAAGATCCGATCACCCGTTCAAGAGATACAAATACGTCAAGATTCAAGATTCCCCCTCCAGCCACTCCCCCCACGATGATCGGATCATGCAAACGCCAATTGTCAAGTTGGTTTGTTCAAGTCCCTGATATGCCAGCCCAGTTGCATCGTCCTAGTGCATCAGGACGTAAGCCCTTCCGCAAAATGAAGACTACTACTAAAGGTGCCACATACAAAATTTTTAAAAGCATCTGTGTATGAGGGCTCCATTTTGGGATTCCTAACGACCCCCTGTCACCTAATGAAATACAAAAGCATCGAACCACAAATGAAAGCTATCAGACGACTTTTATCAAAAATCTAGAATTACAAATACATCTATTCAGAATACGTTTTACATTAACTTTAGAACTGAACTAAAAAAGAGGAGAAATCCTGAAAATAATGAGTTTATCGTAAGATCATGAGACTGAAAAAAAAATTAATGAGATTGGAAAAAAAAACATAAGATCTCATGTGAAATCATGACAAGTGGAAAAACTGGGCTGACCGTGATCAGGAACGCAAACAATCGTCAATTTGATTGCCAGCATGTATGTTCGGCAACAAGGTAGCATACCACATTAGGCTACTTATTCTCCACGATTGTAAAAATACCCGAAATGATACGACTCTTCCTTTTCACGACCCTATCTTCTGGGGAAACGAGGGTGGGTGGAGATACCTTTCTCCGCAGATGCTATAACGAGTTAAAAGGTAGAGGTAGCACTCTGTGTCCGACCTCCATCAGCTTCTGACTGAGTTTAACCTGCTCTGGGAATGTGATAGGTTGAGATACATTTTTTATTTTATCCTTTTTTGTGCCTGGTGTCCTGTGTTAAGAACGCTGTCGAGTATCTTGTATAATTGCCATGAAGTCATCACTTCATTTGCAGTTCCCGGGTGAATGATGATTGTCTCTAGATTGAAACAAACTAGTTCATAACCTGAAAGATTACATAACAGAGCCACGTGTGTACGTCAGCTGGTACCAAGTTTTTCCAATTTTCCACGTGGGTCTGGTTTTCTGTTCTTGCTGGTGTTTTGTTTCTTGGAAAATGACTGTTGAAGCTGTTTCTAGGGAGGCTGGTAGGTACTGCCTTCGTGCATAACTGGCCTTATGCCCTTCTTTCATTTTTTCAAGAGTTTTACGAAGCACTGTCATCTTTGTTGTAAAGCAAAACAAAAACAAACCCTACAAATTTGTAACACAATTTAGAGCTGTATTTGATTTGAGTCTTCCTTGTCTCGGTTCTTCCTATTGTTGTTGCCTTGTCACGGTTTAAACCCTGTTTTATTTAGCCTTGTCATGTGAATGACTCAGCGGCTCAGCGGACAAGCATTGCAAATAATACACAGTCGAGAAATCTGCCTGAGACTGGACGAAACTTGCTCTGAGAGTATGGCATCCTGTCTGATAGGGCACTGAAAATTGTCAGCCAACAGGACAAATAAACGGCATTAAGCAGACAAGGCAGTTAAAGGAAACGGGATTTGGCTGACAGGACTGAGATTTGACCGGGACAAGGCTGAATAGAATGCAGCTTAGAGTTTGAACATATTAGTTGCAGATACCATGGTATCTTTTACTGCTGTAACTGAATCTGCAGTTAGTTGTTTTTGCAGTTACTGTGGTATCTCATACACAATAAATATTCTTTGAGCCCAAGCTGACTTTGAAAATTTATTCAAACAATGTTTACAACGGATACGTCAGCTAGGATTCTTCATCAGCGATATTTCAGCCCTTCTTGGCAGTCTAGTACACTAGCCCCTTTTCAGGCACGGTGCTCAAACGTCTAGCACCATGCCTGGGTGCTAGACGTTTAAGCACTGTACCTTGGATTTCATGTATGGTGCATGGATTTCAGTATACAGTGCATACAGAAAAAACACAGTTTCTGTCATAACAACTGAGCACCAGCTCGGACAGGGCTGAAATTACTACCATGAATTAGAGAAATTAAAGACAATCCTTTATATATTTTTCACAACAAAAACGAAGGGGCTTGGCTGATGACAGATATGAAAAACCTCATTTCCTTTTCTACACAAGGGTTTTGCATGCAAAGTGTCCTGTGCCTCAGCTTTTTCTACCTAGCAGCCAACCAGAATATTGGCTCTTGGGAAATAGATAGGGAAAATACATGGAAAATAGATAGGGTGCTGTTAGGTTTTTCATCCCCATCATCATTAGAGCCCTTTTGTTTTTGTTGTGAAAAATATATAAAGGATTTCTCTAATTCATAGTGGTAATTTCAGCCCTGTCCGAGCCGGTGCTCAGTTGTGATGACAGACACTGTGTTTTTTCTGTATGCACTGTATACTGAAATCCATGCACCTTACATGAAATCCAAGGTACAGTACTTGAACGTCTAGCACCCAGGCATGGTGCTAGACGTTTGAGTACCGTGACTGAAATGGGGCTAGTGTACTAGACTGCTTCTTGGCAAGGGTCCTCGTCAGACTGTCGATCCTCTGGTTCAACTTCGGGGAAGGAAACAAACCTGTAATAAATAACTGAAGCTTCTACCGACTATAAATATCTTATTAAAGTAAATTATCTTCGAATACCACTAGATGAAAAAGCTACTCCTGAGATTTAATTTTTGACACAGACGCTGTTTTTGCTGCACGATTTGGGCGATGGCAGGAAAGGTTTTTTTCTGCATTTTGGTCAAGTTCGTTTTTTTTTTATTAATAAGGGGCTGAAAACTTAAATATTATTTTATTAATAACCTTGTTCTACGTTTCTATTATGGAGTATCTATTTCTTTGAATAATTACTGCACAGAAAAACTAGTGCTGAGATTCAATTTTTGACACAGCTGCTGTTTTTGCTGCACGATTGGGGCCACAGCAGTAAAAAGAAATTTCTGCATTTTGATCGAATTCGGTTTTGTTGTTAATAAGGGACTGAGGCTTAAATTTTCTTACCTTAATAACCCCGTTCCACATTTCTGGTAGGGAGTACTTGCCTGTATCTCGGTTAATGCCTGCTCCGTTTTTCTTTATCTCAACGGCTTCTCGAATGGTTTGACGGAGTCCGGTGCATGTTACAAGAATTTGGGCTTTTTCAAAATATAGTGAATGGGATGGGTTTTCAAAAATATGTTCTGCAAGTGCAGATTTGAAAGTATCCTATAGTTATGACGGTGTCCATTGGAGAGGCGTGGTTAATTTCTTGCTCATGCTCTGCAAGTCGTTTTCCGAAAGTTCTCTCTGTCCTTCCTACGTAACGAAAAAAAACCGATAAAGCAGAAGTCGATCAGAATGCAGAAAAAATGTTTCCTGCCGTCGCCCCAATCGTGCAGCCAAAACAGCAGCCGTGTCAAAAATTAAATTTCAGCACTAGTTTTTCCGTGCAGTAATTATTCAAAGTAATAGATACAGGCGAGTATTCCATAATAGAAACGAACGAGGTTATTAATAAAATAATATTTAAGTTTTCAGCCCCTTATTAATAAAAAAACCGAACTTGACCAAAATGCAGAAAAAAACCCTTCCTGTCATCGCCCCAATCGTGCAGCAAAACATCTGAGTCAAAAATTAATTCATATAGTGGTATTTGAAGATAATTTACTTTCATAAGATATTTATAGTCGTTGCTAGTGAAGGTTCAGGTTCCTGTCTTACCATTTGCTTCTTACCTCAATGTTGTTGGCCAGTCGGTAAAAATAGCCGTGTCGGCGCAAAACGCCGCTATTTTTCGTAAAAACAGTCGATTTTTGTCTTGGAAACATTCGATTTTCGTAAAAACAGTCGGTTTTTCGTTATATAAGTAAGAAAAAACGACTGTTTCCCCCAAAAAATTGACTGTTCTTACAAAAAATCGCGGCGCTTCGTGCCGAATCGGTTATTTTCTAACGACTGGTTGACAATATTTGGGGCAATACGTGACGCCCCTGATGACAGTCGTTTTTTCTTAAAATCAGTCTATTTTTCGTCAAAACAGTCATTTTTCGTAAAAATAGTATTTTTTGGTGAAAAAATAGTCAGTAAAAATGACCAGCCAGTCGGTAAATACCTTGCCCCCCCCCCCCAAGCCAAATATTCAAGCTAGTAACGCCCCTGTCATCAACCAAAGAATCCCAACCTAAAAAAAGAACGAAATGCAGGGGACATAGAAACCAATTCACCACAAGCCAGTTAACTAATCAATTATTTTGACCAATTAAACTATGTTCCAGGAGATGAGATTTACTGCCAAGTTTACAAGTGTAAATTACTTCAATTTACACTTTTGTATAAAATGATAATTTAAAAAGGGTCAAGCCGGAGACACAAGGTTGATTGACAAAAACCCGGTACAATAACAGAACAAACCTATTTGACGTTATATGTCAAATATAACAATAGTTATATTGTTATATAACTATTGCCCCCCCCAAACAATGGCTAGTAACGCCTCTGTATGGGAGTCATAACGTCCACGAGTGTGAGCCTGTATGTAGCACACATTGTTGTGTTTTTTTCAGAGGCAGTGTCAGAGAATCCAGAGAAACATGAAGTAGAAATAAATGGTAAGGAGACAGAGGAAGACAATAAAGCAGCAGAGGAAAAAGATAATGATGAATCAGAGGATAAGAAAGATGATGGAGATGTTGTCTTCATCCAAGATATGGGCTTCACAGTCAAAATTATCGCCCCGGGAGTTGAACCCTTTGATATACAGGTGAGCTTTTAGATGTATTCTTTCTTCTTGTATTAGTTGTGTTCTTGCAGATACCCATGGTAACAGGATGTGCAATTAGTTGTTTTTGCAGTTACCGTGGTATCTGATATACGGTTGCTCTGCAAAAATGACAATTGCCGGATATGAGCTTTTTGAAACCATCGAAAAAGAAATACTGATATCTACTTACATCTAGAGTGAAATAACAATCTTTCTATGAAGATTCTTGAAATGAATTTTTCAGATATGGCAATCAGTTATCACGGTCTGACCCTGCTATCTGAATGTCGGATACCACGATAACTGGCAAGATACCACAATAACTGTAAAAACACCTTTTGACCGTGGTATACTTTAGACTGTGGTATCACATACCATGGTATCTGCTATTGCTAATTTTTTCTAATTGTGAAATTGTATTCAGTATTAAATGTATGCTTATAAAATATGGAATAAGACTGTCTGATCAGAGAAATAAACAAAAAAATGACATAATTATTCAGTAGTTGCGTTTTTGCAGATACCATGGCATCTGATACCACGGTCTAAAGTAGTTTTTGCAGTTATCGTGGTATCTGAAAAACTCATCTCACTTTCATCAATTTTTGTCAAATTGGTGGGAAAGAATCTCAGTTATTTCTTTTAGGATGACTTCAAAAAAGTGCAATTTCGGCAATTGTCGTTTTTGCAGAGCAACTGTATATCAGATACCACAGTTACTGCAGAAACGACTAATTGGAGATACAGTTACCGTGGTAACAGATACCATGGTATCTGCAAAAACGCAACTAATGTCAGAATGCCAATTATTGAATAAAAAATAAAAAATGAGTAAAGACGAATAACAACCTAAGGAAAAATTATGTTAGAATTCGCTAAGATAGACATTTTCAGATTACTCAGCTGGGTTCTTATTCTAGGATACCCTTTTTTTTATGGCACTTGCCTTCCGGCCAAGTGCCATATACCGATCACATTTCCGTCGGTCGGTCGGTCGGTCGGTCGGTTAGTCCGGTGTTTGCGAGTTAGGGCACTTCCAGATACGCTAGGACGATGAAACTTGGCAGCCAAGTAGACCAAACTAACTTGGACATAGTCACTTGCTCGATCCGACCATCGTGGGGGGAGGTGGAGGTGGTGGAATCCGGAAAATAGGGACATGCATAACTTTCGAACGGGTGATTGGATCATAATGAAACTTGATATTTGGAAAGATCTCGTGTCTCAGATGTCTCATTTCAAGTCCGGACAGGATTCGATGAATCTGGGGGGGGGGGGAGTCGGAGGAGGAACCGGAATGAAACTCTCAGAGTGAAGCGATCGGGATGAAACTTGGGGGTAAGAACAAGCACAAGCTCTAGATACATCACTGACAGAACTGGACCAGATTCGGACACTGTGGGGGAGTTGGAGGGGGGTTCCGTGTGAAACTCTCAAAGTGGAGCGATCGGGATGAAACTTGGTGCAAAGGACAAGCACACGCTCCAGATACATCACTGACAGGACTGGACGGGACTCGGACACTGTGGGGGCAGGTGGAGGGGGGTTCCAGAATTCCGGCGATCCGTAGTTAATGTACTTCCAGGTGGGCTAGGACGATAAAACTTGGCAGGCACCTCAGGGACCCGACCAGATTAACTTGGAAATAGTTGCTTGCCCGATCTGACTATCGTGGGGGAGGGGGAGACGGCAGAATCCAGAAATTAGTAGCATGCATAACTTTCGAATGGATTATCGGATCTTAACGAAACTTGACATCTTGAAAGACCTCATGTCTCAGCATGTCCCATTTCAAGTCCGGACCGGATCCGATGAACTGGGGGGGGGGGGGGGGAGGGGGCGGAGGGGAGAACCGAACATCTAGAGACACGCATAGTGTGGAGCGATCAGGATGAAACTTGGTGGGAAGTACAGGCACAAATCCTAGGTGCATCAGTGACAGAATCGGACCGGATTTGGGTACCGAGGGGGGGGGGGGGGGGGGAGAGAGCTGCAGGGGGTGTCGAGAATTCCGGTGATCGTGAGTTAATGTACTTCCAGATGTGCTAGGACGACAAAACTATGCTGGGGCATTAGAAACTTGACATCATTGGGTTGGACATCGTCACTCTCCGATCCGACCATCCCTTAAAGAACTCATCTTAACCGCAAAGTACAAAAAAATACTTTTAAGCTTACTTTTTCATGATCGCCATGAGCACATGATCCTTCAAGGCTTTTGCTTATAAATTAATATTTATTCCAACAAAATTTTCAACGGATATGTCAGCTACGATTCTTCATCAGCGATATTTCGGCCCTTCTTGGCAAGGGTCCTCGTCAGGCTTTCAGTCCTCTTGTTCAACTTCGCGGAAAGAAACAAACCTGTAAGATTACCTGTAAGATTAGCAAGTTTGGCGCATCTTAACGGAAAAGGGGAAAAAAATACTTTTGACCGTCACTTCCATCTGACCCAGCCTTGCAAGGGCCATATGAGCTTCCAGCTCTTGTTTCTTTTAATCAACCAAATTTATTTCCAAATTGCTTAAAGCTAGAAGAGAAATAAAATATTTAGGAAATACACAGAAACGAAACAAATTAACTAATACACTTATAAGATAAAATCAGAAATAAATGACGGGATAAAACTATGTACAAATTGGGCAGAAGAACCGAACGACGGACCGACGCACGGACGACGGGAGGACCGCTTTTGGCGAGGGTCTTCTTTAGGCACAAGTTAGAAAATGAAACTGATAAACCTGTGAAATACTGCTAGATGGTCTGAAGGAATATTTACCCCAGATAAAAATTTGGACCAATGATTTTTTTTTGTTCGAAAAACTTTGTTTATGGAACTCCTTTTACATTCTAGGTTTCAAGCATGGAGCTTGTACAAGAAATACATCAGCTCCTTATGGACAGGGAGGACACATGCCACAGAACTTGTTTTTCACTACAACTAGATGGCGTCACTTTGGACAACTTTGTTGAGTTGAAAACTATTGAAGGCCTGAAAGATGGCTCTGTTATCAAAGTAGTTGAGGAACCCTATACAGTGAGAGAAGCAAGGATCCATTTGAGACATGTCAGGTAGGCTGGTTTTCGTTCATTGGTTGAAGTGTCTGGAAGCTTAGCTTATGCAGCGTTTACAAGTACAGGAAAACTTGAACAGAATCCGATCTTGGTGACAAGATTATGTTTACACGCAGAGGGAAAAAAATTAATTCTTCAAACGAGAAAATCTGACATAAATAAATTCACTATCCAATAAAAAAATGTTTTGAGAGCATTTATGACATCGTACTGATGATTGCTGCTCTCAAAAGCTAGCTAGCCTTTTTTTTTTTTACTTTTTACCAGCGCCGCCGTCAAGATTCCTTTCAAGTGGACCGGAACTCCTTTCATCATGAAAGGATTCCCGTCCAGTTAGACTTTTTTTTCTACTCGTCTTCACGAACGGAATCCTTTCGAGTCGACCAGAATTTCTTTCTACTCGACGGGATTTCTTGTCCGTGTAAACGCTACATTAGATAGATGGATATTTTGATTGGTACAATTCGTAGCGCCGAATTGGCCATATTCCTGTTCAGCGCTTCCAAGCGGACCAGTTTCTGTTAATCCCCCATGCCTCACGGTCATCACTTGGATCAGACATGGTAAAATAGATCCACAGGTTAGTAAGTGGAAAACCTGTCATGTGTGTCCCAGGTAATGGAGGTTTTGCATATGTTTCAGCAACAGAAAGTGAAACTGACCCACTACCCTTTGGATTCGACTTTTTACTATGTCTAACCATCACTTGTGGAGACATACTAAAAAGCCGAATCGATAGGGTAGTGGGTCACTTTCCCTTTCTGCTGCTATAACATATGTAAAACCTCCATTAACCTGGGACACAGATGACAGGTTTTCCACTCGCTAACCTGTGGATCTATTTTACCATGTCTGATCCAAGTGATGACCGTGAGGCATGGTGGGATTAACAGAAACTAGTCCGCTTGGAAGCGCTGAACAGGAATATGGCCAATTGGAACTAAAGGGCGATTCTGGCGGTCTGGAAAGCTCCGCGAGCTTATGCACCAGCTGTTCTTGCTACTTCGACTAAAAGTCGCTTCGCTTTCCAAAGCTGTTCTCGCGCTTCGCTAGTGAACGCCAGCACTTGGAAAGCGAATCCACTTGGCGAGTGGAAAGTGACTTCGACAAGTCAGCGAGAAGTTGTAAAGGTGCAACTGAAGTTCAGCGACTTTTTGCTTGTTCTCGCGCTTGGCAGATTCTCGCTTTTCTTTTCGGAAACCGAATCCAAGAGATCGCCAGAATCGCCCGTCAGCTCGTCTTTTCTTCGGGACAGAATTTTTGTTACCCTCAGTGGAAGTTGAGTTCACCAGTTCATTCAGGGGTCCATGTGGTGTTCTTATTATTATTATTACAATATAAAAGGTGCAAGTCTACAACATTCTGTGAAAATTATCTATGTAATTGGTTATTTTCGGTTTGTGTGCGATGACCCCTCGCGGTAAGTAATATCTCATAAAATCATAGCTGCGTAAAATGAATTGTTTCGGGAGAAGGGAAAGTCGAGCTAAAAAGATCATGGAAAAATTGAAAATTACGATTATTTCCCAAAGTAAAATCCAGATTCATCTTAACGTAATACCACACCGGATATTCCGTTATTTCTTTTAGTTCGAGTGCCAACATACAAATTAAGTCATATACCAACAACCATTTGAACCGTTTTCACACTATGCCCTCCCAATTAAGGCATCACTAAGTCAATTCCATTCCATTAGTATTGTCCAGGTCGTCAAGTAAATTTAGTGGAGTGTTATTTATGAAAAGTCATATCTTGCGAACCATGATAGGTATCAATGGCATGACTGGTATCAACTTGGTACACCTGTTGGCATCTGAGTCTAGTTGTGCCTTTGGGGTCCCCCCCCCTCCCCCCACACCCATTCGGTTCAAGTGCATTTGAACCCAGAGTGTTGAGCGAAGGGGGTTCATAACCCTTGTCAAGTTGAAACATGTTACACTTGTTGGCGTTGGGGTCTAGTTGTGCCTTTTGGGGTCCCCATGCCCACCGGGTTCAGGGACAGTTTTATTCTGCCTAGATTGCTCAGCGACTGGTGTTCATAATCCGAGAACCATCACAGTTAAAATCTTTTTAAAATTATGGTTTGAAAAAAAAAATTAAATTGTTTCATTTGGTCGGTGTTTCTCCATTCTTTTCTCGGGAATTGGTTATGAGCCTTCTTATCGGCTCCTGGTTTGATAGGAATGGCATCTGTCAATGAATCAATCAATCAATCGCCGTATTTGTTCCTGAATACCTATTCCACAACATGATAACATAGGACTGTCAATTTAAACAAAATATAATTGATAGATACAATCCATTTTAAAACTTGTACGACTTCCTAACTTTGTAACAACCATGTAGTGAACCAAACTGGGTTCATGCATTTTACGGATCCCAAAACGTAAGTGGAGGGATACCTATGACATCGCAAAAGTTATCCGTCTGTCCGTCTGTTAGCACGATAACTCTCGAAGGGAATGACATATGTTCTTAGGGTCAAGGGTAAGGTCAAGTTCATAGATGGGCACTGTAGCTCCACATTTAGGGGTGGGGGGTTCAAATTAAGGGACAAACAAAATATTTTTAAACAGCTGATTTGATAGTCGATTATGGAGTAAGAACACATGCTGATCACGAACATGAAAATCATTTTCTCGACAGACAAGTAGTTCGTCCGGAATCCGGCACAAACCGGGAAGTTGGTTAAAAGTAAAGTTTCATTTGAAGTTGATTAAATGTTCGATTTAGGGGTAAGAAGACATGCTGAACACGGTGGTGAAAAGTATTTTCTCGACGAACAACTGGTTAGCCCAAAATCTCGATCTCTCAGTCATTTTTCACCCAGACATATAATTAGTATGGAATCCGGTTGTCCCCGGATTCTTTTTTTTAAGTAAAAGTTTTATTTAAAGTTGATTAGATGTTCTGTGTAGGGAAAAGAAGATACGCTGGAATCGTTTCTGAATTTTCCTTTTTTGCTCGACTTATAGTAGTTCGCTCGGAATTCGGGCGAAACCAGAAAATTGGCAGAAGTAAAGCAGGAAGTTTCGATCAGTATCGTCAAATTGGATATGGCTTATAGAGGTATATCTGATCTGATCTATCTATCTGCTGATTAGTTTGGCGAAGATTAGACCCAAATTCTCTGGATCAAATATTAGATTTTTGGGATCCCATCGACACCTTTGGTCTTGTTTTTATAGCTAGCGATCGGAGGGCGTCTCACTGCATTCTCAGGCAAATCCACCCGATATCCTGTGGCGCACGTTATTGCAACTGTGCCATATTATTAATATTTTCGGATGAGATTTTTTTTTTTTTTTTTTTTTAGAGATCTGTTGAAGGCTTCTGACCCTGCTGATGCGTTAAACGGCGTGGACTGCAACTCGATGTCCCTCTTAAACGTGGTCACTCAGGGAGACATAATGGGTAAGTTTCATCCGTAAGAGGGAGTTGATTTATATGGCAGTAAAATGGTTAAGCCGTAACGTGTTGTCCCCAGATGACCCATCTATTCCCCCCTCCCCTCCCGTCTTCCGTGTGTCGGTCCGAGAGGAATACTGGCAATAAGTTTTCCCCATATCCCGCTAATTCTTCTAACCAATTTTTACGTAGTTTCATTCCATCATTTATTTCTGTTTTTTCTTGTAAGTGTATTAGTTAAATTATTTCTTGTGTGTCTGTGTATTTTGTAAATTTGTATTCCTTTTTTAGCTTTTAGCTATTCGGATTAAACTTGATTGATTGATTGAAAAAAACAAAACAAAAAAAAACTAGTCGGCAGGAATCTTTATCATAAACACAACTGTTTCTTGTCTTTTTGCACATCTTACCAACAGCCAACAATACCGACAAAAGTGGCAATTCAAATCGGCCTTTACACGAACAAGTTAGTTACTCTCTGCCACTAATTAATTATTCGTAGGTCAGATTGCATTGACAAGCTCGACCGCAGATCGTTTTTCTTGAAGGACCTTTCTTACCTATAATACTAATGCAACCTACTTCTGTAATCCCTCCTTACATTGTAAACCCGGAGACCCGAATTTCGTACGGTACATTAATAATAGTAATAATTTATTTCTTACCCACAAATTCCAGAGGAAAAACAAGTGGAGTACAATAAAGAAAAAGAAAGGAAACAGATACTAAAATAACTAAACATACAAAAACACTAGCACATAAATAGGGTGGATTTAACAACGATTTAACAAAACCTCGCTTATTTTCTTACTTGCCGTGTTTTGTTTCCTTCGCTGTGTATCACGCTGTCGACGGTTGTCTGCGAGAAATTTTTCCATCAGAAAAAGAGGTTATGTAAATTTTTCCCTCTCTTTGCTATATTCAACAGATCTCGCAAAAGGCTTGAAAGAGCCGAAGCCGTAGGTAATGTGTTGAAAGTAGATACTAATTTTTACGGCACTTGAGCTTACTCAAGTGCCATATAGCGATTGTTATTTCTGTCCGTCAGTCGGTCTGTCGGTCTGTCGGTCTGTCGGTCTGTCGGTCTGTCGGTCTGTCGGTCTGTCGGTCTGTCAGTCTGTCGGTCTGTCGGTCCCGGTTTTGCTAGTTCGGGCACTTCCAGATAAGCTAGGACGATGAAACTTGGCAAGCATATCAGGAACTGGACCAGATTAAATTAGAAATTGTCGCTTCCTCGATCCGACCATCTGGAGGGGAGTGGAGGGAGGGGGAATCCGGAAAAAATAGGAAAAATGAGATATTTTTAGCTTACGAACGGGTGATCGGATCTTAATGAAACTTAATACATGGAAGGACTTCGTGTCTCAGACCCTCCATTTTAAATCCAGACCGGATCCGGTGACACTGGGGGGAGTTAGAGGGGGAAACCGGAAATCTTGGAAAACACTTAGAGTGGAGGGATTCGAATGAAACTTGGTGGAAAGTACGAGCAAAAGTCCTAGATACGTGACTGATATAACCGGAACGGATCCGCTCACTTTGGGGGAGTTGGGGGGGGGGGGGGGAGAAGTCCGAATTTGTAGTAATCCCGCGAGTTCCGTGCTTCCTGATGTGCTGGGACGATGGAAATTGACAGGCATGTCTGGGACCCGACCAGCTTAAATAGGAAATCATCAATTCCCCGATTCGACCATCTGGGGGGGGGGGGGGGAGTGGAGGGAGGGTGAAGCCAAAATTTGAGGTATTTTTAGCTTGCGAACGGGTGATCGGATCTTGATGAAAATTGATATTTAGGATGACCTCGAGTCTCAGACACCTCACTTTAAATCCGGGCCGGATCCGATGACACTGAGGGGAGTTGGAGGAGGGAACCGGAAATTTTGAGAAACGCTTAAAGTGGAGGGATCGGGATGAAACTTGGTGGGAAAAACAACCACAGGTCCTAGAAACGTCATTGACATAACCGGACCGGATCAGGGCACTGTGGGGGAGTTGGGGTGGGGAACCGGAAATTTTGAGAAACGCTTAAAGTGGAGGGATCGGGATGAAACTTGGTGGGAAAAACAAGCACAGGTCCTAGACACGTCATTGACATAACCGGACCGGATCAGGGCACTGTGGGGGAGTTGGGATGGGGGTCCGGATTTCTAGCGATCCCGCGAGTTCGGCATACTTCCTGGTGTCCTAGGGCGATGAAACTTGGCAGGTATGTCAAGGGTCCGAACAGATTGACTTGAGAACAGCCGTTTCCCCGACCGGACCATCGTGGGGAGAGTCGGTGGATGGGGAGTCCGGAATCTAGTGGCGTGCATAACTTTTGAACGGGTGATCGGATTTGAATGAAACTTGTCTGGTGAGCTATCTCCTCGGACGTTCAGTGTCACGTCCGAGTCGGGTCCGATACCTGTGGGGATGGGGGGGGGGGGGGGGGGGGGGGTGGAAAACTCAAGAAACTCTAAAAGTAGAGGGATTGGGATGAAACTTAATGGATGGAACAAGCATTAGGCCTAGATGAAATTGACGGAGCCAGATGGTTTCGGGGCTCTTTGGGGGGAGTTGGAGGGGGTTTCCTGGAATTCCGGTAGTCGTGAGTTAGAATAGTTCCAGATGTAAAACGACAACGAAACTTTGCAGGCATATTAGCGACCCGAATTATCTTGACTTAAAAACCTGACACAACATACCCCCGGAAACTTCCGTTCCTAGATCCGAGCATTTTTGGGGGAGCAAGAGAAGAGAAATATGGACTTCTATAAATTGCGAACGAGTGGTCTGATTCGAGTGAAACTTCATGGGTGATACGAATCGATGGCCTCGACATGTAAAACATGCGTTCGAACCATATGCGACCACGATTAGGGGAATTGGGGGTGGGGGGACTTTTGACATGCACAAAAACCAAACGGATGGACCAAATGAGATGCAATTCGACAGTGCCGAGTTTATGCGGCCTAGATTTGTTATTTGGCGTCTGGTTCGGATTCGGCCAAGGTAGGGGGGGGGTACTGGAAACTTGCAGATAGGCTATGCTCCAATTTCAGTCAAATTTGATGAGGGAATTAAGAGATTGGGCCCGAACCGGCTCCGACAACGTTGGTGGGAAGGGGGGGGGGGGTACCGGAACTTTCCAAAAATGCTCAGATTCGAGTGAAACTTGGTAGATGGTATAAACGAAGATGCTTTAGGTGGTCGATTTTTTTTTATTCCGAACCAGATTCGGCCACGGTAGGTGGAAATAGAGTGAGTACCGGAAATCGTGTAGCACGTCTAGGGATCAAACAAATGGATTTATTGGGATGAAAGTTTGAACAGTCATGTGCATTTGCAATCGAGACGATGCCGGAACTGCTCAGAAATGAGTGAAACTAAATATCCTATTTCTATTTCCGAACCGCCTTTTTGGATGGCGGGTGTATTTTGTGACGTTTTCATCTACTTTCTTGTACAGCCTACTCGTACAAGTGCCATATGAGCTCGTAGCTCTTGTTAAAGTATTCAACTGTTTCAGAATACTGGAAGTTGAAGAGTAAATAGTGCGAGGAGTCCTTTAAGAGATTATTAGATTATAGATACCGCAAAATTTGTAGCCACTTTTTTTTTTTTTTACTTTTTTACTCACTAACTGAACAAAGGTTTCTGGTTTTGCTGACGTAGTATCTCAGAACGATTAGGGGTTCGATAAAGGCCCTTCTTAGCTAAGGCCCTCTTCATGTTTTTATACACTGGATAAAAAACAACAACGAAAAATGTCAGCTACGATGCTTTTGTCTGGCAGCGATATTTCATCCCTTCTTGGCAAGTGGTCTTCGTCAGGCTGTTGAAGAAACGAATCTGCAATATCCTATTTGGGCAATTACTATTAGCAATTTGCTTTACTTTTTGTATGAATATGTTTCCAAGTCAGCTTGGGCTCAAGGAGTATATATTGGCCCTCCTCGGGTACTTGCAACCAGTCAATCACACAACAGATTTCTCAAGTTCTCATCCATACGCCCCTCATAAAATTCCTCTCAGAGTAGTTATTTTTTGGCCGCTATGTGCGCTATCGGAAAGAAAACAATAACACTTTACTTCTTTGTGTACGTTTATCCAGCTTTGTTTTGCTATTTTCAGTTCCTCTCAGGCCTAACCATGTTTAAAACTGTTTAAAATGCTTCTTCCCCTCTTTTTGCTTTACCCTACTCTGTTCTGTCAAGCGTCACCAAGTTTGTCATTTCTGGCTTCCGACTTCAGTGCTGAGTGCTGGCTGTCTATTCCACGGGGCTAATGCGCGACTCGATATGAAGCGAAAGCCTAATCACTCATTCACCCGTCAGATAACTTATCCCCAGATCTCACGCGTGATTGTTATTGTTCCTTTAGCGTGTCTGGCGGCAATTCGTCATCGGATTTTATGAAAGACGTATACCACCATCGGGATGTTGCTCACTCCTAATATCCGTGTGTCCAACCACTGAACAACCCGTTGCCGACCACATCTAATAAGTAAAGACTTGACCGACCCTTTGCCCTCCGAGTCGAGGGGGGGGGGGGATTCAGCTGCGGCAGTCGTCGGTAGTGACGAATATTAAGTTGCGTTTTTTTTTGGATTGACTTCTGTTTCGTCAAAGTTTGTAGTTTCGCTCTTGTTTTGTCTTTCTTGCGTTTTATTGAGTTCTTGTTTCCGAAAAGTCAGACTACGCCAAACCACGCCTGCGAGGTAGTTTGAGCTCCGTAGTAAAACCCCGCAACTTTAATGTTTCTTCGCCTCAACTGATGATAACATCAAAAGCTCGAACTGCCAAATCCGGCAATGACCCTCGATAGCGCGAGATTTAAGTGTGATATCAGCCATCATTAAAGTCGTTCTTGCAGTTATCGTGGTATCTGATACCACGGTCAAAAGGCGTGTTTGTAGTTATCGTGGTATCTGTCCAGTTATCGTAGTATCTGATATTCAGAAAGAAATAGAAAACCGTGATTTTGATCAGCTAATTATCCCTCTAGGATGATGTGCGAGGGATAAATATAAATTCGGATACTTCGGTTGCACTTCCGGCAAACCGTCTTCAGCGAAAAACAAAACAAAACTAAATCATAAAATCCACCACAATCACAACAAGAGAACGATGCGGAACCAACAGACAATAAGACGAGATGTAACTAAAAACCAGAAGAAAACGGTGCGGATGCAGATAAAATAAAATAACGAAAGATAAAATGTGCGTGTTAAAAATGTATATGTACAAATCTGTGATTATTTACAATTCTGAGCTCTGTGTATATTTACAATTTACCATCCGTCTGGGAAAGCGCAGAAGCTTTCACCCAGAAAACGGCCCACTCGAAAAATCCATTATACGTTGACCACTTTTGATAAAAATCTTCCACAAAAACACGGTTTTCTATTTCTTTCGTAATGAATGGTCAGCTTGGCTTCAAACCTTATATTCTGATATTCAGATACCCCAGTCCGACCGTGGTAACTGATCGTGGTATCTCAAAAAGTCATTTCACTTTCATAAGTTTTTTTTTTAAAATGGTGGGAAAGAAGTTTGGCACTTAGTGATGTGACTGAGTATCAGTTTTTCTTTTGGGATGACTTCGAAAAGCGCAGTTCCGGCAATTGTCGTTTTTGCAAAGTATATCAGATACCACAGTAACTGCAAAAACGACTACTTGCAGATCCAGTTACCGTGGTAACAGATACCATAGTATCTGCAAAAACGCAACTGTTATTTCCACGAATTCTTCACCGATCTTGTCAGATTTCGTTTCTTCAAGCAACCACCCGAAGAGGAACGTTGCCAAGACGGGAATAAATTCGCTGCAGATCATCCCTAGCTGATTTTTTCCGTTTGGTAATTTTTTTAATATAATGTAGCGTTTAGTAGCGTTTACACGGACAAGAAATCCCGTCGAGTAGGAAGGAATTCCGGTCGACTCGAAAGGATTCCATTCGTGAAGACGAGTAGAATAAAAAGTCTAGCGGGTCGGGAATCCTTTCATGATGAAAGGAATTCCGGTCTACTTGAAAGGAATCTTGTCGGCGGCGCTGGAAAAAAAGTACTAAAAAAGTCTAGCTAGCTTTTAAAAGCAGCAATCATCAGTACTAATGTCATAAATGATATCAAAACATTTTTTTGTTGACAAGTGAATATGTTTTTGTCAGATTTTCTGGTTTGAAGAATTTATTTTTTCCCTCTGCGTGTGAACATAATCCTGTCACCAAGATCGGATTCTGTTGAAGTTTTCCTGTACTTGTAAACGCTGCATAGAAAAACGGAACAAAAAACGTACACTTACAGGTAACATGATTAGCGTAGGCTACCCCTTGCGATAATATCAAACTTCTCGCACTGTAGCCTATAAATGGTCTGTCTTCACGACATTTCAGATCTGGTATTACAATAGGCCCATTACATAGGCTTTATACACGGCAGTGGTGAATAAATTACTGTTATTTCTAAGGGTTATTTGTCACCAGGCCCGTATCCAGGAATTTGTTTCGGGGGGGGGGGTTGCCTGCGGGTCGCACAAAATAGTACACAAATGACATAGATCAGAGGGAAAAGCCTATAAAAATGAGAATTTTTTTATGTTTAGTATGTTTCGGGGGGGGGGGGGTCAACCCCCTACCCCCCCTGGATACGGCCTTGTTTGTCACGGTACAAATCCATTTTATAAAGCGCCCGCCTGTGCAATCTATTATCTTCCGTGACATTGGGATGAGCTGATTAGATTTGCCTGCAGGCGGGATCACTGTTCCTATGGTCACCTTCTATCTTACTATTGTAGTAGTTTGTGACCTTGTTTACAAGCCGCTCAGTAGCTTGATTGGTAGAACGGTCGCCGTGGAAGCAGAGGGTTCTGTGTTCAAAATCCCTGTTGAGAAACATTTTTGTCTTTCAGTTAACTACTTTAAGCACAACTCTTACTATGAACTTTTTTCTATGAAACGGATCAGAAAAATGTTTCTCGAAAACACCACTATTTTCCGTCTAGATTGAGCGATTTTCTCGTTAAGGCTTCTAGATATTATAAACTAGTATAGAGTTATCTTATACCCAAACTAGTGTAGAGTTATCTTTTGTATATAATTAGTGTTAATATTGACGAGAACCACCAAATCGGCTTGACCGTTGTATCGGTTTTGAAAATAAAATTGAATTGAATTGTAGATTCCGTCCAGCATTCCTGCTCTCCGACGCGGCGGCTGGGGGCAAAACATTTGAAAACTGAAAGTGCCGTGGTTAAAAAGTAGAAAAACTAAGCAAATAAAAGAAGTCAAAAATTGAAGATTCTCATATCCTTGTGTGTTAAAGAGTTGCCAGAGGATGTTCAAGGTTCTGGCAAACTTTGCGTTCTGTAGCCGGCAAAACTCGGCACGGCCAAGAAAGTGCTAAAAATTCGAAGGTACAAAACGAAGCAATGGAGAAAGGTGGTGATTTTTGAAGCTTATAATTCCATAAGGGAGCTAGGTATATTATAAGAGGCAGAATAAGCAAGAGGTGTCCTTTAAAAACACTTCAGATCTGATTGATGTCTTCCTTCCAGAAAAGAAGAAAGTACGTCCAGAAAGCGTGGACTGTACACCCCCTGAGTTCATAATCCCTGGCTCTAAGGATCGCCCCCTCACCCCCTACATGCCAGGGGTTAAGGAAATGAAGGGACCACAGAGCATCAAAGTCTTGACCTCTTCCCCCTGGAACCCACCCCCAGGACCTAGAAAGATGCACGGGGATCTGTTGTACATTACTGTCATGACCTTAGAGGAAAAGAGGTATCATGTAACAGCCTGCTCCCGGGGATTCTACTTGAACCAGTAAGACTTCCGTCTTTGTTCTGTTTCGTAGTGTCAGTTTAATATCCAACACTATACTAGATAATGTGGAAAGAAATAGAAAACCGTGATTTTTGGGTTTTTTTCTTGATCAGCTAATTATCCCTCTAGGATGAAGTGCGAGGGATAAATATAATATAAAAATTCGGATACCTCAAAAATCACGGTTTTCTATTTCTTTCGTAATGCATGGTCAGCTTGGCTTCAAACCTTATATTAGAAGATGCGAGGTTTCGCAAGCATGAAAGCAAAGTCAGAATCACTTTCCAATAGTTGCGCTTTGCAGATACCATGGTATCTGATACATCGGTCTAAAGTCGTTTTGTAGTTACCGTGGGATCTCATTCACCGGTTTAAAGGTGTGTTTGCAGTTATCGTGGTATCTGGCTAGTTATATTCAGATATCGCGGTCCGATCGTTGTATCTGAACAGTCGTCTCAGCTTCATCCCTTAGAGCCAAATCCCTGGCTCTAAGGATCGCCCCCTCACCCCCTACATGCCAGGGGTTAAGGAAATGAAGGGACCACAGAGCATCAAAGTCTTGACCTCTTCCCCCTGGAACCCACCCCCAGGACCTAGAAAGAAAAATCATTTTTTGACTATTGCTTTATTATGTACAACCGCCTTATTAAATGTTTTGTAATTATGATGTACCTGACGAAAACGACAAGTTCGGCAATCCAATGCTGTGAAAGTCTCGTTTTACAATAAAGTATCAGTATCAGTATCAGTATCAAATTTTGTCAAATTAGTGGAAAAAAGTTTGGCACTTATAGTAATGTATAACTAGATATCAGTTTTTCTTTGGATGACTTCGAAAAGTGCAATTTCGGCGATAGCCGTTTTTGCAGAGCAGTCGTGTATCAGATACCACGGTAACTGCAAGAACGACTAATTGCAGATCTAGTTACCGTGGTATCAGAAACCATGGTGTCTGCAAAAACGCATGGTGTCTGCTTTCCGCCCGATTTCGCGCTTTAGAAAACGAAGCAGCTTTCTCGGAAAGTGGTTCCGTTAAGGTAGTGGAAATAAGTATGTTAGAAACCTTGTTATTGCTTTTTTAAAAAGAACTAGGAGATTAGAAATTTCGTAGTTAGTGAACATTGGTTGTGTAATCATTTATCTTCATTTGAGCCACCAAACGGTTGACACGTTCTTGATTTTATAAACCAACTCAAATCAGTTAATGAAGTCCCGTGAGCTTTGGGTTAACCTTAAACTGAATAGGTGATAAGATACTAATTAGTTACTCAAAGAAAAACTGGGTCGTAGCATTAATTAGTAATATTACAATTAGAAAAACTAATTTTGAGCACTTTCTAGGTCAAGTGATGATGATTTCAACCCTAAGCCTGCCAGCCCATCCTACTTATCTCACTCCCTAATTGAGCTGCTCAGTCAGCTTAGCCCCGCCTTTAAAAGGAATTTTGGCGTTTTACAGAAGAAAAGAACGTCGCGCCACCCATTTGAAAGGGTAGCAACGCCGTACCAGGTGTTCTCATGGACGGGCATAACGACGGACCACACGATTGATGCCATCAGGGCAGAAGATGGTGAGTCTGCTTCTGTTTCAGCAGTTCTCCGACGCCAAGTAGCCGTTCAAGACCAGAGTTCTGATATTAATAATATAAGTTGCGTTTTTGCTGATACCATGGTATCTGATACAACGGTCTAAAGTAGTTTTTCCAGTTATCGTGGTATCTGATACCACGGTCAAAAGGCGTTTTTGCAGTTATCGTGGTATCTGGCCAGTTATCGTGGTATCAGATATTCAGATACTACGGTCCGACCGTGGTAACTGGTCGTGGTATCTGAAAAGACAACTCACTTTCATCAAATTTTGTCAGATTGATGAGAAAAAAGTTTAGCACTTAGTGATGTAACTGGATATCTGTTTTTCTTTTGGGATGACTTCGAAAAGTGCAGTTTTCGGCAATAGTCGTTTTTGCAGAGCACCGTGTATCAGATACCACGATAACTGCAAAAACGACCGATTGCAGATCCAGTTACCGTTGTAACCGGTACCATGGTATCCGCGAAAACGCAACTATAGTAATATATTATTTGATAATAATAATGGTAGCAAGCGGGTTGCACAAGGTTGACGTGCGTGGCGAGTTTTGTTTCTCTTTTCTGAACTTATTCAATGCAGATGAAACAAGACATCAAACATGTTTGAAAGAATGAACTGTTTACTTTTTACACAGTGCATAGCGAATAGGTGAACTGAATTGTATTAGAGCTATGTTTCGGCCCTTAATTGCAAGGGTCATCTTTTTTTTTTTTTTTTTTTTTTAATCCCGCGTAGCATCTTTTCTATAAAATAGTCCTATTGTCGAATTTTTTGGCTACGACTCCTCCCTCGGTGACGTTAATATTTTCTTAAACTCTTTAACGTAACCTATTCTTTCCATAACAAAAAACTACAAATTTATACTTCCAACCTATAATCTATATTTCTATTATTAAACTATTAGCAAGGGTCCTCTTCAGGCCCTGATGAAAAATTATCTCAAAATAGTTGTATGAATAGTTGTAAATGTATAGTTAGGTTGTGTTAGTATAATAGGTAAGGCAGGTCCTTTAAGCCTGGCTTTACTTGGCGTCTTACCAACAACCAATCATATTTCCCATCCTTGCAGCGTTTTCGTCCAAACTCGGCTACGAGGAGCACATTCCCGGCCAGACCCGCGATTGGAACGAAGAGCTCCAGACCACACGGGAACTCCCGCGGAAAAACCTACCCGAACGCCTTCTACGGGAGCGCGCCATTTTCAAAGTCCACAGCGACTTTGTAGCGGCAGCCACGAGAGGCGCTGTGAGCGTTATAGATGGAAATGTAATGGCGATTAACCCTGGGGAAGATGCAAAGATGCAGATGTTCATTTGGAATAACATTTTCTTCTCACTTGGGTTTGATGTCCGGGATCACTATAAGGAATTAGGAGGAGACGCGGCTGCGTTTGTGGCCCCTGTAAGTTTATCTTTCGTACTCCGCGGGTGGATAGAAGGATTTGGGTGGTTAAGGCTTGTCTTCGATACAGAGCGTGTTCCACCCTACTTACCGTAGCTACTGTGCATGACTTTACGAATTCTGGCTTTTTGCCGTCAAGGCTGGAACGATTTTTCTATTTTCCAGCAGAATATCATGCCACGGGCGAATCCGACCAATCACTTTACAGAGATACGTAGTTACCACGCTTCCTACGCTCCCGAGCATGGTAAGGAAATAGTTATTATTAGTTACTACCTTAAGAAGGTTGGAACGGTCAGCGTAGTAACCTTTTTGTGAGGACGGAACGGAAATAGTAACTAATAGTTATTATTGTTAGAAGGGTGGAACACGCTTACAGTCTACCACAAGTCTCTGATTCTCGGATAGTCAATGCCAAACGTTGCACATATACAGCGACCGGTCGCTGGATTTGACCTGTCTTTGTTAATTGATGTATTTTATTTATGAACTGAGTACCTTCGTTTGAATATTGACATACCCAAAGGAATTGTTATACATTTTAAATATGTCATGCAGTAAATCATTATTTATTGATTTATAGTATATAGATATATATATATATTTATATTACGCCTTACCTCGATTAATCTAGCCAAATGCTGGGCATCTGTGGCTACCCTAACCCCGACCCTATAGGTTAGGGTACCCTAACCCCTACCCTAACCACTATAAAGCAATTCGAATTGTGAATTCTGAGGAAAGTAGGTTAAAGAACCTTCAAGGATCTTTAAAGGCCTTTAAATAAACGCTTAAACAACTTGTCTTACCTGACCCAACCTGCTTCCGTAACCACTCTATCCATTTCTAAATCCGGAGACCCGAATTTCGTACGGTACATTCTAACCCGTCTAACAAAACCTTTCTCATTTGCCATGTTTTGCTACCTTCGATGCGTTTCACGCCTTCGCTGGCTGTCTGCGAAAAGTTTTTCCATCAGAAAAACTGGCCAGGTAAATTTTTCCCTGTTCTATAAGTCAACGACTCTCGAAAAGGCTTAAACGTCCAAAGCCGTGGGTAATTGTTGAAAGCAGAGTCTTGTTTTCAAGTATTCAATTATTTTAATATACTGGAAGTTGAAAAGTAAATAGGGCGAGGGGTCCGTTAAAGATCTACCGGTAAAAGTTTGAAGAAACGCGGAAGTTTTTGTGTTGTCGCGGAAGATGTATTTGATATATTTATAGACGTATACCTGTTTTTACAGAAAAACGACCTTCAAGGGGTCAAAGTTTACAGCGCCGTCGACATGGAAGGTCTCTACACCCTCGGAACGGTCGTCATCGACTACCGCGGCTATCGAGTCACCGCTCAGTCAATCATCCCCGGTATACTGGAGCGAGAGCAGGAACAGTCCGTCATCTACGGCTCCATCGACTTCGGCAAGACTGTCGTCTCTCACCCGAAATACATGGATCTCCTCAGCAAGGCCGGTCAGCAGTTGAAGATCTTACCTCACAAGGTGGTGAACGAGAAGGAGGAGGAGGTTGAGCTCTGCTCCAGTGTGGAGTGTAAGGGGATTATTGGAAATGATGGAAGGCACTATATCTTGGATCTGCTGAGGACGTTCCCGCCCGATGTCAACTTCTTGAAAGGTAAGCATCTCCTTTTCTTGGATTGTAAGGGTTTACAGAAACAGAGGCCGCACAATCTACGAGTGTTTTAAATATATAAGTGTGCTCAAAAGAAAGCTGTAACGTAAAACAAAGCACTTGATATAGAAAGCGGAGTATACAGGAAAAAAGCAAAAAAAAGAGAACACAAGATAACCTAATAAGAAGAATAAATAAGAAGAAAATAACTAGGCCATAAAAGATAACTAAAAAAAAGGAGACGCGAGGTGTGCTTTAGGCCACGGATATTATAGTCCCACCATCGCTCTTAAACGTGGACAATAATACATTGTTTTCTACTTCTTGGCTGTATTCCGTCTTGTGATTGGTCAGACAAAATCATTTATTATTTTTTTTTTATTATTTTTTTTTTAAGTGGAGGGAGATGAGCTTAGCAAAGAAGTTCGCAACCTTGGATTCCCAATCGAACACAAACACAAATTGTCGACCCTTCGTCAGGAACTGATCGACGCCTTTGTCGAATCTCGTTATATGATGTTCATCAAATTTGCTGCTTACCACCTCCAGCAGGTTGGACTGAAGAAACAGGCTGGTAAGGCCATCGAAAATCGCGTCTCAGTTGAAAAGGAAGCTAAAAAGGTAAGGCTTTTCGACTTCACCCTTTCCCTTTGTGAGGTTGGGGACCAAGCTGGTTTCACTTGATGCATTTGTGATAAAAGAATTCCACCATGGGCCTAAAGAAAATATGCTTTTATAATTAGGAATAATATTTAGGCTTTTAAATTATTTTGCATTATTTATTTGTTTAATTATTTTTTAAGTTGCAAAATAGTAATAGTTTCTGTTTCAGCCACATAACAGAACAAAGAAAAAAGTATGGGCGTCCCCCCCCCCCCAAAAAAAAAAGAAATACGAAATATAAGCCTTATGTCAAATTATTGTTGTCATAGTTTTACTTTACCCAGGAATGTCAAAGACCATATCCTTGTGGCAGTAGGCTCTCCGAAAGGTGTAAATGTCAATACCGACTTCGGGCGAGCAAGTACAAACTTCCTTTTCTTTAGCTTTGATAGGCTGGAACCAGAGGCGTTACTAGCCAAAATGTTAAGGGGGGGGGAGAAGGTATTTACCGACTGGCTGGTCATTTTTACCGACTGTTTTTTTTCAGACAAAAGCTACTGTGTTTAAGAAAAAATCAACTATTTTTACGAGAAACCGACTGTTGTATAAAAAAAAAATCGACTGTTTCCAAGATAACGTCCCTGGTTGGAACTTCCTCTATATCTATCGTGCTAATTTGAAAGCCTTATTTGAGTTGAAAACAGTATTGTCTGATCGTAGGACGCGTTTGGCCTTCGATTACGAAGCAGCATAATAATAATAATATATAACTGCAGTAAAAAAGGCTTTCGCCTCTGTTACTAGCATAGGAGTCTCCAATAGCACTAGCAGTTCTATTCCAGGCTGAGAGGTGTGGGGAGGGGTACAGTCCATGCTGGGATGTAGGAAAGTCCGACTGGGGATTAAGCCCAGAACCAATATGCAGAAGAATCTGTACCCTTTCGACGACCCAATCGAACAGCAAACCGCAGCCGTGTCCAGAATAAAATCACAGCACTAGAACTCCAATTAATTTTCAGAGAAGAAGTTCACGAAATCAGATATTTAATGAAGAATAAATATTCTTTGAGCCCAAGCTGACTTTGAAACATATATTCAAACAATGTTTACAACGGATACGTCAGCTAAGATTCTTCGTCAGCAATATTTCGTCCCTTCTAGGCAAGGGTCCTCGTCAGGCTGTCAATCTTCTGGGTCAACGTCAGGGAAGGAAACAAACCTGTAATACATAATTGAAGCTTCTACCGACTATAAATATCTTCTTAGGGCAAATCAAATACCACTGTACAGAAAAAACTAGTCTCAGGACTGTTTTTTCCTTACAGTGGTATTTGCCGTGGGGTAGTATCTCTTTCATCAAATAACAGAGCAAAATAACGCTAGGGAGTACTGCCGAGACTTGACAAAATTGACACAGACTCGAATAGCAGCGATACTAGCACCACTAGCGATAGAGAACATCCCTACTGAAACTCAGTCAATCATTCACCATCACCAGCGCTGGCTCCGATAACTTCATACTCTGAAAACAGCAAAAAAATGATAGAGCCTCCATTGTTCCCTTGGTGTGTGCAGACCGCACCTTTGCTTTACTAGAGATTTCCAACCCGCAAGTTTGTCTCGCTTTAAATACTGCAAGCGGAATGGGCGGCGCTACGAGTATGTCCTGTTTGCAAAGCATGGGAGGTATAGGTCTTGGTGCTACCCTCTAGCGTTATTTTGCTCTGATATGATACAAGTCACTAACTTACACTGATTAACGCAAGTCTTCTTCAGAAGGTAGAGAACGGAGAGATTGAGAAGGGAGCTGAAGATGAACTCGAAGCTGATGAAGCCAAAAAGATCGTCGAAAGTATCACTGACTCCATCACCGGAACTGGTGGCCACGAATGTAAGCGTTTTGTTCTTTTTACTTCAGCCAGAAACGGGAAAAGTGATTGTCTTGACCATTAAGTCCAACAAATATTCCTCTTTGGGATTTCGCCCAAACCTTTGATCTTTTTCGGATCCTGAAATGTACGTGATGGGATACCTATGATCAGTGTTGCCACTTTTTGTGATTGAATCTGTGACTATTGGCTGGAACAAAACAATGACATTCTGGCACCTAGAAACTTGGCCTTTTTCACCAACTATCAACGATCAAAGAATTCAAGATCGACTCTCAAAGAATTAACCTACAATTTCAACCTCATGAAAAGGAAACAAGAAAGAAGAAAAACAAACTGGGGAGAAAAAACTCGAGAAGGAACATTTTTTATGCGATGACCCTTCGCTGCTCGCTTAAAGGAGATAAGGTTGTACGAATTCCGGAATTCTAAATGGATTAAATTCCAAATAGTCGGTGCAAAAAATGTAATTAAAATTAAGCTTTTTTTTGTTGAGGGTGCTTCTTGGACGATGTCGCAAGAATTTCGAGTGTTATAAGTATGTAAATATTAATCTGTTGTGAAATTGTGAATAGATTTTGGAATGGAGATGGAAGGAGCTTATTAAAATACTTGTAACAAAAAGTTGCCATCTGGAGATCTTGAGTCGTGGATACATCAAATATTTTGGTAAATTTGAAATTAAAATTTTTGTTACCTGCGTGTTGAACCTAATTTTCTTGGTTGATCCCTTTAAGTGAGATGACATTCCAGAACATTTTTGTTTTATTTATTTTTTTACGTTTATTACAAACAAATAAATACCACATAATCTGCATCACCCTCAGGAAAAGTCCCGGGGAACTTGTTAAATAACAGACAAAAAACAGAATTCACGTCTATTAACCAATGAAAAATATATTTGATGGTGGAAAACGGATACGTCAGCTGAATTTCATTGGAGGTATATTTCGGCCCTTCTTGGCAAGGGTCCTCTTCAGGCTCAAAAAGGGCCGTTTTCTCTCAGGTTTTGAGGCTGAAGAGGACTCTTGCCAAGAAATGCCGAAATATAGCTCGAATAAAATTCAGCTGACGTATCCGTTCTCCACCGTCAAATATGATTCGCAGTCAGCTTCGGCTGAAGGAATATTTAATGAAAAATAAATACTACTACTACTACTAACACTACATTTCTAATTACTAAAACAAATACTAAAGACAAATAAAAAAAAAAAAAAAAAGAAAACCACATACTCTTGCTTACTCTTTAAAAATAAGTACTACTACTAACACTACATTTCTAATTACTAAAACAAATACTAAAGAAAAAGAGAAAAAAAAGAAAGAAAAGAAAACCACATACTCTTGCTTACTCTTTTGCGACGTAGAATCTTTTCATTGTGCAGATCTTGAATGCAGCAAATAAGGGAAGGATAGGATATTTGAAAGGATATCATGGATCAATAAACCGACTTATAGCAAAATATTGATTTGTCCTAGCCTTATTGTCTGTTTTCCGTGTTTGCAGCTGTTGAAGAAAGTACCAAGGAGATCGTAAAGAAGGCAGCGATAGCCGTTGGAAGTCTAAAAGAAACCGAATTCGACATTCGTTTCAACCCTGATATTTATTCCCCTGGTGTAAAACATCCCGAAGCTTCAGAAGAAAGGTTAAAGAAAGAGAAGCAGCTGATCAAAGACGCCGCCGAGTTTTTGGCAACTGTCCAGATCCCGAGCTTTGTAAGTACCGTCGGATTGTGCTTAAAACGTTTCTCGTTTCTTCGCTTTTCGTCTCACTTCGGCCAAGTGCCATATAGCTATCGCAATTCCTGTCAGTCCGTCGGTCTGTCGGTCCGGGTTTTGCTAGTTCGGGTAGTTCCACATAAGCTAGGACGACGAAACTTGGCAGGCATATCAGCGACCCGAAAATATTAAGTTTGAAGTAGTCACTTCCCAGTCCAAGCATCCTTGGGGAGTAGAGGGAAGGGGAATCCTAAATCTTGAGGTATTTATAACTTTTGAAGAGGTGATCGGATCTCAATGAAACTTGATAATTAGAAAGATCTCGTGCTTCAGACACCCCACTTAAAATGCGGATCGGATCCCGTGAATTTGGGGGGAGTAGAGGGGGAACCGGAATCTTGAGAAACGCTTAGACTGGAGGGATCGGGATGAAACTTGGTGGGAAAGGCAAGCACAGGTGCTAGATAAATCATTGTCATAACTGGACCGGATTCCAGCTCACCGGATTCCAGCTCTGTTGGGGGGGGGGGGGTCTAGTGCGGCATTAATAAATTTTGAATGGGCGATCGGGTTTGAATGAAACTTGGCAGGTGGAGATGTGCTGTCGTTTCAGATGTTCTATGTCAAGTCCGGACCGGATCGGTACTATAGGGGGGGGGGGAGCTGGAGGGGGTTACCGGAATTTTCGTGAACCGTTTAGTTTCGAGGGGTCGGGATGGAATTTCATGGGAAAAACAAGCATAAGCCATAGATACGTTCTTGAAAGAACCAGATCAATATTACAGGTTTGTTTCTTTCCCCGAAGTTGAACTAGAGGACTGACAGCCTGACGAGGACCCTTGCCAAGAAGGGCCGAAATATCGCTGATGAAGAATCGTAGCTGACGTATCCGTTGAAAACATTGTTGGAATAAATGAACCAGATCATATCGGGGCTCTTTGGGGGGAGGGGGGGTGTGTTAAGGACGATGAAACTTGGCAGGCATATTATTGACTTCCGTTTCTGGGTTCGACCATTTTCGGGGGAGTTAAAGGAAAGGGAATCCAGAAATTACTGACTCTTCCGTAGGTTGCGAAGGGATGGTCCGATTCGAGTGAAACTTTATGAATGATAAGAACTGATGACTTAGATATGCAAAACACGTGTCCAAACCACATGCTTCCATGGTTGGGGGGGGGGGGGGTGACATGCTCAGAAACCAAACGAATTGGCTGAATGGGATGCAAGTTGGACAGTACCGAGTTTATGGAGCCTAGATTTGCTATTTCCATTTGCGTCAACGGCAGGAGGACGATGAAGCGAGAACCGGAAGTTTTTACATATGCTCCGGTTCGAGTCAAACTTGACGGACGAGAAGAGATGTCAGAGATGCGAGTTCATGTGTCCGAGTCTTATTCTACCACAGCGGAGGGAGTTGGAGGGGGAGTCCCGGAAATGTTGTGGCTCGCATAGGGGTCAAACCGGTTAAACGAGTGGAGCGATCTGAATGAGACTTGGAAAGTAGAAAGAGTATATGCCCTAGATAACACATTTTAGGGGCCAGGCCAGATCCGAGGATGGTGAGGGTACCGGGGTTTCCCGAAAAATGCTCATATTCGAGTGAAGTTTGATAGGCGGTAAGAGAAGATGCTTTAGATGATCCATTTATGTGTCCAAACCAGATTCATGCCAGAATTGCTCAGACTGTGAAACTAGATATACTATATGTAGGTTCGATCCTAGGGGTGTTGAAGGGGGCATTTGTGATGTTCTTATCTACTTTCTTGCACCACCACTCGTAGCAAGTGCCATATGCGTTTGTACGTCGTGTTTATTAGTGGAGTGAATCCTCTCTTGCGTCCGAGGTAGCCGGTTTTCGGTTTAAACCCTTTTTCCTGGAATTCAGATACTGATAGGTATCAAGTTGAAACTTGTACGCAGACATAGTCTGGGTCCAACACCATACATCAAACGGGAGTCTGCCTTTTGTTCATACCCTTCATATCAACCCATTCCCACTTCTTACTAAAAATGCTTTTCTTCCAGATTCGCGACTGCTTGGACCACTCAGCCGCCCCTATGGACGGAGTTACTCTCTCAGAGGCTCTACACACCCGAGGTATAAATATCCGCTACCTTGGAAAGGTTGCGGACATGTTGGGTAAAGTTCCCCAGCTCGAGTACCTGTACACCATCTCAGTTGCGGAGCTGATCGTCCGGGCAGCAAAGCACATTTTCACGGTCTACATGCAGGTCAGTCCGAACTCAGTAAATATTAATTTTCTACTTATAAACCGCCTTTTTAGGAGGCTACAGCAGAGTAAGGAAAAAATTAAGAGACACGAATGAAAACATTACACAGAACAAAATAACAATAAGTATGCCATGGGCTTGCAGGGCAGGTTCTTGGTGGGGGTCAGCCTTTTTCCGCCTTATGTCAAACCGGCTTATTTGTGAGGAAATATCGTGAGCGTGTTCCACCCTCGTACCAATAGTAACTATTAGTTACCATTTCCGTTCCAACCTCACCAAAAGTTACTACGCTGACCGTTCCAACCTTCTCGAAATAGTAACTAATAGTAACTATTTGCTTACCACGCTCGGGAGCGTAGTAAGCGTAGTAACTACGGATCTCTGAATCGTTTTCGAATCGTTTCCGTTCCAACCTCACCAAAAGTTACTACGCTGACCGTTCCAACCTTCTCGAAATAGTAACTAATAGTAACTATTTGCTTACCACGCTCGGGAGCGTAGTAAGCGTAGTAACTACGGATCTCTGAATCGTGATTGGTCGGATTCGCCCGTGGTATGATATTCTGCGGGAAAATAGAAAAGTCGTTTCAGCCCTGACGGAAAAAGCCAGAATTCGTGACGTCATGTGCGTAGTAACTACGCTAAGTAGGATGGAACACGCTCCGTAAGTCTCAGCACCTAGAATCTTTTTACTATTCTCATTCCTGATTGGCCGATACAACAAATGTAAAACGTACGCTGATTGGTCCGCCCACTCCACGTTTCTATAAAAGTTCAGGTCTTAGCATTTAGCCATTCATTCCATCCGAGAAGCGACTGAGCAAGTAAGTTAACAGCTGGGTACTAGAACCTTGAGCAAGTAATAGCCACAAGTATTGAGCAGAGAAGCACAACCCTAGAGAGTAACTAGTTACAAGTTTAAGTGATTTCCCGAGTGACTATTATTTAACTTCATTTGAACACCGGAGTGCTCTGTGGGTTTTTGGTGCCTTCTTACTTTTGGTTACTACTTACTTTTCGTGTTAGAATAGATCACCTTTTTTGTAACAATATTTATGGCGTTACACTATTAACAAGCACTGGATGATGACTTTTTACTCTACATTACTTGCTTAATGTATTTGTAGTTTAGTGTCACACATTAAAAACATTGAACTTAACTCCCCGTACGCGTTTAAAGGATTAGTATGGTCAACTAATTTGTATCTTTCTTTTATTTTGTTTTTGTTCTCTTCAGTTTCATATTTGACTCTATTTTCCAAAAAAAGAAAGCCAAGAATATGAGATCTTGGTCAGAGATGGGTGAATTCGGTCAGAAAAGGATTCGAATCCGAATCCAGAGCTAGGTACGAATCTGACCACCATTTCGTATTGAGGATTCAATCCGACCTTAAAGTTTAACCGAAAAGGGCTAGGATACGACAGTCTAGTTACCCATCACTTGTTCACTTAAATAATCTTGAAAACCCGATGAAAAAGCGTTAGTTTGTTTTTCTGATATTTCCAAATAACCGATTATCCCATTGTGCTTGCTGCTCTTCCCGTTTTTTTGATAGCTCTATGGTGCCTGGAACATTTGGCAACAACATCAGCAGCATAGGAATAAATAAATTGTGTATTTGCCATATCTGACCTCGACCAAAATATGAGCTTGAAAAATCACATTTGGTCGACAGTTTAAATTTTCGCGGGCGAATTGTGGACGGATTCACCATGGGAAGCGTCCACATTCCCAACGTCCCTACTGAAGACTACTGTGGACAGAATGAAAATCCCCAATGTGTGTTGTAATAATTCAATGTATTTGAATCTAAGATGTAAAAATAAGTTGCCTGTTCAGTTAAACTTTAACCCAACAATCAAATTATGTACATAGGTTTCGGAAGAAAGTTCGAAGTTCAGACTGATCACAAAGGATTGTCATACCTACAGAAGTCAGTCTCCACCAATCAACGACTCCAGCGATGGGCTTTAAAGATCCAGGACTACGCAGGTTCTATGACTATCACCCACAAGAACTTTGTAGCGTATATAGACGTACTCTCTGAAGTGATGTGATGTGATGATGAATGACTCTGAAGTGATCGAGGGCATAGATCAGGCATAAACATTCCTTTTCGGTCGTTGTGTAGTTCAATTCAGCCTTGTCCAGTCGCCTACTAGTTAAAAATCAGAGGGGACAAAAAAGCACTGGTGACTAAGGCAAATGGTTAATTGGGCGCTTAAACCATATTTCTAGGTTTTCAGGTGAGGTTGCTGTAGTATGGGTTTCCTCTCGGCAACCTGGAACGAATTTGCGGCTCGTTAAACACAATACCTTAAGCACAGTCTGTAAAATTGGAAAAATATTAGAAATTGGAGTGGATTCGTGGAATTTAGGCTTTGGAATCCGAGTCCGAATCCGAATCCAGCCTGACAAGCAGAAGATTCGAATCCGTCCAAAAGGAAGAATTCTGGATTTGAATCCGGAATCGGCTTCGCCCATCTCTGATCTTGGTACTCTAAACATAACAATCACCAGCTATATCTGCCAAGGTCGTGTCGAAACAACACAGTGAGAAATTCAACGTTCGAAACACAAGTGCTGCCCTGGTCATAAGTTCCAGCGTCAACCCCTCGGCTCACACTGTACAGGGCATGATTCACTGGATCCGAAACGTAGTATTTCGTGAATTGTTTCCTGATTTCCTTTCAGTTACTCCGCCTCTGAATACCGGTGGGTCGTAAATAAGTTACATACTTAGTTAGTTTCATACTTTTTGGGATATTACTATTTTGGGATCCCAAAACGTAAGTGGAGGACCTATGACTTCGTAAAAGTTGTCTTGTCCGTCCGTCTGTGATCACGACAACTCTCGAAGGGAATGAGATATTTTGATGAAACTTGGTATGAGGATTCTTTGGGTCGAGGGAGAGGTCGAGTTCGTAGATGGACTCTGTCCTACATTTAGGGGTGGGGGAGGGGTTTTATATTAGGGGCGAACATAATATTTTTTAAAAGCTAATGAGATAGTCGAGTCAGGGATAAGGAGAAATGCTGAACGCGAATATGAAAATCATTTTGCCGGACAAGTATGTAGTTCCCCGGGAATCCGGCCAAAACTGGAAAGTTTGTGAAAAGTAAAAGTTGTACTTGAAGTTGATCAGATGTTCGATTTCGGGGAAAGAAGACATGAACTTTTATATGAAAATTATTTTCTCGTCCCAGAAGTAGTTCGCCCGGAATCGTGTCAGAACCGGAAATTTTTAAAAGTAAAAGTTTTATCTGGAGTTGATTAAGGTTCTGTATAGGGGTAAGGAGATGTGCTGAATTCGCTTTTGAGCTTTGTTTTTTTGCTGGACAAGTAGTTCGGCCGAAATTCGGCTGAAACCGAAATGTGGCAGAAGTATAACAGGGAAGTTTTTATCAATTTCGTCAAAGCAAATATGAAGTATATGGGTAAATACTCATGCTGAATCCAGATCTGAACTTGGTTTTCTCAAGTAATTATCCAATAGCCTTATTCTGGCCTTATTCTTATTCCTGACAGTGCGCTTCCCATTTTAGATCTGGGGTTATGGTAACACCTAGTAGCTTAATTTTCTCTGCCTTCATTTTGTTGGTATTTCTTCTTTGAAAGCAGGTTTTGATTTTATGAAAGAAATAGTTAAAACCGCTGTTTTCGAGAAGTTAACTTTCATATCGCTGTTGATGATGATGATGATGATGATTTTATTAACGCAGTTATTTTGTGCCTCGTCCGCCACCTATTGGATTATTAGCTTAGCATTACTCGTTTGGGAACGATGATAGATTTCAAAAATACTCAAGTCGTCTACATGCTTCCAACGGTTTTCCTCATCTGCTGCAATATCATTTATCGCCGCAGATGAGGAAAACCGCTGGATTGTAGAACCTGATTTCCACGGCCAAAAGTCATTTCTGCAGTTACTGAGTATCTAGTACCTGAGCCCCGTTTTTGTTGCATGCTGCAGGTCCACTTCTCGGACGATTCTTTCTACATCCGTTTTTGTACTGCAGCGCTTCCGAGAAAGACGGCCGAGAATCACGGACATGCTCATCGACCAAGTCCGTGCTTCCCTGCAAGATGCTGCAGCGCTGCCGCTTCAACCAAGAAGAAAGAGAATCCAAAAACGCATATTGGGCAAAAGCAAAGAAGTGCTGCAGCAGCGGTGCGGCAGCGCGATTGCAACAGAAACGACGCTCTGGTCAGTTACGTGGTATCTGATGTTCAGATACGACAGTCCTATACGACTGTCATCTAACCAACACAAGAGCCTGTTTTTGTCAAATTGATGGGAAAAAAGTTTGACACTCGTAATATTAGTGGATCTAAGTATTTCTTTTGGGGAGACCGAATTCTTTAAAGCGCAAATTCGGCAATTGTCAATTTTGCAAAGCAACAATACCATAGTATCTGCATTCATTTTATTTCATTTCATCTATCCATACTACACGAATTACATAACAAAAACATATGGCAAGAGACAAGATCCTCGGAAGTTGTTACATCACGTTACAAGCATAAATAAACACACATACAGACAAATATTAACCGCAAAAAAGAAGAAAAATGCAAGAACAACCATTCAACCATCCAAATAGATGACACAACCATTTTGTGGCATCTATTTGTATTTTTGTGTAAAATTAAAAAAAACTTGAACTTGAACTTCAAGATTCCATCTTTTAGGGCATGGATATGATCTGCCTATCGGCCGCCGTCGGTCATTTCTTGAACTGCTTTTTGTCGTCTTGCCCTCAGCCCCAAGCCCTCTCAGTTGCTGATGAAGTTTTAAGCAAACTCTCGAAGAAGAAGAATAAACGCAAAGGTAAACACTACTTCTTGTAATAGCGGTTTGAATTAATGTCGACATTTTTTGGAAAATCACTCCTTGAGACATAAGGTCGGAGAGCCTTTCGCATTCGAACGTCGGATGAAATCTTACCGAACTGTCAGAAGTTTCGTAAGAGATAACACAAGGATGCGCAGTTCCAACAAAACATTTGAGATGTAACCTGTTGTGACTTTGAAAACACTGTCCATTAAAAGTTATGCACAACAGGCATTGTTGGAAAAACCCGAAAAACTACAGAAAAATCATCTCCTGACTTCCCAATCATGTTGACAAACAAAAAGGGAGCAGATGATTTTTCGGCGCTTTTCGACTTTTTCTGATAATGCTTGTTTTTCATAACGTTTTATGTATAACGTTTTAAAATCACAACAGATTACATTCCAAGTGTTGTCTGTGGAAACTGCGCATCCTTGTGTTATCTGTTATGAAACTTCCGACAGTGGGGTACCTTAAAGGCCAATAGTAAAGAAGAAGCCCTGAAAGCCGAAGGTCTAGGCTTCAATTCCCGATTGAGGAGGAGTTTTGTTTTTCAGTCACTACTTACTCTGCTTCCGCAGTAAGGGCGACTTTCCTCGTCTTCGGATTAAGTAACAGCCGTTCTAATTAAACCACCAGTGTTGAGGATTAGGTTTGCTGTTGCGGAGCAGTTTCGAGTTTTTCGTCCAATCTACTTCCCATAACTGTGAACGTACATGTGACGCAGGAGGCCAGACACTAAGCGGACACACGTAAGGGTGGATAGAATATATCGTTCGGGAATGGGTACCCTTAAAGCGTTGCATAGCTTTGTCAGAAATAACTTAAAGTAGAACCGAAACCTGATATTATTCTATTATCTTCCTTCTCAACGACATGCTTATCTATTATCGACTATCTATTTTCTTCCTCCGGAGAATATGAACTGGAATGCAGCAAATGTCCCGTCCTGGAAAATGGGAATAATAAGCTCTGCAGTTTACCTCTAAAGGCATTTTTTAGCGGTTCTTCTGTTTCAACAGCGTTGACCAACAAACTGCCATTGACCGCCAAAACGTCCCTGTTGATCAGCAGAGGTGAGTCTTCGCCAGAACACTCTGTTTGAAAATCTGGCTGATTACTTCACAAATTGACCAACAACACTTTCAGTTGTTGGTCGTTTTGACCAACAATGTTGGCCACAGAGGTTTCTGTTGGTCGCTCGAACGCACTGTTGTCATCATTCGCTCAATGTTGAACCGCTAAAAAAACGCCTTATGGTGGGTTTACACACTGCCTAAAATCCGAGCGTATTTTGGGATCCGAGAGTATTTGACGCACGTTTTGAGCTTGAAAACATTTCTAGCAATACGGACGTATTTTAGAAATCGGTCCGTTTTGTATCCAAATACGTCCGTATTGCTAGAAATCTTTTCAAGCTCAAAACTCAGCCCCCCTTTCCAGAAATTTATTTCGGGGGGGGGGGGGGAGGTAGCCTGTGGGTCGGACGAAAAAGATATAGATCAGAGGGAAAAGCCTATAAAAATCATGATTTTTGCTTGTTTCAGGGGGGGGGGTCAACCCCCTAACTCCCCCCCCACGTTTTGACGGCCTTGTCAAAACGTGCATAAAATACGCTGGATTTTACGCAGTGTGTAAATGGACCATTAAGCTACCTTAGTAGGCTACCTTAGTAGGCTAGCAAGTGGTTGATGGTAGTGGTTACTCCGAGCAACTGTCTTTCAGTGGATCTTATCTGGACGTAATTTACAGGTAATAAGCCACAATCTGGAAGTAACGGCGAAGGTCTAGACTGGTGCCAGTTGACACCTAAACAGCTCTGGACGCAGATTCGTGATGAAGTCAAATCCTATTGGGACTGGGAACTAAACTGTGATCTCAGTGTTGATGCTGCCGTTGAAAAATACGATTTACAGAAAATCACCCTCCTTAGGTAAGTTGGATCATAGTTATAGGCAGAGGGTATACCAAGTTTCAACTCGATACCTGTCATTTTGCACGAGCTATGAACTCGTGTATCTCCTTAAAACAAGACTATTGTTTCATTTATTGTTTCATTAGTTGCGCTTTTGCACATACCATGGTAACTGATATACGGTTGCTCTGCAAAAACGGCAATAGCAGAAACTATGCTTTTCTAAGTCATCCCAAAAGAAAAACTGATGTTCAGTCACATCACTAAGTGCCAAACTTCTTTCGCATCAATTTGACAAAAATTGATGAAAGTGACTTTTTCAGATATCACGATCAGTTACCACGGTTGGACCGTGGTATCTGAATATCAGATACCACAATAACTGGCCAGATACCACGGTGATTGCAAAAATATCTTTTAACCGTGGTATCGGATACCACGATAACTGCAACAGCGACTTTATACCGCGGTATCAGATACCCTGGTATCTGCAAAAACGCAACTATTGTTTCATTGGACTATATTTTAAGACACAAAAATACACAGTTAACATTCTTGCGAGGAAAGCACAAAAGGAGTGTTTGGCTAGGGCAGGGAAATAATTAATTAAACAACAAACAAAATCAACTAACTGAATACTATAGATAGTCTTCAGCCCAAGCTGACTGCGGATCATGTTTGACGGTGCAAAACGGATAAGTCAGCTACATTTTATTAGAGCTATATTTCGGCCCTTCTTGGCAAGGGTCCTCTTTAGGCTCAAGCCGCTCAAGCTGGAACATGAACTTGTGGATAAACAATAAAAGATTCTTCCTTGAATATCTGAATTTATGAACTTCTTCTCTGAAATCAGATATTTAAGGAAGAATATTTTATTGTTTTTCCACAAGTTCGTGTTCCAGCTTGAGCCTGAAGAGGACCCTTGCCAAGAAGGGCCGAAATATAGCTCTAATAAAATGTAACTGACTTATTGTTGGAAGGTTTTAAACACACACTTTATTTCCGCACTAGCTTAAAGTTTAACTGAACAGGCAACTTATTTTTACATCTTAGATTCAAATACATTGAATTATTACAACACCTATTGGGGATTTTCATTCTGTCCACAGTAGTCTTCAGTAGGGACGTTGGGAATGTGGACGCTTTCCCATGGTGAATCCGTCCACAATTCGCCCGCGAAAATCACTAGCTAGTGCTATCACTATCTAGCACTAGCTTTTGGCACTGCAGACTGCAGACACTTCTTTGTTTATTTGATACACAATGTATTTACTCGTTTGCTGCTGTTATTGTTGCCAAATGTTCCAGGCACCATAGAGATATCACAAAAACGGGAAGAGCGGCAAGCACAATGGGATAATCGATTATTTGGAAATATCAGAAAAACAAACTAACGCTTTTTCATCGGGTTTTCAGGATTATTTAAGCGAACAAGTGATGGGTAACTAGACTGTCGTATCCTAGCCCTTTTCGGTTAAACTTTAATCATAAAACATAAATAACGTTACTCTCTGGCATTCAACACAAGCGCCCTGAGCGCTGCGGAGAGTCGCTGGTAAACCATGACACTTATCCGTTTTGCACCGTCAAATATAACTGAATAGGAGGGAGACGAAAGGGAGGTTTTGAAGGGATCCCGAAACTTAAAATATTTTTAAACGTCCTGATACAGACAATAATTGGGTCAGACAGATTTCCGGATAAATATTCCCTCATCCCAAGCTGACTGCGAATCATATTTGATGGTGCAAAACGGATCCGTCAGCTGAATTTTATTGGAGCTATATCTGTTTCCCACAAGTTCGTTTTTCCAGCTGGAGCGGTTTTGAGCCTGAAGAGGACCCTTGACAAGAAGCGCCGAAATATAGCTCTAATAAAATTCAGCTGACGTATCCGTTTTGTCCCGATGAAAAATTTGTAGCCTGCGTAGTAGTATGGTAGTAGTACGAAAACGTTGAAGTAATACTAGGTAATAGCAAATAATACTATCATTTAATGTGCCTCAGACTGGTCCAGTCTTATGTAGTAGTATCCAGTAGCATCCTGTCTTGCCTTAGTAGCATATAGTAGTATGCAGTAACACGGTAGCCTTGAAGTAGAAGCATTTAGTAGCATCGTTAGTACTGCATGCTACTTTTTCGTACTACTTTATAGTACTATTTTGAGATAAATTTTTCATCGGGGCACCACCAAATATAGATTTCCGGAATCCGTAAACTTGCAGATCCCTTGCTTAGAGGTAATACTTTTCAAAGAAAAGAATATCTAATAATTATGTTCGTTCGTAAACTTCCGACCGTTATTAATAATGATAATAATAATAGATTTAATGCCCATCATAATGCACAAACGTACAAAAAGACGGAGTAATTAAATGAAGAAGATGAATAAGAACAAGAAAGAAATGAAAAAAAAGAACATTACTGTCAACAGATATAATGGAAAGAACACAAGAAACCTAAAAAGAAAACCACACACACTGATAGAATTTACACTGAGTAAAGCATCTGCTGAGCTACATTAAGGCTGCGCTTAAAGTGCTCTACCCTTTCTTAACAGATATAAGTCATGCTACTCCATAATTTGAAGACAATCTTCTATTACTTGTCAAAGGTGGAATCCTCAGCAGATACTGTACATATTTGTAAAAGATTTATGAATGTCATTCATATCTGAACCTAACTTTCCATACAAGGCGTGAACAAAACCTTCTCAGATTCATCGTATCCATTTCCCGTTTAACCGCCTTCCACCAAATTTAATTGATGACTTTAAAGTCCCTGTATTTTTAAGCTCTCCTTCTTCCCAACTATGGCAAAAATAATGAGCCGTTGACAAAAATGGAATGGAATTTTGCTCCCCTTTTTTGCGAAGTAGAACTATTTGTCGGACGAGAAGATAAATTTCAGATATGGATCTGTGGGTCTCGTTACCCCTAAATTGACCATTTTATTTGCTTTCAATGTCTCCCTTAATCTGACCCCCCCCCCCTACGCCTAAATATAGGGCTGCAAAGCCCTAGCCTAAATACAGCTCTAATTATATTCAGCTGACGTATCCGCTTTGCACTATCAAATATAGTGATGATTTTTCGTATACCATGCTGAATGATTACATGGAAAGAATAAGAACACAACAGTCAACCTACAGGAGGGGTATCCAACCACGAACCTAGCCTAAAATGGTGGAAAGGAAAATTCCAATCCAGTCCTATCAAGTTCCTAACTGCGAACATGGAAACCCTGAACGACCTAGCACCTGTTTTGGACTGCACAGAAGTTTCCTTGTAATATTTTTAGGCCGAGCTCGAGGTTATATAAGTTCGAGGTTGGATACCCCTCCTGTGCCTGTCCATCTGAGAGCGTGTTTCACCCTACTTACCGTAGTTACTACGCATGACGTCACGAATTTTGGCTTCTTGGCATCAAGGCTGGTATACGTTTTTCTATTTTCGACAAAATATCGTGCCACGAGGTAATCCCACCAATAACGTTAGAGAGATTCGTAGGTACCACGCTTACTACGCTCCCGACCCGAGCATGGTAAGCTTACTATTTCGAGAAGGTTGGAACCGTCAGCGTAGTATCTTTTTACGAGGTCGGAACGAAAATAGTAACTAATAGCCACTGTTGCTAGAAGGGTGGAACAAGCCCTGAATAAGTAAATGATTTATTTATGACCCGCCATTTTGAAAAGCGGAGTAATGAAGAAAATAAACAAAACGCATAAACACGCAGAAAAATACACTTAATTTTCAATGTTCGGTCAGGAAGCAGTGGACGACGTCGTGCCCTGGTTGGGCCGTGTTGTCCATGAGTTCGGAAAGCGATGAGGAAACATCCAAAAGGGTCACACTTGCATCTTGAATTTTGAATTTCTTCGTCAATGTATGGTTATGACATAATTTCGACAAGTGGAGCAGGTGCTTCGCATATTTAAAATAACATGATCTCATCTTTTTAATCTCCTTCTTTCGCAGAACATGAGTGACGCCAGAACGAAATAGTATAGAAGAAGCGCAGAAGGTGCTGTACAAATTTCCCAATGCTTTACGATTGAAAGAAGGAATATTGAATATTCTGTGTTTGAATATTCCTGAATATAATATTGTATTTAAACCCTTAGGGCCATGTACATACAACAAAACATACAACTTCATAATTACTTCTAATATTGCACTACATAAACTAAACTGCACTCGCCCGGTCAACTTTTACTTTAATACTTTGCAACACAAATCTTCATAATGCACTAATTGATTGCTCCTGGAGATGTGCTCTTTAATATATCAGGACCCCCCCCCCCCCCCCCCCCCCCCCCCCCAGCAAGATTCCCTTAAAAATGAGAGTTCTCGACACAGTGCAACCAAATGGGCTAGGTTCAAAGTTTAATTTACACTTCTGTATAAAATCAAAATAAATAGGGTCAAGCCGGGGACACAAGGTCGATTGACAAAAACCCGGTACAATATATAACAAACATATTTTACCTATAACTAATTATATAAATAAAGGTTAATAATTCCATGACTCACCACCAGACGGGAACCCGCCCCACAAACCCACCGACACTCGGCAAGATCAACCCGAAATCCCACAAAAAAAAAATACCCAATGCGCAAGCAAGGTCATCATCGCCTTCACCGCATAGTGAGTAGGGGCTGTTCGTACTGGCGGAAACACTTTTTTTCTTGTCAAACTTGCTTTTCCCATGTACTGGCAGACAGCATCCAGAGCGTGAGGTAAGTGTTTGGGAGGTTCAACTTCATGTAAAATTCGGGTCCAAAACTCTCTTTAACCGTTTTGTAATTCGCTAGTGTCACCGATTCTCTAACAATACATGCCTATTATAACAATACGTGAATATTCGTGTTTTTCAAAGATTTACTTTTCAGGTCTTTCTGTATCTGCTCAGGGATCCAACTAATGCTCAAGGAGTACAACTTTGACATCAAGAATCGTGGTACCTTCCTTGAAGAGGATATCATCAACATATTCCCGGTGGTGAAGCACATCAACCCACGAGTAAGTTTTGGATGTTTACTTTTGAGAGCCGCAGAATATTTCGTGATGAAGTGTCCAGTTTGCTAGCGAAACTGGGATTAGTTACGTTAGATCTAGGGGTTGAGATGTAAGGAAGAAACACTAGTCTATCCATACACAAATTCTCATTTTAGTGCACAGTGCTTCAAGGAAGGGCATAGCACCATGTAGTTGAACAAGGGCCCAGTACCCCCATACAAATCCGTTTGAAATTCTATTTTTCATTAAATTTTTCGTACGTTGGGACATGCCCTAAAAGTGGAGCACTATGCCCTGAAACTGAGGATATGTGACTGGGGTGGGGGAGAGAAGAAAGAATAACGAGTCTTTAAGAGGCGAAAGCCTTTTTTGGTGCAACTATGTTGTCATTATTATTATTATTATGTTATTAAGCCACAAGGGCAAACAGCCTTGGGAGAATCCTCTATTTTAAAGTGGGTTCAACCTGAAGGTCGAAAATGAATAGTTAAAGAGGGGTCAAACTACATTTCTGGTTAAAACAAACTCGTCTTGTCGTATCAGCTGTTGCCCAGGGGTCGTCACCTCGAACTACGCTACATCAAAATCCGCAAAAAATTACCTTTCCCGCATCCCTGTGGTAGTTAAGAAGCGGTAATCTCACTGTTTTAAATAGCTTATGAGTTCCAGTTTAGTCGAATTATGTGCTTTTTATGGCACTTGCCCTTCGGCCAACTGCCATATAGCGATCGCAATTTCTGTCCGTCCGTCGGTCTGTCCAGGGTTTGCTAGTTTGGCCACTTCCACATAAGCTAGGACGATGAAACTTGGCAGGCATATCAGGGACCCCAAAAGATTAAGTTGGAAGTAGTCACTTCACGATCTGAGCATCGTGGGGGGAGTGGAGGGAGGGGGAATCCGGAAACTAGAGGTATTTATAACTTTTGAATGGGTGATCGGAACTTAATGAAACTTGATATTTGGAGAGACCTCATGTTTCAGACGACCGGATTAAAATACGGACCGGATCTGGTGACTTTGGGGGGAGCTGGAGGGGGGGGGACCGGAAATCTTGGAAAACCCTTATAGTAGAGGGATCGGGATGAAACTTGATGATTAGAACAAGCACAAGTCCTAGATACATTGTTGACATAACCGGACTGGATTCGGGCACGGTGGGGGTCGAGGGGGGGGGGGGAATTCCGGTGATCCCGCTAGTTGTACTTCCGGATGTGCTAGGACAATGAAACTTGGCAGGCATACCGCGAACCTTAAATGATTAAGCTGGAAATAGTCACTTCCCCGATCCGAGCATCGTGGGGGAGTGGAGGGAGGGGGCATCCGGAATCTTGAGGTATTTATAACTTTCGAACGGGTGGTCGGAAAGCAATGAAATTGGATATTTGGCGAGACCTTGTGCCTCAGACTACCCACTTAAAATCCGGACCGGATCCGGTGATTGGGGGGGGGGGGAGCTGGAGGGGGAAACAGGAAATCTTGGGAAACGCTTAGAGTGGAGGGATTGGGACGAAACTTGGTGGGAAGAACTTGCTCAAGTCTTAGAGACATTGTTGACATAACCGGGCCGGATTGAGGCACTGTGGGGGGAGTTGGGGGGGGGGAATTCGGTGATTCCGCGGGTTTGGTACTAGGACGGTGAAATTTGGTAGGCATATCAGGGACTCGAACAGACTGCCTTGAGAATAGTCGTTTTCCCGATCCTACCATCGCGGGGGGCGTGGAGGGATGGGGAATCCAGAATCTAGTGGCATGCCTAACTTTTGAACGGGTGATCGGATTTGAATGAAACTTGGCAAGTGGAAAGAGCAATCGTCTCAGATGTTCCACGCGAAGTCCGGACCGGATCCGATACTTGTGGGGGGAGTTGGAGGGGGCCATCGGAAATCTCGCGAAACGCTTAGAGTCGAGGGATCTTGGATAGAATTAGGTAGGAAAAACAAGCATAAGCCCTGTAGACACGTTCTTGACAGAACTGGATCTTACCGGGGCCCTTTGGGGGAAATTGGAGGAGGTTTCCTGAAATTCCAGTGATCGCGAGTTATGACAATTCCAGTTGTAAAAAGGACGATAAGACTTGGCGGGCATATCCCTGACCCAACCAAATAGACTTAAGAACCCGACATGATGCCCTAAGAAAACTTCCGTTCCTGGATCCGACCGTTTTTGAGGGAGCTAAGTGAATGGGAATTCGGAAAGTACTGACTTCCCTAGGTTGCGAACAGGTGGTCCGATTCGAGTGAAACTTTATGGGTGATAAGATCTGATGACCTAGATATGCAAGGCAGCTAGATATCCTATTTCTTGGTCCGAACCTAGGGAGGTTGAAGGTGGTATTATGTGACATTCTCATCTACTTTCTTGCATGACCTACTCGTGACAAGTGCCATATGAGCTCGTAGCTCTTGTTCTTTTGTTTGAACTTGAAAAAGGCTATTTCTTGCTGTTAACTCAATCTTTTTCATCGTTTTGTAAAACATGACAAGCTGAGGTGGTTCTGTTCTCTTTTAGTTAGAAACACTAAAGAAGAATTTATCCCTCTAACATGCAAACTGTTATTTTAGCTTCAAATTATACTGTAAAAAAAAATCTTGTAATATTTGCTACTGGAATTAATCTTGTCTCTACTGAGGTAAGATTATTTCTAATTCGGACTAATCTTATCCCAATACAGATAAGATTAATCCCAGAAGCAATTACTGCAGTTAACTTTAATCCTTACTTGGTAAACTTTTTACAGTGTAGTACCTTTCTCATGTATTTTAGCTCCTTTTTGAAGCCGGATAGACCACTCTGAAATGAAGATTTTTCTGGTAGATCTTCCTACGGCCCAAGCTGACTGCGAATCATATTTGACGGTGCAAAACCAGCTACATTTTATTCGAGCTATATTTCGGCCCTTCTTGGCAAGGGTCCTGTTCAGGTTCAAGCTGGAAAATAAATGAATAAGGAATATTTTCCAGCTTGAGCGGCTTGAGCCTGAAGATGACCCTTGCCAAGAAGGGCCGAAATGTAGCTCGAATAAAATGTAGCTGGCTTATCCGTTTTACACCGTCAAATATGATTTTTCTGGAAATGTGAATCTTGGTTTCAAGGTTGGAACTTTCCCTCGTGTGCTTTACTGACCGTAGCTTTCTTTTATTTAGGCATCTGATGCTCTTAACTTCTACACTACCGGACAGACAAAGATCCAACAAGGCTTCTTGAAGGAAGGCTATGAGCTCATCCAGGAAGCGCTCAACTTGCTCAACAACGTCTATGGTGCCATGCATCCAGAAATTGCCCAGTGTTTGAGATTACTTGCTAGGCTGAACTACATCATGGGTGAGCATGGTGAAGCATTAGCCTATCAGCAGAAGGCAGTCCTGATGGCCGAAAGGGTGAATGGAATCGACCATCCTTATACCATCACAGAATACGTAAGTATTCCTTGCAAAACGAAGGAGGTTTCCGCGGTCGAAACATGCCTTAAAGAAAAACTTTTTTCTTCTGGCGCGCATGACTTCTAGAACCGAGCATGGTGGTTGGGCGTTCTTTCTTCGGCACCGTTCTTTCATAAATATTGGAATACTGTGGAATATTGAAAATAAGAAAAATAATAAAAGAAATAGAAGACCGTGATTTTCGTTTTTTTTTTTTATTGATTAGCTAATTATCCCTCTAGGATGATGTGCGAGGGATAAATATACATTACGGATATTTCGGTTGCACTTCCGGCAAACCGTCCTCAGCGAAAAACAAGCAACTAAATCATAAGAAAGAACGATGCTGACTGAAACGACAAACAAATTCAAACAAAATAACGAATATTAAAATGTGCGTGTTAAAAGTGTATATGTACAAATCTGTGATTATTTTACAATTCTGAATTCTGTGTCTATTTACAATTTACCAATTCCCTGGGAGTGGGAAAGCGCAGAAGCTTTCACCCAGCCATTATAAAATCCTCGCTTTAACCATCACTATACAAATAATTTCACAGAACTAAGACTCCTCAAATTACTCTTCTTCTACTCCTATCCATTTTCGTTGGGTAGGCTGCAATCTCTCTAAAGAGCGTGTTCCACCCTACTTGCCGTAGACCAGATTCATGCGCGCGAGAAATAGGCTTCTTGCTCTGTATGCCCTAAGGGGTGATTACATATGGTGAATTCGCATATTCGCTATGTTCGCTGCATTTCTGGTCGGTCGAGCATTATTGGAAGGGATGGTTAAAGTAATTGGTATGTTTGATGGCACACAAAGTGGGTTTTCTATTTCTTTCGTAATGAATGGTCAGCGTGGCTTCAAACCTTATATTAAGAAAAATAATATAAATAAAATAGAATATAAATATTTTTTCGTAAACCTAGGTGGAATATTTTGACTACAGCGTGTGCTGACCAGTTAAAGCAGCCGTGGCATAATTTTTTTTTCAGCCGATTATTTTTGTTGTTTAGGCATGCCACACACGAAAGCAGGTAGCCTGTACAAAAACGGATTTCTTTATTCATTAACCATTTAGCATTTTCTTAACCATGCAGAAAGCTGACCGATACTTGTGTGGGGGGTGGAGGGAGCACTGGAAATCTCGTGAAACGTTTGGAGTCGAGGGATTAGGATGGAACTTGGTGAAAAAAACAAGACCTAGATAGGTAATTGACAGTACCAGATCGTATCGGGGCTCTTGTGGGGAGTTCGAGGGTGTTTCCCGGAATTCCGGTGGTCGCCATTTAGGATAGTTCCATATATTCTAAGGGCGCATATAATATTTTGCAGGCGTATTAGTGATTAAAGATCCGACATAACGCCCTAGGGGAAACTTGTGTTCTTGGATCCAACCACCTTTGGGGAGTTGGAAGGAAGGGGAATCCGGGAATTTCTGGCTTCCGTGAGTTGCGGACGGGTGGTCCGATTCGAGTGAGACTTTATGGGCGATAAGAACTGATGACCTATACAAGCAGAACATGTGGCCATGGTTGGAAGAGTTGGGGGGGGGGGGGGGGGGTCCGGAATGTTTTTGATATGCACAAAAAACAAACGGATGCAAGTTGGACAGTACCGAGTTTATGCGGCCTTGATTTGTTATTTGGCATCTGGATCGGATCCGGCCGCAGTAGGGAGGGGGTGAAGCGGAATGTGTAGACAGGCTATGCTCCGACTCCAGTCAAACTTGATGGACGGGAACAGGAGATATCAGAGATGCGACGTTTATGTTGCCGAGTCGTATACAGCCACAGTGGGGGAAGTTGAGATGGGAGTCCCGGAAATGTTGTGGCTCGCTTCGAAGTCAAACAAGTGGAGCGATTTGAATGAAACTCGAAATGTAGAGAGATCAGATGCCCTGATGACATGTTTTAAGTTTCGAACCGGATCCGACCACGGGGTAGGGGGAGAGCTACCGGAAGTTCCCAAAAAACGCTCATAATTCAGTGAAGCTTGATAGGTGGTAAGAGAAAATGTTGTTGATGATCCATTTAGGAGTCCAAACCAGATTTGGCCGCGGTAGCTGGAGTTGGAGGGAGTACTGAAAATCGTGAGGCACGTCTAGGGACCAAACGAGTGGGTCTGTAGTGTTGAAACTTGGAACGTGAAAAGTTCCTTTGCCCTAGATGATCCGAGGCTATGCCAGAAAAGCTCAGACTTGAGTGAAACTAATACCCTATTTTTAGGTCCGTATCGCATTTTTCGATGGCGGGGTATTTAATCTACTTTCTTGTACCACCTACTCGTATCAAGTACCATATGAGCCCGTAGCTCTTGTTAGAAAGTGTTTAGGGAAGAGATTCTTGACGCTACTTGCCTTTAATGAATGAATGAATCTTTTTATTTACCCAGTTCTATAAAATATAAATAATGGAGTACATAGAGAAAATCTATGGCGGTTCCCCCCTACTATACTCTATTTACCTCAAAGAATTTAAAATTGAATCCCTTTCTTCCCGCCGCGAAAAACTATGCCGTCACTTTGGCTCCTCCCTTCTCCAGCACCCCATGTACCGTTCATTCCTACCCCCACCCTTTGTTCCTGTAAGATCTCCCCCCCCCCCAGAAGTGGCTGAGAAGGTTCCCAAACTGACCCCAATCTACTGTAACTCTATGCGTTACAGTAGAAGGTTTGTTCCGAGCTTCGTAAAGCAGTATAATGATCTTTAGCATTTTCTGCCTTGTTACTTTTTTTTCTGTTGACAACTTATTTTATTTTTGTGTATGACTAATAAAAACATCGTATTTGGGCTCTGCCCACGAGAGATATGTTTTGCTTTGTTATAAAAAGAAAGAAAAAAAAGAACATAACTTGAATTAGAATACAATTTACATTTCGAACAGATTACACTTCAAACGGACGAACAAGACCGTGATGCGAAGAAAACGCCGAGACCGACAAATTCCTATGCAGCTCGTCAAGTTTAACATTATGCATCTCTTAATGACGACATAGAATCCGTGCAAATCAGAGCATGTCATATAACGTTAGGGCTGAGATACGTTGACTATGAGGCTGCCTCTTGTCCATATCCGCCGGGAAGATCTAATTTTACGCAATGACCAGTCGGTCCTTGTCATTGAAAAGCACAGCGACATAGTAGTTGCGTTGTTTTTGATTGCCGTTCGTGATCTCGGTTCTTCTTATTTCTCATTTTCGATCACTTTCCGAGTTTTCAGTTTGCTTAATTCTCGTTTTTGCTGAAACGGAGACCGTGTCAGTTCTCGGTTCTACAACACCTGCGAGTGAAACGGCGAACTGTGACGCAGACGCAGTTCCCGGTCCGAGTTCGCCTGTCATGAAAAAATTAACCCACAAAAATTGAAAGTCTTGGAAAGTGTGTTTGGAAATGGATGATTACAACTTGTAGGTTTTGACTACAAGAATGGCCTTTTCACTGCCAATGTAATTACCCTTTGCTGACTTATTTAAGTGATTTTATGAATAACTTGCCTGGATGCTTATTTTCCGTTTTTATACACCTGCATCTTGAAACGGCGAAGGCGTCAGGCGAACTGAGTGTAAAAACGGAAATTAAGCTGCAACGGCGAACTCACAAGGGAACTTACACAGGCGATCAAAAGCGCAACTATTGCCAGAAGTAGCACCGGTGACAGGACGGACGCGGCACCAGAACCTCTTGGTGCCGGCGAAGGGTCGACAAACAAGTACTTGAATTCTTCTGTTACCTTATTTTATAGACATAATTAAGAAAAAACTGGCGGATTCCAAGTGGCGTATTTTTTCTATATTTGTATATATTTAAGTTTGTGTTAGCCCGCTAACTTATTCATTTATTTCCCGCAGAAATGAGGAGTTATCTGGTCCGTACTATAAAAATACAAACGATTTTGTCAACAAAATTACAATACGTGTGGGTTTGGAGGGCTACCAAAGCTTTTCTTATCAAAGCTGGTCATCTTTCTTCTTCATGTTCTGTAATAGACGGCATATTTAGTGCCAATTTGGCTCTAGGGGTTGGATCAGTAAAACTATCGACCTATCTGTCTTTTCTATTGCGTGACTAGCAGCTGATTGAAACATGGTCGTTTGTGTTTAAAGTTTTTTTTTTTGCGGTGCGTTTTCTAAAATTGCCTTAACAAGCAATTTACCTTAAATTCATTCTTCAGCTGTCCCTTCGGATCCCTTAGAAAGGAGGTAATCCTACCTCTTTACCTACCTACCTCCCACGGCTCAGTCTGTCCGTCTGTCTATCTGTGGGCCCCACAACTTCAGAGACGATTCTCGGCACAAGAACCGCCCCTTTCCGGTATTCGAGCCAATCTGATATTATATTTTTCCAACAGGCACACCTTGCATTGTACTGCTTCGCGAACAACCAGATCAGCACAGCATTAAAACTACTCTACCGGGCACGCTACCTAGCGTTGGTGGTCTGCGGGGAGAACCACCCTGAAGTGGCATTACTTGATGTGAGTTTTTTTGTATACTTTGTTGTGGTTGTTATAAGAGCGTTCCCAGGACTTCCTTTCCCTTCATCGCTATTATTCTGCGGTTTTATTCTTACTAAGCGAGCTGTCGTAAAAAGTGAGGTTTGTGACAGATTTTTGGGGTCTTATGACGGGTGGGCGAATCGACGGAGGCAACTGGGTTAATTGACGCTCAAGGAACAGGACGATAGCTGAATCGACTTTGCGCGAATCGATGGGTGGGCGAATTGACGGGTGGAAGAATCAGCGGTTGGCGAATCGACGGGTGGATGAATCGACAGGATTTTTGGATTGGGCGTATTGGTGGGTAGATGAATCGACGGGTGGGGGTAGTGACGGCGCCCAGACCATTCCCCCTTGACTTTCATCCGCTTGTATTCTCCATGCTAGTTAAAGGTTTTAATTCCGGTTTCTTCACTCAAGTGCTATCACTAGAGAGTTCGGTTGGCCGGAATCCAGTCAGATCCGATAAGATAAGACTATTGCCGCAATTTTTTTTGTTTTTCTTTTTTTCTTTCGTCTTATGTCTTTTGTGCTAAAATTCTCGTGTTGGGATCTGTTAATTGTCCTGTCTTAAAATTCTCATGCTGATGTTGTTAGTTTGTATTTGTAATACTTTAGGCTACGGTTTTATTAAATGTTTTTTTTACGAATCAATCGGAATTAACGAAGCGTCGCTTCCTTTTGCCACTGACGTGAGATTTATGGAACTCGTGCTTTCGGGATCCAACACATAATTGGAGGGAGACCTATGACTTCGTAAAAGTTGTCCGTCTGTCTGTCCGTCCGTCTGTGAGCACGATAACACTCGACGGGAATGAGATATTCTGATGGAAATTATCGTGAGGATTTTTCGGGTCAAGGGACAGGTCGAGTTCATAGATGACATTTAAGACATTTAAGGGTGGGGGAGGGGGTTCAAATTAAGGGTCGAACAAGATATTTTTAACAGCTAACGAAATAGTTGATTTAGAGGTAAGAAGACATGCTTAGCACGAATATGAAATCATTTTTTCGCCGGACAAGTAGTTCGCCTGGAATCCGGCCGAAAGTGGAAAGTTTGATAACAGTAAAGGTTGTATTTGAACTTGATTAGATGTTCGATTCAGGGGTAAGAAGACATGCTTAACACAAATATGAAAATCAGCTTCTCGCCGAACATGTAGTTCGCCCGAAATCTGGCCAAAACTGGAAATGTTGTTAAAACTAAAAGTTTTGTCTGCAGTTGGTTACATGTTCGATTTAGGGATAAGAAGGCATGCTGAATCCGTATATGACAACTATTTTCTACTCGCACATATAATTCGCCCGGAATTCGGCTGAAATCGGAACATTTTTATAAGTAAAAGTTTTATCTGAAGTTGATTAGAGGTTCGATATAGTGGTAAGGAGAACCGCTGATTCGTTTTTTAGCTTTACTTTTTCTACGGTGAAGTAGTTCGCCCGGAAACCGACCTAAAATGGAAATTTGGCAGAAGTAAGGCTTGGGAGTTTTGATTAGTTTCGTCTCAGTAGATAGGACGTATAGGGGTAAACACACATCCTGAATTCATATTCGAACTTGGTTTTCTCAGATGATTAGCCATTGGCCCTATCTGTTTCTAAATTTTCATACAAAAATGTTCAAGGAGTCTGGCGGTGACCGGATATTTACAACACCAAATCGTCTGGATCAATTATATTAAATTCGTTTGATCCCATCGAAACCTTGGTCTCGTTTTCTCAGTTATCAATAAAAATTGTACCTAAAGAAAAAAATGGTTGTACCTCATTGTCGGATGTTATGAACGTCTTTGAAAAGTGAGCACCGTCTCAAAGAGTGGAGGATCTTACTGCTTTGAAATAGGGATCGTTGTGATTCCCCCTTTGTGATTCCCATCTTTTCCTCTAATATCCATGTCCCAGAATTTGTAAGTTGGAAATTTCCAGATTCTGGAAATTTGGTTTTGTGAACAGTGGAATTAAGATTAGGCTTAATTCCACTAATTCCAGATTAAGACGTATTGCTACCAGTTATAAAGCGGTAGCTTTACGTTATCGTTGTAGTAACAGGTCATACTATAATCTGGAGGCCTGGTACAAGAGAAACTTTAGGCGTCTGATTCGTCTGCCGGCTCGAGAGAGCGTAAGTGAGGCATTTGTCCAGAACCATTGCTGCAGTTGTGCTGAACTTGCTCGAAAAGCCCGGTCATCCTCGGTTGTAAGGTTATGGCGGTCGGAGCTGTCTTATTCTCCTGGCAGCTAACCCCACTTTCCGTAATCTACCAGTTGGAGACACACTGGTGTTGTATCGTTTTTTTCTTGTGTTTTTTGTTTGTTAGTTAGCTGCGAAAGCTGAATTAGAAAGTTAATAATAATAATCTTAAAGTTGAACATTTTGTATGATTTTACCGGTAGTAAAAATGGGTCTGAATTTTCTGAAGGGATTATAATTTAAATATACGTTTTAGAAGACCTAAGGATGTCATTATCTTCCCCACACACACATTCTCACCGTCATAATCAACCCCTAATTCTGTCAGTGTGTGTGTGTGTTTTTTTTTTAAGTTTCTTGTGTTCTTTCCGTTATTTCTGTTGATAGTATTTTTCATTTCTTTCTTGTTCTTTTTCTTCTTCATTTAAATACTCCGTCTTTTTGTACGTTTGTGCATTATGATGGACAATAAATGTATTATTATTAGTATTGTTCTGATAATCTGGTTTATTTTTCAGAGCAACATTGGTCTCATTTTACACGCCGTAGGCGAGTATGATCTCTCCCTGAGATTCCTTGACAAATCTCTGAAACTCAACATTAAATACTATGGCGCAAGAAGTTTGAAAGTAGCTGTCTCACATCACTTGGTTGCCCGAACACAGAGTTGTATGGGCGACTTCAGAGGGGCCCTTCAGAATGAAAAGGAGACGTACACCATTTACAAACAGCAGGTCAGTTTCATCCTCTTTAATTATCATTTATTTATTACGAATTGTGTACCTTGGTCTGCCTATTCGGTCGGACATTGTCTCACAGTGTCTCGAGAAATTAATAGAGGCGAAAGCCTTTTTTACTGCCTTTATATTATATTATTATTATTATGAAAACAACGCGTTCCTGTCTTGTATCGTTTTTTGCGGGGAAAGCTAGAAAAGCATACGGAATACCCATTAATTGTAAGCGTTGTTACAACAGACACATACTGGCCCGGCTTTATTCCGCATTCGCTATGCCGCACATACTTGCGCTGTCGTCATTCTGGTCACTACCGACTATGAAAGATAAAAAATGCATTCGTTCCACATTTTATAGGTGTTGCAAATATCTTCTAGGACTACCTCCGTGGACCCGTAATTCTAGATTGTCGTCAAAGTATAATATCACCCATCCGTTTCTTGCAGTATCTGAGCGAATTTATTCGTTCTCTTGACGCTAGCCATACTTTGTATAGGGCTATGTTGCCCCATGTGTAAATAAGAGTATCAAAATCTATTTGTTACACGTTGTGTGTTCTTGTACTTTCATACTCCGTTTGTGACTTTTGTTGTCTTAAACATGGGAAATAATTTTCATTCATTCGTTCATTACCCGGGCAGCATTTTTGTCTCTGTCGCGGGACACGGTTTTACAAAGCAGCGCTGAAACCATAATGCCCATTCACAACGGGTTTAGCGAAAACTCGCTCCAAACCAGTTCTGAAAATCCTTTGTTTACTGGAGCTTCCGGAACTTCTTCGCTTAGCCCCACAATCCCTTTTTTTTATTTTGTCTCCGACCCGGAAAGGACTAATTCTTGATTACTTTTACCTTTAGAAGTCAACGGGCCTGGGCACAGGCTTAAAACAGCCAAAGACGTGTGTAACTTGTTAAAAGCAGAGCTTAGTTGAAAAGTACATAGTAATCGAATATAAACAGTAAATAGTGACAGTTATCCTTCTAAGAGTTTTTCTTTTAGAGTTTTTTTTTTTTTTTAAATTTAAACTCCTACATTTTTTAATCTGAGAAAAATTCCCCCTGATGTGCCTTTAAAGTGTAACTAAAAAGCCAACTTATTTTTGTGTTGATTGAATACACTGAGTTATTTGGATTCTGCAAAGGGATATTTCTATTTTCCACTATCTACTCTAGTTCTGACGTTCAGAAGATCAGCGGCCTTCCCCACAACGAAAATACTACTATGACGCGAGAAATTTTAATTTCAACACAAACGCGAGTTTTCAGTAGGTACCATAAATCAAACGCAAATTCCACTTTTTGGGATCCCAAAACGTAAGTGGAGGGATACCTATGACATCGCAAAAGTTGTCCGTCCGTCTGTAAGCACGATAACTCTCGAAGGGAATGAGATATTTTGATGAAACTTAGTGTGAGGATTGTTTGGGTCAAGAGTAAGGTCGAGTTCGTAGATGCGCTTTGTAGCCCTATATTTAGGGGTTGGGAGGGGGTTTAAATTAAGGGGCAAGCAAAATAATTTTGAACAGCTAATGGGAGAGTCGGTTATTGGGTAAGGAGACATGCTGAACATGATGGTGGAAACCATTTTCTCGCCGGGCTAGTAGTTCACCCGGAATCTGCCCAAAACCGGAAAGTTTGTTAAAAGTAAAAGTTTTATTTGAAGTTGATTGGATGTTCGATTTTGGAGTAAGAAAACATCCTGAACACGATGGTGAAAACCATTTTTTCGCCGGACAAATAGTTAGTCCGGAATCCGGCCAAAACCGGAAAATCTGTTAAAAGTAAAAGTTTTATTTGAAGTTAATTATATCTTCGGTTTAGCAGTAGGGAGACATGTTGAACACGATGGTGAAAATCATTTTCTCGCCGGGCAAGTAGTTCGCCCGGAATCCGGCCAAAACCGGAAAATTGTTAAAAGTATTTGTAGTTGATTAGATATCCGATTTAGGGGTAAGAAGAGATGCTGAATCCGTGTATGACAGTCATTTTGTACCCGGACAAATAGTTCGCCCGGAATCCACTGGAACCGGAAAATTTGTTTTAAGTTAAATTTTAATTTGAAGTTGATTAGATGTTCGATATAGGGGAAAGAAGAAACGCTGAGCGAGACGTTGAGCGAGATTTTGGCTTCATTTCTTTTGCCGGACAGGTAGTTCCGGAATTCGGCCGAAACCGGGAAATTCGCAGAAGTAAGGCAGGAAATTTTCGTCTAAACAGATATGACTTATAGGGGTAAACACAAACATACTGAATCCATATCTGAACTTGGTTTTCTCAGATGATTAGCTTTTTAGCCTTAATCTTTTTCTGAATTTTAATAGTAAAAATGTTCAAGGAGTCTGGCGAAGACTGAAGACTCAATTGTCTGGATCAAATATTGAATTTTTGGGATCCTATCGAAACCTTTGGTTTTGTTGAAAATCGATTGTTTGTGAATAGCGGAACAACTAAGTAACGCATTTTCAGCGGGTCTTCAAACCAATTTAAGTGAATAAGTGATGGGTTACTAGATTGAACTATCTCAGCCCTTTTCGGCTAAACGGGAGAAAGTTTCCAGGCTAAGTCGGGAAATTGTTCACCGTTTAGTGAGAAGAGAAACTACACTGGAATTGTCATGGAAAGACTGGTCCTCCTTTCTTCTGCCCAATGTGTGGGATTGCGAATATTGAGCCATTTTTTTTTTATTATTTTTATTTGAAACTTAAAAAAAAAATTTCAGCTTGGTGATGAACACGAGAAAACCAAGGAGTCATCGGAATGCCTACGTCATCTCACACATCAGGCAGTCGCCCTTCAGAAGCGAATGAACGAACTGTACCAAGGCAAATCAAACAATGCCCTCCCACCTATCCAGATTCAGCCGCCATCTATGGGCTCCGTGCTGGACATGCTGAATGTAATCAATGGAATCTTGTTCGTTCAAATAAGGTAAGATTAGATTAGATTTTAGATTAAATTTTGTTTTACACATGTATACAAAACATTTTACAGCACCTGCTAAGAAAGCCCCAGAGGGTTTGTTGGCCGCAGGTGGTAGTCTTCTCTATTCTACATAATGTGGTAACACTATTTTTACATTATTCTAAATGCCATTCATATACGGTTCACACATATACAACAAACATTCTGCTTACAAAAAACACTCACGCATCAATTACTATTCTTTTGCAAGGAAAAATCTCTTCGCTGTAGCCTTGAAGGATGCCAGATGACTCGAGTTTCTGATTTCAACTGGAATTATATCCCATACAAAGAAATTAAGATTGCTTTTTATATGTTTGGATCTAGGAAGATCGTGATCGCCATTCAGCAAAATCTTTTGGAGTCATCAGGATAGTATCGAACTCTAGAATCCCGCCCAGATCAAACATTATATTGCAGAAGCAAACGGCGTCAAAATGCCCTGGGGATCCCTTTAAAAGCCGTATGTTCACGTTGTTGCTGTGATTTGGAATGCAGGGCAAATGCTCCCTAGCGTGTGGAGCTGTCTCTTCAACTAATTTTCAGCTAGGAAAAACTGGACCGTCACGACCAGGCTGGTTACTTATAACCTGTACTAGACAGTGCTAAGAGTGTCTGTATGGATAGTCTCCTCCCTGTTCTTTATGTAGAGTATTCAGTTAGTTGATTCTGTTTGTTGTTTAATTAATATCGGTTGTTTCCCTGCCCTAGCCAAGCACTCGTTTTGTGCTTTCCTGGCAGGAATGTTAATTGTGTATATTTTTCGTCTTTAAATATAGTCCAGTGAAACTAAAAAACTGAAACTGAATGTTTCGAAAGCTTAAGTGGCTGGTTTACTGCCTTCAGCGGGACTGATTCTTATGATTTTAATGGAACTTGCGCTTCGTCTAAGTGATGGTAATTATAGCGATGGTAATTTTAGGGTACTTCCAGATGTGCTGGGACGATGAAACTTGGTATGTGTATTACTGACATGACCAACTGGATTTGGATATAGCCACTTCCCTGATCCGACCATCTTGGGGGGGGGGGGGGATCCAAGATGGTGTACTTAACTTTCGAACGGGTGGTCTGGTCCGAACTGGATCCGAAAACTGTTTGAAGAGTTCGCGGAGGGGGGAGGGGGGCGGAAACTTGATGACGCGCTTACTCCTACCATCCAGTAAACTACAGACGGATTGGACTATTTCTGGCAGAATTTCTGCGAACCTGAGTCTATTCGATAAACGTGCTAACTACCTTTGTTGATGAGATTTTTAACTCCGATTTGTTGATGAGATTTTTAACTTTGATCAGTTCGACTACTCAAAATTTCTTAGAGTTATTTAGAGGCGAAAGCCTTTTCTCTTGCTTTGTATTATTATTATTATTATTATTACCCTTAGTGCCATATGAACTTTCAACTCTTGTTATTGTTTGTTCTGAGTACTGTATTTCTAGTCTTTCAATTGTTTTTTATTTATCGCTCCGAGGCCATTCGTGCCTTGCTCTCTACGGGGATTAGCTATGATTAGCTATGTGTGTTATTCGTGAAAAGACTAAATAAACCTGAACTTGAGTCTTATATTAGTCAATCAATCAAATTTAATTTCAAATAGCTTAAAGCATGCGGAACATTTACGAAATACGTTAAAACGACCGCAAATTAGTTTAATACCTGAAAATAATGCTGGAATAATTGGAATACATTTTTGCACAAAATTTTTCTCGACTAAAGCGTATAGAATTCTATTGTATTTTGCCCGACAAATATTTGCAGAATTTGATTTCTTGCGTGTAAAAAGAACCCACCGTGCCAACCAGTCGACCGACAAAAGCATGCACATTTTGATTTCTTCTATGTTTTCACATTTTGTGTAAAAATTGGATCGAGGATTTGTCGGGATGCGGTAAAACCGATTGCCAGTGTTCCACTCGGGACCAAGCACGGACGACGGGAGGGACGGGGACGGCTTATTTAGGACAACACACTTGCTCCGAAGTTTTTGGAAGGGTGTCTCTGCGGTCAACTAATCATTAATTAAATTAACTAATTGAAGTTGTTGCAAACTGAAAAAAAAAAAATTACGATGAGATGTAGAATATTGTAGAAGGTCTTCTGTTTATTTGTTTATTTTTACTTCTTTGTTTTTTCTTTTTCCAGTCAGCAAGACATTGACCACTTCAAGGCCGAGTATGAGAAACGACAGACCAAAGAAGAAGAAACGAAGGAAATTGCCAGTGAAAATGGAGAAGAAAAAATCAAAGAAGTGGAAGACGTCAGTAGATAAAGCAGCTAGTGATAAAGTAGTCATTTTTTTCCTGTGAGCGAGTGAGGAGGGGTACGGCGGGCGATTTGAAACTTGACTGTAGTGACGTGACCGGAGCAGACATGAAGTCGAGCAAAGACCTACAGGTTGTGTCCTGGACCTGTGCCTCGCATATTTGCCGAACAGCTTTCATGTATCCAGGTATTTGCAATTTCACGCTATTTGTGACCGGGTCGGTGTGTAGTGTACCCGGTGTCAAGCAGTGAGTAGTCCCTCGTGAATGGCAGGCAGGAAGCTTCGACAGGTGTTATCGGACGCTGCTAAGCTAGCTACTGTGTAGTTAACCGTATAGATACTGTAAACATGGCTCCTCACGAGATTTAATTCTGTGCGAAGAAAAAGCGCGCGGTTATAACGCCGTTTCTTAACTCTCCTGTCGATAATACTGTGCCCGGAGCTCTTATACTACTATTCCAATTAAACGCGCAGTGATTTACACGCAGGTTCAGCAGATAACGCGTAATTTCAACAGATAACAGTTTGAGCACAATATGTTGATGTTAAAGAAAATTTGTGTTATATTCCGTGAAACATAACAGTAAGCGCGGTTTGCAATGTTGGTTTTGACGAAAACATAAAATTAAAAGGCCGTATTCTGGAACACTAGCAGATAAAATCCGAAATCATCGAACTTCGGACAGCGTAGTGTCTGGCCATCGCCAATGCACCATCGATTTGTTGGTCTGTATGTCTGCTGTTGGAGGGTTTTTGAGTCGCCAGTTTGCTACCTCGATCGTTCGCGCCGTCAGATACCGCCGAAACGCGTAGTCAATAATGTAGTCAAACGTGTGTTTTTTAGGATCGAAGTTTTGTTATATTTTCTTGAAAAACGTGAGGTGGAACGTATAAGGAATCCTGGTTATTTTCTGATTCGGCCGGCTAGAAACGAAGAAATCACTGAGGTTGTTGGTCCAGATTTTTTTTACAATTAGCCGCGACTCCCGAGGGCGTAGTACTTAATTCTGAATGTTGTCGTTTTAAATTCACGAGATCAATGAGAGCAAAACAGCGTGTATATTTATGCTAAAGAAAATCTAATTCACCCCTAATTGCAGTCTGCTCATTATCCCCAACCTCTCACAAAGTCCATCAAATCTCACGTCCCCTAGGGATTTACAGTCGACCAAGCTCTAAGCAATGCTGAAACCTAGCAGAGATATGCCCTCGAAGATCGCGAGTGAAGGTTATTAGCCCGTGGCCGTTTCGGAGTTAGGAGCGGCTAGACTGGTTCATCACTTAAAGGACCAGTTGCACCTATAATTCTAATGCAACCTACTGCCGTAACCTCTATTCATTAATTCTTAAACCCGGAGACCCAAAATTCATGTTACATTCTGAACCCGTTAACGCCACCTCACTATTCTTGCACTTGCATTATGCTCCGACAAGTGTTTGTGTTTCATGATATTGATGGGTCAAACCGGTTTATCAGAATTTTGCCGAGTTTCTTCTAGAAGCCAATGGGTCTGGGAAGTGCTTAAAACAGACAAACCGTTTTACAGTATTCAGATAGTTTTAAATACTGGAGCATGAGCAGTAAATAGTGCGAGGTGTGCTTTAAGGAAAACAAAATTGTGCTAAATCCAGTGCATGCTTTTGGGGAATCGAATTGATGCCTAATAAGATTCGGTAACCGAATGTTCAGTCAGTACCACTAGATGTGACATGTTTGGAATCTCTGTTCACTGTAGAGATGCTCATTTTGTGCCATAGTTTTTTTCGGCTTAGGTGGTTTGTTGTTCAGTTAAGCGACCGTGGTTCCGTTAATAAAAGGCGTCTCACTTACCGATTTGCATCATTCTGGAATTAAGGTCGCGCCGCAAACATCGATGATTTGAGACTGGGCACCCATTGACTAGCGGTCATTTCATAGATCAGTCTTCATACGGAGTGGTCTAGTTAGGCCTAATTACTCTGTGATTTGGATTCGCCGTTCTGCAGTCTCAACTAAACTCTAGTCTGATCTGTACGTAACCAGATACACCATCTATCCGATTTAGTAACAACACTGTGTTTTTGCTTGGAAGTGCTAGATGGCTTTACTGCATAACCTGGTAGTGCCTCTGCCATCTAGCTTCCAACTATGATGGAGCATTTGGAAACCGACATATGGCGCCTGCTCTATTTTACGTAGGGAACAGTGTCGACCCCACTCACGTTCAAAGATGTACCGTCAAGACCGATAGATGGCATATTCTACCTAGGATGTATTGGCCTTGCCCACTCTCTGAAGGAAGCACAGCAAAGACAAAGACAAATTTTGTAGGCTTCGCTCCGGCGCCATCTAGCGCACAGCTGCAGAGCCTACTAAAGCCTGTAGAGGCATGTACTCCACCTTCAGTCGAGAAATGTGTTGGCCTCGCCCACCCGCTGAAGAGGGCGCGGTCGAGAAAAATATTTGTAGGCACCGCCTTTAGTGCTGTTACCGTCTACCGTACAACATCAGAAGCCTGCGAAAACCGATTGGCAGCATATGCTCTACCTACTGTACAAAAACCACCCACTTGCTAAACGAGACACAAGTTTTTAAACACCCAACAGATATGGTTCCTCCTAAAAACTGGCAGATGGCGTACGTGCGGTCTGAATTGAATCATGTCTGAAACTGTAGTTAACCGTTTTAAACGCTCATCAGCAGATGGCCGACACCTTAATTTGCAATTCGGCGAATTAAGATCACGCAGCCTTAAACCATCGAACCCAGGGTTGGTCACCAAGAACCAGGGTGTACGAGTTACTTCAAGGTACTTTGGGTTACATTGCATTGGGTTACTTGGAGATACTTTTGGGTTACTTTCCAGGGTGTACGAAGTTACTTTTGGTGAACAACCCTGGCATCGAACTTGCGGGTTTCTGTTCTATTGTTGTTGTTTTTTATTCAAGAAAGACGTAAAAACAAACAAATCGATTATAATTCTTCTCGCAGGCCTCACACTCAGAAGTTTCATAACAGATAACAGAAGGACAGGACCGTATCCAGGGGGGGGGGGGGGTAGGCGGTTGCCCCCCGCCCCCGAAACATGCAAAAATAATAATTTTTATAGGATTTTCCCTCATATGTATGTCTTTTTTGTCCAACCCGCAGGCACCCCCCCCCCCCCCCCGAATAAAATTCCTGCGATACGGGCCTGCACAAGGATGCAGTTTCAACAGACAACATTTGCGGTGTCGTCTGTTCCGATTTTGAAAATGTTCTGCGTAACAAGCATTTCCAGGAAGAGCCGAAAAAGCAACTGCTGGCTTTTTAATTATCGCCATGATCCTGGAAAAGTCATTAGATGCTTTTCCAACGGTTTTTCGGTTCTTCATGACAAAACTTTTAAGGCATAAAATAAGGTTTTGAAATGATAGTGTTTTTGCAGATACCATGGTATCTGATACCACGGTCTAAAGTCGTTTTTGCAGTTATCGTGGTATCTGATACCACGGTCAAAAGGCGTTTTTGCAGTTATCGTGGTATCTGGCCAGTTATCGTGGTATCAGATATTCAGATACTACGGTCCGACCGTGGTAACTGGTCGTGGTATCTGAAAAGTCATTTCAAAAGCAATTAGTGATGTAACTGGACATCTGTTTTTCTTTTGGGATAGCTTCGAAAAGTGCAATTTCGGCTACAGTCGTTTTTGCAGAGCACCGTGTATAAGATACCACGATAACTGCAAAAACGACTAATTGCAGATCCAGTTACCGTGGTAACAGATACCATGGTATCTGCAAAAACGCAACTGATGTCTTTTGAAACTGCGCATCTTTGTGTTATCTGTTATGAAACCTCTGACAGTGTAGTGAATGAACTAGGAGGACATTTCCCGGATTGGCTGTTGAGCTTGACAGAAGAAAATGTCACATTGTCACTAGATGACGCCATCTCCCTCTACTCATTCAACAGAGCTCGAGAAGCGTCGTTGAATGAGAAGCACCCGTTCAGCTGATTGGTGACGTCATCAATCGAGCTTTTTACGCGAAAATGACCATCGAGTTCTGCTTGGCACAAGTGTGAATATCAACTCTGGGAATTCCAGAAGAAGGTACGAGAATGTTTTAAAAGTATCTGACATTTAAATTGAAATTAGGTATTCGAAAATGACATAGATGTATTCGATAACGACAAAGATGTGTTCGAGGATTTCTATTTTTTAAATTCTCGAATGTATCTTTGTCATTCTCGAGTTCCTTATTTCAATTTAAATGACAGATACATTTTTATAAATTCTCGAATAGTAGACCTAAAAATAATCTCGAAAACATTTTGTCGATTCTCGAATACAAACACCGATTCCTCGAAAACAATTTAGTTTTTGATCACACTGACTAAAAGGTCAAATTGAGGAAAACCAGCAAGAGTTTTAAAATCACGCTGGAACAAACTTCGTCAGAATGCAGAGAGAACTTCTTCAGAATACAGAAGTGCGTTCAACTTCTGGAACGGACTGAGACGTGGGGGATGGACTCGCTCGCTACACTTATCTGATATCTTGAACCATATTTACAATAACATTCAGCATTCCGTTTAGTCGAAGTTTAGTCGGTTCCGTTAAGTTTAGTCGAAACAAAAATGACTTTGTCAAGTTATACTGTATCTTACTGAAGGAGGGGGAGGGGGTCCAGAGTGGGTATAAGTTATCTTTGCGACAATTGGTTCTCATTCCAAAGAGGTAGATTTTTCAAAGCTCAAGGCGATTTAATCCTGATGTGATGTTCTTGCTTCAGTTGGAAAATACTTAATTTGTACTTAGCCTACTTAAAAAAGTTTACTTTGGTAGGCTACAGTAGTTGCGACTTTCCACTCCGTGTAACTACTTACTTTTTTTTTCGCGGATTTTCGCGTTTTTTCGGGTTTTCGCGAGCTGAAAAGCAAAGTCGGAATCACTTTCCAATGGTTTTCGCGCTACTTCAGAAAGTCATCGAACTTTCCACACTGGAACCTTAACTTACCACCTTAACTGTCCACTTTTGAAGGCTTGGTCGACGCCAACTGGTTCTTCAAATACACCAAAATTTGATGCAGCACTTCAGTCCCACCAGTGCCATCTACCCAGTTCATACTCAGGCCGATACACGGACCAGTTTTCTGAATAGTCAGTTTGAAACGAGCAAGGTGGTTTGGCTCCGACTCGAGGTCGTCCGAATAGTCGAAACTGTCGTCAGCTTTCAGCCGCTTCGATCCATGTTCCTCGTTTTCTTCTTCTCGGTCTAAAGCTCGTTTTTGGGCCACGCTTGCTGATTGGTCAGGTGAGACCGGAGCTTTATGAGTGGACAGGTAGGCCGCGGTTCCTGATTGGTCAGGTAAGACTGAAGTTGGTGCACGGTCAGTGTCCATCAAAGCATCTTCGCCGACCGCCTCAGCAGCTGGAAAAAGTAATAATGGATACAAAACAAGTGCGCAAGCGCTCAAACGTGGAGTTTTAAAGTAAAAGGTTTATCACATCTTATATACAAACAGCGTTATAACCAAGACATTTCACATCCCCAATAACCAAACTAGTACTGAAATAACCTACTTTGGATCATCCCACTTTAAAAGCTTTTCATGTAAACCTCAACACATGCAGAAATCCAAGCAGATCTTAGTAGTTATATAAACCGGCTCCCACTCCACCCTCCCCCCCAATTTCAAAACCCCATTTTAACATCAATTTCTTAAATTTTAACATCCTTTTTACCAAATTACCCCCCTTTTTAAGAACATTTTTATTTTCTTACTTCCAAAATAAAGGATACAAGAAATGAGAATATTACCCTTTACTACATATAAAATACTACAATATACACTACTTCTTTTTTATCCAAATTCTACTGAGTAAACAGTTCTAAATCCACATATGTTTCTTTGTTCTTGTTTTCGCGTACAATAGGCTGCAAAACTAGATTTTTCTTTAAAAGTAATTCGTTAGCAATGGCATTATATTTCTGTGTTATAAACAAATCACATGGTTTGTCATTATGATTAATGACGACAACCAACTTATCACCGTATTTTGTCTTAGCAATTCTCATTTTAACGATAGTATATTTCAAACCTAGAACTAGTTCTTCTTTCCTGATTGTCTCATTGTATTTATTCATTCTCATTGTATTCAAGACTTCCTTTGTGGACTCCATTTATTAGGGGATGATTTTATTAAATAAAAATCCAGACTCACAAACTCACATACATATTTTTATTGATAATATCTAATGTAGCTTTTCTTTCATAATATATAACACAGTAAACATTATATGGTACGGGTTGATTATCTTTCAATGTTAAACTTATTTCAATATCAGCAGTTATATATACTTGATTCTCTCTGATCGATATTTATCATATCATCAGATTAAAATCTCCTCAACGTATCCAACAATTCTACCTCTAGTACTGATAAAGCTCTTAAGGCAACAAAAAAACAGGAAATCTCATTGCGCATTAGATGATTCACATCACAAAACATTTCGTTGCGGAGATTTTTCGGGCCCCGTTGGCAGAATGCTCTAAGTCGTGCAAACTTAGAAACCATTGTATCAACGATGTCGTGAGATCGAATCCCACTACCAGCAATCCGTTGATAGTGAGTGATGGCGAAAAAAACTCAGAGATGAGTTTCCTCCCCATACGGGGCTACCCCAGACATATGTATATGTGTGTAGATATGATATTTTAACAACATCTTCAATCTTCAAAGTCTGGGGTGGGAGGTTTTGCAAAAATTTTATATTTTTGGTAAATTTTCTTGTGTTTTCATAGATTCATTCTTGCAATATTTATAGCCATTCAGACGGACTTGTTTCATGTATTTTTCGCGAGGAAAAAATCGAAAGGTTTTACGCATCTCTGTTTCTCTCTGAATTACCTCCTCAATTGTTAATTGTCCGCATTTTAGCATTGACAACAACTCAGTATAAAAATTGTAATTTGTCCTAAATTCTGCTTTTCTATCAGCAATGCTTAACTGCTTTTCAATTATTTCGATGATAACAGCACCCAAACTTAAAGAAGCGAAAGGTAGCACTAGAAACGCAGACATTCCTGCTGCCGAAAAGAGGAATTTGGATACAAGTAAGCCATTACTTATACGATTGTAGTACTTGTAACTGCGACGGTAAACATACATTTTCTTTTCTAATTCTTCCATTTATTATATAATAAACTTGTTTCAGAAATTATTTGATTGAATGAAAGCTTCGCGATTCGGAACACATCTGCTATCTACGGAACTCTACTGAAACTTTCTTGACTGGTCAGAGAGAATCTAGACAGCGCTTGCTCTGTGAAACGCAAAACACATCTGCTATCTACGGAACTCTACTGAAACTTTCTTGACTGATTGGAGAGAATCTAGACAGCGCTTGCTCTGTGAAACGCAAAACACATCTGCTATCTACGGAACTCTACTGAAACTTTCTTGACTGATTGGAGAGAATCTAGACAGCGCTTGCTCTGTGAAACGCATACTGAAACCAGTGCTTTTCTTTACGACTAAGAAAACGCAGACGGGAGAAATTCATTAATAAAAATGTTCCCCTATTAAATGATGAATACTGCAGAGGTTATTCAGCTTTGTAAAAAGGTTATATCAAACAACAAAGCGGTTATACGAAGGTTACCGCAATACCGAATTAATGAACTGAGGACTTATGCGAAAATTAATAAAATAAAAACAAATGGAGCTAAGAAACATGAAATAACAAATAGTATAATAAACCATCTTGATAAGTATATTTTAATAGCTGAAGAAAAAATTAATATTGAACGCAGAAACGAAAGAATCCATAAGAACAGACCATCAGACTACAAGCCAGAACCGAAATTACGAATCATTCTGGAAGATGAGATAAAAGAAAATAATATCACCATTACAAAACTAAAACAAGAATACAATGATAACAAAGAAAAAGAGACAAGTGAATTAAAGAAATTTCTGAAAAACAAGAACCTATCAACTCGCGGAAACCGAGAAGAAGTACTAAAAAGAGTTGGAGAATACTATAATAATATTATTACCAAACATAAAGATTCCGTACAGAAAAATAGAGATATCATAAGAGATCAAACAGAAAGACGTGATAACAGTAGACAGAAACCAATTGGTTTATCAACTCTCTTCATAAATAAGAAAAAAATCAAAGAAGAAAAATTAATTCCTGATCATTTATTTAGAACTGAAGAAGAACAACAACCTACTATCTCTAGGGAAAATGAGAATTTGTACACTGTAAACGTATCAGTTGAAAGCAATGGAAGAGATGAACATACTCTTATTGCTTTTGTTTTCGGAGATTTGAGACGAAGAATGAATGAACTTTATCAGTATAGAGTTCAGTTTGTAACTCGTGTTATTTTCCATCGACAGGAGAATGATGAAGAAGTAGTAGTGTATTACAACAGTACTTCTTGGATTTTAAATAAAAATAGCATTCTTACTCATAATCATTTGAATGATAATAACAAGAGCCTTAGTTCTTTAAGTAATACCCCTCGATCTGGGCTACAATTTAGTCGGTATGAAGGAATTGATTATAGGATGACACGAATAGAATCTTACATGGGAGGAACGTTTAAAATACTGCCAGATTTCGTAAAAAATAAAAGAGCTTGCTTGAATATTGAAAATAACGACCAGAAATGTTTCCTTTGGTCTATCTTAGCAAATCTACATCCAGCTAAGGATCATCCGGAAAGAATTTCGAAATATAAACAATATGAGAACGAATTTGATTTCGAAGGGGTTACCAACTTCCCAATGGATACTAAAGATATACACAAATTTGAAAATAGATACAACATTAAGATTTGTTTATTTCAAATTGAAAAAGAGAAAATTATCAGAAGTCATATACTAAAAAGTACAATCAATGGCAAAACAGCTAAACATATTATTAATTTATTATATTTCGATAATCATTATGTACTGGTAAAGGATCTGAGCAGATTAGTTGGTAGTCAAATCTCTAAAAATAAAACAAAGACATGCCTATGCACTTTTTGCGGAAGGCATTTTACAAAAGAAGAACACTTTGAAAAACATGAAAGTAAAAATAATTGCGAAGATCCTGATATAATAATGCCTCCTGAAGGTTCAAGTATACAATATAAAAAATATTGCAAAACAAATGAAAGTACCTTATTGCATAATAGCAGACTTTGAGTCTTATAACGAAGAATACAATCAGGTAAACGGAAAGAAAACAATAAAAGTGGCCAAACAGAAACCATTTGCTTACGGATTTCAGGTATGCTGTTCCTTTGATACAAACAAGAACAAATACTACGATTATTTCGGTGAAGACGCTGCAGAACATTTTGTTAAAACCGTTACAAAAGTATCCACAGAAATTGCAAACAAATATGAAAGCAGACAAAGAAATCATACTTATACCAATGCAGAAATTACCGAAAAATGGAAAAATCTAATGAATAAGACTTGTCACATCTGTACAACTGAAATTACTGAAAATCCTCACTTTGATCACGACCACATGACAGGAGAAGATAGGGGATTTGCTCATGCTGAATGTTATATGAAATACAGGATTCCTAGACATATCCCGGTAGTAATGCATAATTTATCAAAATATGATTCTCATTTATTTGTTAGAGAATTGATACCTGATAACGGAATTTTTGAAAGTGCAGAAAGTTTCATCTCATTCTCAAAATCAATAAGTATTACAAAAGCGGATATGAAAATAAAATATGAGATGCGGTTTATAGATTCAATTAGATTTATGGCTTCATCTTTAGACAAACTATCAGCAAATTTAGCAACATGTGATTGCAAAGTACCTTGTAATCATCTAAGACAGAATTTCAAATTCACATCTAACAGCTTCAAAAATGACGATGAATTCAAAGAAATAATTAAAAAAGGGGTGTATCCCTATGAATTCGTAGATAGTTTCGATAAAATGAAATGTACAAAGTTACCATCAATAGAAAGCTTTTATTCTAGGTTGACGGGGAAAGGTATTGACAAAAGTGATTATAAAAGAGCGGTATCTATATGGAAGCAATTTAACTGTGAAACTTTACTTGATTATACCAAGTTGTACCTAAAAAGTGATGTGTTAATTCTATCAGATGTTGTGGAGAATTTCAGGAATGTTTGTATACATAATTATGATCTGGATCCACTTCATTACTTCTCAGCTCCTGGACTAACATTGGATGCTTTCCTAAAGCATTCGAAAGTAGACTTGCCGTTATTCTCAAAGGAAGACATGTATACCTTTATAGAAAAAGGAATAAGAGGTGGTGTATCCCAATGTATAAAAAGATACGCAAAAGCAAATAATAAATATACAAGTGACTATAATAAGAATAAGCCATCTAATTATTTAGTGTATTTGGATAAAAATAATTTATATGGGTGGGCAGTGTCACAAGATTTACCAGCGAATGATTTCCAATTCATTTCCATACCGGATGATTTGAAAGAAAGGAATGAATACGAATCAATCGAGTATTACAACCATCTGAAAAGTCATATCAAGTCGGTGAGACAAGATGTGGGTGCTATATATGAGGTAGATTTAGAATATCCAAAAGAACTACACGAATTACACAAGGATTTACCATTAGCACCCAACACTTTAACGGTAAGCTATGTACCACAGTATTAGATAAAACCAACTATGTAGTTCACCACAGGAACCTAGAATTTTATTTACAAAAAGGCTTGATATTGAAAAGAGTACACAGAATACTAGGATTCACTGAAAGTGCTTACTTAAAAGGATATATAGACCACAACACAGCACTTAGAACTAAGGGTACAAATGACTTTGAAAAGGACTTCTTTAAGCTTATGAATAATGCTTGCTTTGGAAAAACCATGGAAAACGTAAGGAAGCGAGCGGATATGGAAATAATAACGAATGATACAACAAGAGAAAAAATAATAAAGAAACCCAACTTTAAATCTGAAATAATATTCAGTGAAAACTTTTCAGTAGCAAGAATGTCAAAGGAAAAGATAAAATTAGACAAACCAATGTATATCGGCTTTGCTGTATTGGAACTATCCAAGTTATTGATGTATGAATTCCATTATGATTATATGAAGCCTAAATATGGAGATAAAATTGATTTGTGTTATATGGACACTGATTCTTTCATATATGATATTAGAACTGAAGATTTTTATCAAGATATCTAACAGGATTTGAATGAGAGGTTCGATACATCTGATTATGCGAAAGATAATCCATACAGGTTTCCTAATGTAAATAAGAAAGTGATAGGAATGATGAAAGATGAATTAGGTGGACAGGTTATGACAGAATTTGTTGGATTACGATCAAAAGTATATGCTTATTTAAAGGACAACCAAGACCCTTCAAAAGCTAGCAAAAAACTGAAAGGAATAAAAACCAATATAGTTAAAGATAAAATTACGATTCAAAACTATAAGGATGTACTGTTTGGTAAAACGGAAAACCTTTCAGTAACCCAGTACAACTTAAGGTCATACAAACACAATATGTTTCTAGAAGAACAGAATAAAAAAGCCCTAGATCCTAAAGACGATAAAAGGATTGTATCCAGTGATAAATTCACAACTTTTCCATTAGGTTCCATTTAGTACCTATTTAAAAAATTCAAGTACCTACTTAAAAAATTCAAGTACCTACTTAAAAAATTCAAGTACCTACTTAAAAAATTCAAGTACCTACTTAAAAAATTTAAGTACCTACTTAAAAAAATCAAGTACCTACTTCAAAACTTCAAGTACCTACTTAAAAACTTCAAGTACCTACTTAATAAATTCAAGTATATACTTAAAATACTCAAGTAAATCTTATAATGAAAAATTCTTCCTAAATAAATGAATGAAAAGGCTCCAATCAAAGTCTATGATTTTAGTGAAAAGAACACTTATCAGAATAAGCACGAACTTGCACCTCAGTGGCCATTTAGACTATTAATCTGTGGAAGTTCTGGAACAGGAAAAACCAATCTACTCTTGAATTTAATTTATGAATATATCTGTTTCAACCGAATATACTTGTATGCAAAAGATCTTGAAGAACATAAATATAAAGATCTCATATCCAATTTAACCACATTGGAATCAAAATGTAAAACGAATATTTTAACCTTAAGTAATGACCTTAATGATATTATTGATGTTGACGATCTAGACTCTAAATACCAAAACTTGATTATCTTTGATGATTTTGTTACTGAAAAAGACCAGAAGAAAATAGAAGACTTATTCAGAAGAGGAAGAAAGAAAAATGCCTCAATTGTTTATTTATCACAGACCTATCATAAAACCCCAAAGGTGGTAAGACTTCAATGTAATTACTTCGCATTCTTTCAGTGCTCTAATCCAAAAGAAATAAAATTAATCAGACAAAATCATGTATCTAATATAGACAATGAGAACTTTATGAAACAATTCGAGGTTGCAACCAAAGGCTACGGATTCTTCTTTGTTGATTTAAAAACAAAAGATAAAGATCTGATTTATAGGAAAAACTTTGAAAAGTTTACTAGATAATTTCGTTCTATAATAAATGAATAAATTTGGTAGTGTTGGAAAAAAGGTTAGTAACGAATCGAAAGTTACTGACGAAAATGGTAACATTAACCTACATGATAGACGAATTATAAATTTAGGTGATGCCAAGGCAGACAAAGATGCTATTAGCTTAAGATCTATGACTGTGATTATGAATCAATTTAAAGAACAAATGACTGCAGGACAAGTGCAAGCCAACCAATACTTTAGCAAAGATATCAACAGATTAACTGCGATAGATGATTCTCCTGATAATTCGTTGGTAGGGAACAAAGATAAAGGGTTATTTGTAAAACAAACAATTGGAGTTAGTGAAAAAGAACTTGATGCTGGGAATAAAGTAATCACAAATGTTCAAGATCCTAGAAACAAACATGATGCTGTTAATTTAGGAACGTTAACTACGTATCTTTTAGATTTTGACAAAAAGCTCGAAAACCAACAAGCCCTTAGCAAAAGTATTGAAACGAAGATTGGCGACCTTAGCAAAAGTATTGACAAAAAGCTTCTTGACCTTAGAAAAAGTATTGACAAAAAGCTCGAAAACCAACAAAAAATTAGCAGTAATATTAGTTCAAATGATTTGGACGAAGATCTGCATATCAATGGTATTGAAAGAGCAGTCGTAAACATTTTAAAAAGGCTTTTAGAGCAAAAACCTGTTGATCAAGATTTTGTTAAGAAAACAGAAGACTTCATGAAAACTAAACTAAAGAAATAAAATTTATATGATAAATTAATTTTCTAATAAATGGTTGAAACATTTGAGTATACAGTTTATTTATCAAAGCTTCAGAAAGGAAAGCTGAAGAAATGTTTTGGTGCTAAACAAAAATGTCAGATACGTGTTAGTCACTGTAGAAAAAATGAACGAGAACCAGTCAAGTTACTTTTAAGTAAACGACAAATTGATAAAATTGAAACATGTAAAATGAATAATAAGGGTTGTGACATAGATGTATCATACAAGCAGATGAGAGAAGCGATTCAAAAAGGTGGATTACTTCCATTCTGAATACCGTTAGCTGTAGCCCTTGGTAAGGCAGCTTTAACAAGCGGAGCTGCTGCTTTGGGTACATTCGCTGGTAAGAAATTGGTGGATAACATAACCAACACAGGTGGGGCGCTTACACTTCCTGGAACACAAAAAGTTGTGGGACGTGGAAGACCTAGGAAGGAGGATACCACAGGTGGCGCGCTTACACTTCCTGGAACGCAAAAAGTTGTCGGTCATGGGGTACGTGGTAGACCTAAGAAGCCAAAAAACGGGGACATCAAAAAAGAAGCAAAAGTAAAGTAGGACCTCTAACTAATTTTGATATTATGGATGCATTAGGGAGTATACCACAGTTTCGAGGTGTTTTCTCTTTAGATACGCTACCCAAACATATAAACGATTCGGAATGTGGTGTAATCAACTATGACAAACGTGGAATGCCTGGAACACATTGGGTTGCCTATTGTAATCTACCTGAATCCCCCTTTGTCGAATTTTTCGATTCTTTCGGTATTCCTCCAGGAAAAGAAATAGTTAAATATCTAAAAACTTCAAAGAAAAAAATAGCTTATGAAAATCTTGCTATTCAAAATATAGATGAATTAAACTGTGGTTTTCACTGCATTTCCTACATCCAGCGGAAAATGAAGGGGTGGTAGCTTTTCGTTTAAGAAAATTGTTTTCTAATAAATGGAGATTTATTGTATGAAATGTAAAAAGAGCACTGACACTGAATCAATGTTTAAGGCAGTGTCACAAAAAAATAATGTTCCAATGCTGAAAGGTAATTGCGTTATCTGTGGTTCAATGAAAAATCGCTTTTTAAAAAAAAACTCAACGCACAAACAGATATTTTAAAGACGTATTATTCTAATTATTCAGGTGAGGATGATATTTACAGAAAATTAAAAGAAAATGGTGTTAAGGTTTCCAAGGATAAAATAAAAAATGTGTTGCAAAATGAGAATGTGTATACGTTACACAAACCTTCCTATCATAACTTTGAAAGGAGGCGAGTGTATGTTCACTATGTTGATGAGCAATGGCAAGCTGATTTAGTTGACATGCAGAAATATAAAAAAGAAAATATTAAAACAAATTACATTTTAACTGTTATTGATTGCTTTAGTAAATATGCTTGGTGTATCCCTCTGAAAGACAAAACGGGTGCTGAAATAATAAAAGCATTCAGTGTTATATTTAAAGAAAGAATTCCTAAGAAACTACAAACTGATAAAGGTAAAGAATTTGTGATGAGAAATGTTCAAACTTTTTTGAAAAATAACGGCATACACTGGTTTGCATCTGAAAGCGAATTGAAAGCGCAAACTGTAGAACGATTCAACAGAACGCTAAAAGAAAAGTTATGGAAATATTTCACTCACAATAGCACTACTAATTGGATTGATATTTTACCTTTATTTGTGAGTAATTATAATAACTCCTATCATCGCTCAGTACAAATGAAACCAATTGATGCTAGTAAAAAGGTAAATCAGAAAAAGGTTTACAATGCTTTGTTTCCTCCAGTAGATGACTACAAAATCACAGGAAACTCACAGAGTCACAAAGTCAAAGTAGGGGATTTAGTCAGAATTAAAAAAGAAAAAAGTATTTTTGATAAAGGATATTTACCTAATTATACGGATGAAGTATTTCAGATAGCAACCATCAGACCTACCATTCCCATTACTTATGAAATATCTGACAAAAGTGGGGAATTAATTCAAGGAGGGTTTTATGAAAAAGAACTTTCAAAATTTATTATGAAATAAAATTACTTGTATATAAATGGATTCAAGACGCTTGAGTGATATGTTATCGGATATAGTGAAGAACAGAGAAATTCAGAGAAGCAAGGTTCAACAAAGTGAGATGGAGAAGGCAGGATTTCGGGAATATGCTTCAGAATTAAACGCTCCAGTTATTATAGCACAAAAAGAAAACACTAAAGATACCATCAAAAAATTACAAGAAAACACTGAAATGATCATAAATAAACTACAGGAAGGTGATGATAGTTCAAGAACAAGGCTTCTCCAGATAGGTGAAACGAATCAACCATATCAGCTTCCAGTTTCAGAGGTAGAAATGCAGTCAACAGAATCTACCGCTTTAGAAGCATCTCCAGATTTACCAACAATTATAAAAGTTGATATGAATCAAGGTGTTGATAAAGATTTATTAAAAGCACTTAATGTGAAATATAGAGATAATCATATAAGATATAAAGGAGAATATTTTGAGATGCCTCATTTTTACTTTGATAACCCAGGGAATATAGAAGATGCTTTGGCTGAATTAACACCTATAAGTCAAAGTTATGGTGGTTTGAAAAGTAAAAGTAGTTCGAATAAGTATGATAAAATTATTTTATTTACACAAGACTATAAGGATAGATTAAAAAAAATTCAATCTAGTAGACCCTTTATCAAACAACAAGGAACTGGAATATTTATGAATTGTGATGAAATGATTTCAAAATTATACACTTTGATAGGTAGCAGAGTAAACGGAAATACATCTGATGAGGTGAGAAATGAAGCTATTGATATTTTGGATTCGTTAATGCGAAATAAATTTCTTACGAAGAGATATTACAATTCAATATATAAAAAATATTTCTAATAAATGGTGTTGTTAAACATTGAAGGTAATGAAAGTATCATTGATATAACATTTAGTCAACCAATCGAATTGAACCGTAATTGTGATTATGAAATAGGTTTGAATCAGTGTACTTTGTGGTATTCATGGCATAATATAAGTGATAAATTTGGAAATAATACATTTCAATATAGGAAAGATGAAGAGGGGGGATGGATGAATGTTACTATTCCTAATGGGATGTATAACGATGATTGTTTGAATTATTTTTTGTTTCAGTATTTTGATACCCCAAAAGATAAATGTCCTATTGTAATTTCATCCAATCCAGCATCTATGAGATTTGTCATACTATTACAAGAAAAATATGTGTTTAGATTTAATAGTGACTTGTGTCAGATTTTAGGATTTGATAAGGATAGTGAGATATCTAAGAAAATCAATGAAGGTATAAAGCTTCCGAATATAACAAGAAGCGTTGATAAAATTCAAATTCACTGCTCTCTTGTAAACAGTTCTATCGTAAACAAAAGTAAATCAGATGTCATTTGGACATTTGTTCCGAATACAGAACCGGGTTGTCAAATTGTTGAGAATCCTAGACAATTAATCTACCTTCCTATTAATACAAAAGACTTTATTTACTCCTTGAGAATGACAATTACTGATCAGTTGGGAAGACCTATCGATTTGAATGGTGATAACGTTGGATACGTGCTGCATTTAAGAAAAGCTTATTGATTAGTGAAATAAAATTATTTACCTATAAATGTTGATTAATAATAAGCGATTACTCTATAAAAAGCAGTATGGAAGTGGAATCGGTAGTGTATTCAAAAACATTGTTAATTCCCAGTTATTTCAAACGTCAGCAAAACAAATAAAAGATGGGGCTATGTCAATGTATAATAATATTATTAAACCGAGATTTGAGTTGTTAAAAACAGAGCAATAGAATATGGGAAAGATCTGATCAATGTAAACAAGAAGGAACTCATCGATGTAATTGGAAACAAAAAATCGATGAAGGATCTTATCGGTACAAATAAAAGGATTTTAAATCAAAGAAGTCAGGACTTGATCAAAACGTTAATGACTGGAAATGGATTAAAGATTCTGAAATAAGTTTTATTTAATAATTTCTTTCTTATATAAATGGCAGTAAATAAAGTTATCAGTCGGCAATGGAACATTTTTGATGAACCGCTTGTGGATGATACAGTGGTTAAATATGAATTTAAAGAAATTCGAGAAACAGATGTGAATGTATCTAATAAATCAGAGTTTGAATTCGTAAAAAAGAAATTAGATTCTTGGTTTTATCCAAGTGAAAGTTATCTTGATGTCAGTGTAAGAATAGTAAACGAAGATGGGACTCCTATAGCTGCAACCGATGTTGCTACTTTAACGAATAATGGATTTAATTTATTCAGTACCGCTGAGTATGTAATAAACGATGAATCGGTTGAAAAAATTAATCATGTTGGTATTACAACCACCGTTACAAAGTTGATTGAATACTCTGATGATTATTCTAGAAGTGCAGCAAGAAATCATTTCTGGTATAAAGATTATAATCAAGGGAAAGAAATCAATCCTGTAGTTGCTTTGTTTACTGCAGGGGCTGGTACAGTCAGTTTGAGAAATAATGATAATTATAATAAAGGATTTGAAAAAAGGTATAACAGAACAAAGAGCAGTAAATTAGTAAATATGTATTTACCATTATCAGAACTGTTTGGATTTTTGAAAGGAAACAAACGATTCTTCAGAGGTGCATCGCATAAAATATTTCTAAGAAGAAATGATGATAACAACATGATTATAAGAAATGGAAATACTAATCTCAAAGTAGTCATCGAGTATTTATCCTGGAAGATCCCTATTGTAGCTCCTAGTATTGAAATGATGAGTAACTTAGAAAAGGGTCTTGCTAAGGACAGAAAGCATAATCTGATGCGGGAAGCATGTAATACTTATAAAAGCGATGTTAGTCAAAATAAGGAACACACTTGGAAAGTGATTTCTGAGAGAAACAATCCAACAAAAGTAGTTGTGATGCTACAGAAAAATGAAAAGCATAACAATCAATTAATGAATAATATGGTGTTTGATCATATGAATTTAACAGACATAGAACTTAGAATTAATGGGGATAAATATCCTGAAGAACCACTTAAATGTGATTTTAGCGATGATAAATGTAAATACTCAAATCTTTACAATAGGTTCATACATTTGGGTTATAAACAATTAGCATTTGATACTGGTAGTGTTGTTAGTATAGAAGAATTTAAAGAAGTATATCCACTATTCTGTTTCGATGTTTCCAAACACGAGTCAAATATTTATAATGGAACAACTGCTGATATTGAAATAAGTTTAACGTTGAAAGATAATCAACCCGTACCATATAATGTTTACTGTGTTATATATTATGAAAGAAAAGCTACATTAGGTATTATCAATAAAAATATGTATGTGAGTTTGTGAGTCTGGATTTTTATTTAATAAAATCATCCCCTAATAAATGGAGTCCACAAAGGAAGTCTTGAATGCAATCAGAATGAATAAATACAATGAGACAATCAGGAAAGAAGAACTAGTTCTAGGTTTGAAATATACTATCGTTAAAATGAGAATTGCTAAGACAAAATACGGTGATAAGTTGGTTGTCGTCATTAATCATAATGACAAACCATGTGATTTGTTTATAACACAGAAATATAATGCCATTGCTAACGAATTACTTTTAAAGAAAAATCTAGTTTTGCAGCCTATTGTACGCGAAAACAAGAACAAAGAAACATATGTGGATTTAGAACTGTTTACTCAGTAGAATTTGGATAAAAAAGAAGTAGTGTATATTGTAGTATTTTATATGTAGTAAAGGGTAATATTCTCATTTCTTGTATCCTTTATTTTGGAAGTAAGAAAATAAAAATGTTCTTAAAAAGGGGGGTAATTTGGTAAAAAGGATGTTAAAATTCAAGAAATTGATATTAAAATGGGGTTTTGAAATTGGGGGGGAGGGTGGAGTGGGAGCCGGTTTATATAACTACTGATCTTGCACGAACACTTTCAATTCACTGCTGAATGTCTTGCCAGCCAGTTCGACCCTTTACATCTCTTTTCATTTAGCAAGGTGCAATAAACCAAGTCGTAGCAGCCTAATACCCTCTTTGTCACAACTTCATTAAGAGCGGCACATTATTGATCGTACGAACCGTCGACTTTCCAACTTTTCATTAAGGATTTAAGTATGTTGCATGGTCTCATTTGTTGGTCTTCCACCCAAATCCACATCTAGATATATATAGATTCACAAGTATACACAAGTATACACAAGTATACAGATTTCTCAGTCCGTTTACAAAGCTATTGAACTTGAGTTTTCAACCAGACTATCAAAGATGGAAAAACTGATCAACTGCATCCAGTCCCAGTTACAATCTGAAAGTGTCCGCATTGACAAATTAGAGTCTGCAATTGACGATTTCGCGCAAAAAAATCTATCAGCGACTGTAGTTATTCATGGTTTTCAGTCTACAGTTAGGGACATCTCATCATTGCCCTCCAAGGTCTCTCAAATGTTACATGAGAAACTGGAATTGAGTTTACCACCAGAATCGTATCGGGAGGTTAGGCGTCTTGGCCCAAGGTTGGGTGACAACTCTGTGTTACATGTTACCTTTTCCACGGTGAATGTAGCTGAAGAAGTGTTGCGCCGTCGTGCTGGTCTCCGAGGCTCAAAAATTTATGTGAACGAAGCTCTGACGAGAGCACGTCAAGAAGCTTGGAAGTTGGCAAGGGACAGGTACGGTAACAGTAACAGAGAAGTCTGGGTTTCAAGAGGTGTTATTAAAATTAGACTAGGTGACCATGTTTTTCAGGCTTGTTCTGTAAAAGACGTTTTAAACCTACCTGATCCTGTGTCCAGCCCTATCCAGTGATATTAAGGGCTTTCCTTGACATGATTTCATTTTTTTCTTCTGTTTATGGACTCTTTCGCTCAGTTTTTTGAAGCTAGGCTCAAGCTTGATGAAATTTTGAATCTTTCTCTTGGTTCACCAAGTGATTCCAATGTGCCGTTACCGATAAATCTTCCTGAGTGTACCTTCTTAGATTTTGATTCGGTTGCATCTGCTTTTCCTTCCCAATCGGCGAACCTGAAGGTTCTGCACTTGAATGCTCAAGGTCTTTTCTCCGCTTTTAATGAATTGAAAATTCTTGTTCAGAGAAATGATGTGGACTTAATTGCTGTTTGTGAATCATTTCTGTCCGACTCTTCTCCAGTGAGCCTTCTTGACATTCCTGGGTATACGTGTGTTTCTAAGAATCGTTCGGCTAAATCTAAGGGTGGTCTAGTAATTTACATGCGAAGTTCATTTTCTTATATTATCCGACATGATGTCTCACTGTGGAAGGAAGGCACCCTGGAATCCTTGTTCCTTGATGTAACTATATGCCATGATTTTATTGTGACATTTGGTTGTGTTTACCGACCTCCTTCTTGTTCACATTCTGATTTCGAATCATCACTTTCTGTGTTATGTGCAGGGCTTTCTGCTTCCCGGAATCGCACTATCGTCACGGGTGATTTTAACTATGACTTACTTGATCTATCTAATTCTGCTAATTTGAATTTCTTGACTAATATGCTTACTTCTAATTTTATTCCAACTATTTCTCTGCCGTCTCGTGTTGCTCGATTATCCGCAACACTTATTGATAATATTTTCTACTCTGGTGGTTCCCTTCATGCGGAATATTCTTCTGTAATATCTTTTGACACGTCTGACCATTTCCCGGTGCTAACCCAATTTTCGTTACCCATGAATAGCCCTTCTGATAACCCAAGATTAAAAGAAAGCAATGAGTTTCATGCAGTTGACATGGAAAAGCTTCGCTCGTTGTTATCTTCTGAAGCATGGTCTAGTGTTTTTGATTGTCTTGACGCTAATATTGCATTCCCTAATTTTCTTAATCGCCTTAGAACATTATGTGATGATTGTCGATCTACTAAATCTTCATCAGGAAAGTTTACTCAAAAGCACGATCCTTGGATTACAACTGGGATTCTAGCTTCTTTGAAACGGAAAAGTGTACTTCGTTTAGATTATCTAAAAAAACCTACCGACAAAAGTTTTGAACTATATCGTGCTTACAGAAACAAGTTAAACTCATTGATTCGTGATTCTAAACGTAAATATTTGTCTGATCGTTTTATGAAATTCAAAGACAATGCTAAGAAAACGTGGGAGACAATTAATAGTATTATTCGACCCAATCTTAAATCCAAGGATTCAATAAATTCACTGAAACTAGGCGGTGAATCCGTTTCTGACCCTAAACGTATTGTAAACGAATTAGCGAAGCATTTTAGTTCTTGCGGAAAAAAAATTGCTGATGGGGTTAAAGCTAACGTCAAGCCAGATAGTCGTTATTTTGGACCAAATACAAGTAATCGTCAAAACTCGTCTTTTTCTTTCCAAAATATTTCCCAGGATGATTTATTGAAAATTTTCAAAGAGATTAATACGAGCGATTCTTCAGACGAGTTTGGATTTTCTTCTAAATTTATTCTTAGCATTAGTAAGTATCTGTCTGATGTCTTGGCTTTTTTAATTAATCTTTGCCTTGACCAAGGTGTTTTCCCTGATATTATCAAAAAAGCTCGCGTAATTCCTCTTCACAAAGGTGGTGCAAGAGATATTCTAAATAATTACAGAGGGATTTCGATTCTTTCTGTTTTTAGTAAATTATTAGAGAAAGTCGTTCACAAGCAGTTTACTTCTTACTTAGTTAATAATTCAATAATCAATGAAAATCAGATTGGATTTCAAAAAGATCGGTCAACTGAGCTTGCTATCCATAATCTTCTTTTGTCGATCAATGATGCTCTTGACACTAGTCAACACGCTTGTGCAGTTTTTATTGATATTTGTAAAGCATTTGACTCAATTGACCATGGGATTTTGCTTGATAAACTGAAACAGTATGGCATTGAAGAAAAGACACTTGATTTTTTTGCTTCTTACCTATCCAAGAGAAGTCTCTCTTGTAGGCAAGTTGGCGAATTTTCAGATGAATTTCCTATAGAATTTGGAGTACCACAGGGGTCTGTCCTTGGACCCACTTTGTTCCTACTTTACATTAATGACCTTCCAGAATGTATGCCTTTTGTTAAAGTTATCATGTTTGCGGACGACACTGTGATTTTTGGTTCGCATTCAGATTTGATTCAGTTGTTTAGTGTTCTTAATTCAGCTCTTTTGATTGCTTCTGACTGGTTTACATCTAATTTACTAGCTGTAAACGCGGAAAAATGTCGTTACATGCTTTTCTCCCGGTCTGGTTCAGTTTCAGTTTCTGGTAAACTTTTTCTTTCTGGCACTGAACTTCTAAGATCTTTTAATTTTAAATATCTTGGCCTTATCCTTGATGAAAATCTTTCTTTCAAGCAGCACACCGATGCTTTGGCTCTTAAGTTGAGCCGAAATGTTGGTGTGCTCTCCTGCCTCAAACATTGTCTTCCACAATTCATACTTCGATTGATTTATTTCTCCCTGGTCCATTCTTATCTTTCATATTGTACTTCAGCTTGGGCTTCTACTTTTTCAAAACATATTAATCGGATTCAAATCCTACAAAACAAATCAATTAGAGCAATTTATGGTCTTCCATTTTCTTCATCAGTTTCTCATATTCTGCCTAGTCTTTTTATTTTAAATGTCCGTCAGATTAGAGACTGGAATATTGCAACACTTGTTTACCGTCATCTTCTAGAAGATTCACTACCTGCTGATTTTAAAAATCTTTTTTGGCTGAACAGTCAATTTCACGACTATAACACAAGACGGCGGTCCAATCTTTCTACCATTTGTTATCCTTCTACAAGGTCTAGCTTTTCTATTCGTCATACAGGTGTAAAAGTATGGAATTTATTGCCTGAAACTGTCAGGGTGTCCGAAAATAGGAATGTATTTAAAAGAGCTCTAAAAAGATTTATGTTATCTAGCAATTATATTTCTTCTATCTGATTTAATCGATTCATTTTTGTTTGTGCTCGGAGGAAGATCAGACCCATGTCGCAAACCTTTTTTATTTTTCATTTTTTCTTTAGTCATATGTCTGTTGTCGTAAATTCTCGTGTTGTCCTTAAATTTTAGTGTTGATGTGTGATAGTTGTTCGTTTGTTTTTTCTTTACAACAGTTTAGGCTAGAATTGTATTAATAATTTTTAAAAAATCCCATCAGAATTAGTGAAGCGTCGTTTTTTATGCCACTGGCATGTCTGATGCTTTTAAGAAACACCAGGTTTATTTATTTTTGCCATTAAAATTGTACCTTACCTTATTGTACCTTACCTTACAAAAGTTGAACTTAAGACCTGTCATAGACGAACCTCATGGGAAATCTGGGATCAGCTCCCATGAACGGGAGGGTGGGAGGTCGGGACCCATCAAAATGTGTATCTGGAACTATATATCTTCAAGTATACTAGCTTAAAGATTGATTCCAGTCACGGGTCAAAAACTTGACTGATGCGCAAATATAGGCCCACTTGCCCATGAACGTGGAGGGTGGGAGGGTGGTTCAACTCCACATATATGTTCGCAACCCTAAAGCACAAGGGATTTCATCGCCCTATCTCCGGTAATTGTCAAGTTGAAAATATTGAACAACGGGTAGTCTGGGCCCAATTGCCCCTGAACCAAGTGAAGCTGGAGTGCGGTTTGTACCACCAAAAAGCAAAAAGAGACCCGAATGCTCACAAGCTTACCAAGGTTCTCCCTGATACCTGTTGATTCCTGTCATGGGTCACGAACTTTACTCTAGGGCAATCTAGGCCCAGTTTGGGGGAGGTTGCAACTTTAAAAGTAATTTCCCAACCCCAGGATCTACAAATACAAGGTATTTCATCATCCTATGACCAGCTCTGGTCAAGTTACGAAGATTCCTCACTGGGCAATCTGAGCCCATTTGCCCCTGAACCGGGTAGGTGTGTGGGGTACAAAAAGCACAACTAGACCCCAATACCCAGAAGTGTACCAAGTTCGAACTTGATACCAGTCATGATTTTATGAGCTCCACAAAACGGTGGAAACCGAAAGCTGAAAGATGCTACAGCGGTCGCAAGAGTGGATCATTCCAAGGAACACTCCACTCAAAATCCCTCTTGAAGTCTGTTCGGAAAGGGGCTCAGTAAGAGACTTGGCTTTACAGGATAAAGCAAGGAGGCAGGTCGAGGGCATTACACCTTGGAGGTCTGCCATAGGGTTGACGGGCCGACGCGCGGAAATTTCATCTATTACCCATTCTCCCCCCCCCCCCCACTCCCCACCAATATAGTTAGTACTGTTTTTATTCCTTTTTAATCAATCAGTCTAATTAAGCCGACAGCTTACAGCCATAAAAGGCAGCCAAACTCATATGAACATTATATAATATTCAATATTCTGTAATATTACATAACACTGGCAACCAAATTTATATGAATGCTTACAGGCTACAGCTATTATGGCAACTCGTGTGGAACGTCCACAGATAAGCACTGATTAACATTTCCCCGGAAACTGACGGAAAACAATATACGGGAAAACCGACTTCGTCCTTAGCCGGATTCCGGTGAGACGTAAAGGATCACACGTCTCCCTCATGTCTCCTCACTCCAAACACGACCGTCTCGTTAGCTTGACGCATTAATTTGTAATCGTCTATTCAAACTATATTTATTCAAACAATGTTTACAACGGATACGTCAGCTCTGATTTTTCATCAGCGATATTTCGACCCTTCTTGGCAAGGGTCCTCGTCAGGCTGTCCAAGCAAGTCAGCTTGGGCTCAAAGAATATTTATCAAACTATATTCAAACAATGTTTACAACGGATATACGTCAGCTACAATTCTTCATCAGCGATATTTCGGCCCTTCTTGGCAAGGGTGCTCGTCAGGCTGTCAGTCTTCTGGTGTCAACGCCTGGGAAGGAAACAAACCTGTTTCGAATCGTAGCTGACGTGATATCCGTTGTAAACATTGTTTGAATATATGTTTCAAAGTCAGCTTGGGCTCAAAGAGTATTTATCTATTCAAACTCGTAAGTATAGGGCTACGAAAATTTTCAACAGGATTTGGAGTCACGGGATCACAAAATCTATTTACCTGCAAATATTTCGGCAAAATATTTAGGCCTGACCAGGATCGAACCCGACGACGTATGAGAGTCCGAAAGCAAATGACGTCGAAATACTTACCATAAGCTAAACTCTTCTTGTCTGCTACCAGATTCACTACAGCTTCTTGTAGTTTCTTAAGACGCTGTTCCTCCCTTCGTCTCCGACGTTGGTGGACCCAAGTGTTCTCATTGGCTGTAATTGTGTAGGTCACGTGATATTTGGTTGACCTGATTGGTTCAATGTTCATCTAAAAAAAAAAATACTCCTTAAAGCACAACTCTTACTAGAAATGATCTTTTTCTCTATGAAATGGATCAGAAAAAACACTTGCATTCCACCTAAAATTAGCGATTTTCTTGTTAGCGCGTGTCGACTATATCCAGCCTTCCTGCTCTCTGACGCGGCCGCTGGGCGCAAAACATTTGAAAACTGAACTCGCCGTGGTTAAAAATGGGGAAAACAAAACAAATAAATAAAGTAATAAACAGAAGATTCTCACGTCCTTATGCGTGAAAGAGTTGTAAGCGGACGCTGAAGATCCCGGCAAACTTTTCGCTGTGTGACGGACAAAACTCGGCAAGGACGAAAAAGCGATTACAAATTCGTAGGCATAAAACAAAACAATGGAGGAAGTTGGGAATTTTAGAAACATATAATTCCAGATGGAAGCTAGGTATATTATAAAAAACAGAATACGCAAGAGGGGTCTTTTAAAGGGTCACTGAAGAGCTTATCGTTACAGCTTCAAGCCACGGTCACGCAGTTGCCGCATTTCAGTTCGGATTTCCCCGAAGAAAAAAGGATCAGCTCCCATGCATTAGCTCTACCATCGTCTATCCACTGTGAAAGCTCACTACATATTACGCGCAATCTAGAGTGACCTCTTACCATTGTCTATCCACTGCACTGTCAGAAGTTTCATAACAGACAACAGAGGGATACGCGGTTTCAACAGACAGTGTGTAACAGACGGCACCTGTGATGTTATCTGTTGTGTTGGAAAACATTATCCATGAAATGTTGTGCATAAAGCCTGGTAAAGCCAAAAAAGCATCAACTGCCTTTTTTGCTTGTCGTTGTGATGTCTGAAAATTCGGCTCTTTCTGATGGCAACGCTTGCTGTGCACAACATTTTCAAACACAACAGACAACATCCGAAGTGTTGTCCGTTTACGCATTGTCCATTGAAACTGCTCACTTCTTCTTCAATTCAATTTCAATTCAATTCACTTTATTCAGAAAACATGCGACGGACAGAGCCGATTATTAGTTTTTGTTGTCATAAAATAAACATGTATGTCAATCGACGAGCCAAAATTAACATACACAGTAGTACAATATATACAATTAATAACTATTTTTCAGACTAAAAAATCAACCCGGCATTAAACATCTTACCGAACGAGGGCACAAAACTAAGCTCATATCGAGCATGTGAAGCAGTCACAGGTTGAAGTTTCGGTACAGGCTCTGCAATGGGTCCAGCTGTTAGTTACTTTTTTAGTTTGAAGTTACCTTCAACCTCAAAGGTCTCTGCTTAAATACCGTTTTTGGTTGCCGGTCACGGCTCCTTCGTCCTTCAAACTCTGACCGTCGAACTGCGTGCGCTAGCAAGTTCGAAGATTCCTTGAATTGTCGAAGAAACGTCGACCTGGCAAGGATCGCCGGAGTCGTAAAAACCCTCATTAAGCAAACGGTTGAAATTCGACGGTGTTCAAAAACGGAAATTAAGCAACCGGCTAAGCGAACGGCGAACAAAACTTCAATCAAAAACGCAACTGTTGTCTGTTATGACACTTCTGACAGTGTGTGAAAGCACACTACATCTTACGCGCAATCTAGACTAACCTTGCCAACAGTCGTTGTCTCTGATTGGCTTGTATAGCCCGTACCCCTGGCTGAGCCAATCACAAACGACGTGAGGGGTGGAGCTTAAACGTGAAAATTCTCTCTATGGGATTATATCTGGCTACAGTGCAGAAGCATGAAAACAAATGTGAAGGAAAATCAGGGATCAACAGACCGTCGATGGAGCTAGTTGTGGAGAAGGAATCTAATGGAATATTATCAGGTTTCAGTTCTAGTTTAAAGGATAGCTGAAGCCATTTTTCATCTTTGCATCTTCATTTCAAACATTTTTCATCTTCATTTCAAACGATACTCGACCCGCTTTTTGAATTGGAACCTTTGCAGGCGTGAGCCAATCAAATTTGTTTAAAAGAAGGGCTTGAACACTCAAATTTTGAAAAGAACTTCTAATAATTTGTACAAAAAAATAATTCAAACACTAAAGACATTGTCGCCTTCCCCAAAACATTAAGATCTGACAGATTATATCAATACTACAAAGCAACAGAAAAGGCTTTTGCTTCTAAATAACTCTGAGAAATTTTGAGTAATCGAACTGATCAGAGTTAAAAATCACTTCGACAATGCGCTTGAAACTACTGATCGATTCAGCGTTAACTGCACCTTCGGCCAACAATTCTGTTACCAAAGCCCCGTTTGAAAACATCCCTGTGGAAGCCTGATTTTGCAAGCTTGTAAGCGTGCCCCCCCCCCCCTTGATGATGACGGATAATGCTGAATCTTCAATAAATCTTTAAGGTCAATAATTCTGTAAGAATACTATTCAGTAAGTGAATAATTGCACGTCCAGAATTTGTAGTACTGATTTACTCGTTTCCCTCAATTATCAAAGAAATAGAAAACCGTGATTTTCGTTTTTTTTTATTGATCAGCTATATCCCTCTAGGATGATGTGCGAGGGATAAATATAAATTGGGATATTTCGGTTGCACTTCCAGCAAACCGCCCTCAGCGAAAAACAAGAGTTAATAATTTCTGTGAAATTATTTGTATAGTGATGGTTAAAGCGAAGGATTTTATAATGGCTGGGTAAAAGCTTCTGCGCTTTCCCAGGGAATTGGTAAATTGTAAATAGACACAGAATTCAGAGTTGTAAAATAATCACAGATGTGTACATATACACTTTTAACACGCACATTTTAATATTCGTTATTTTATTTGAATTGGTTTGTCGTTTCAGTCAGCATCGTTCGTTCTGGTTTTAAGTTACATATCGTTGTATGTTTTGTTGGTTTCGCATCACTTTTCTGTAGGTATTGTGTTGGATTTTATGATTTAGTTGCTTGTTTTTCGCTGAGGACGCTTTGGCGGAAGTGCAACCGAAATATCCGAATTTATATTTATCCCTCGCACATCATCCAACAGCTGATCAATTAGCTGATCAATAAAAAAAACCAAAAATTACGGTTTTCTATTTGTTTCGTAATGAATGGTCAGCTTGGCTTCAAACCTTATATTCCCTCAATTATCGAACCATTGTTCCCGCAGTTGTGAATCTTAAGTAGTACGCAACTCAAACTAGAAGCCAGGCTTCACGTTCCAGATATCTGTTTGGGAGGGAACCCGTCATTTCGCCCACCCGTCACTTCGCCTAAAAAATCCGTCAGTTGGCCCACTTTTTCCGACAGTTTGCCTAAACGTTAGTTCGCCCACTTTTTCCGACAGTTCACCCACCCGTCACTATACCCACCCGTCACTTCGGCCACCCGTCACTACGCCCACACGTCACTACGCCCACCCGTCACAACGCCCACCCGTCACTACGTCTACCCGTCACCACGCCCACCGCTAAGCCCGCCAAGGCGACATATGACTGATTTTTTCTTCTACCTTCACCAGCATTTATGTTTACCTTTTGGTCTTTCGTGACATCTAATAAATGTGGCAGACCTTAAGGCCAGAAAAAAAATTCTCCTTTACATTCATCTTCGATCTCAAAAACCTCATTAGGCCTAGTGTACTTTATGCCTCAAAGAAAATAATCCAGATCCTCACATTTAGTTGATTCAAGATATCCAGGACTCTGCGATCGACTGACTTCACATTGTACCATTTGTCCTTGAAGTAATTCTGTGGAACGACCCACGTAACGGGCACCTTAGGCTTATCCCGTTTCAGAATGGGACACGTTTCCAGTGGCACGTCCTGGAACGTCCAGGCAATTCCCCAGCGCATCGTCCGTCCTTGGCAGAATTCTGTTGTGATCAAGTGAGATGCCCCTGAAGCCTCGACGAGACGTTTGATTGGCTTTAGACTAGACTTGTGGCCCAGCATAGTGGAGAAAATTCTGAAAAGCAAACATCAATTTATTTATTTTAATTAAAATACCGGCAGACTGGGGCAATTACCATGATTATCATATTTTAAAGTTGGATATTTATTCTGCTGTACATTTGCGGTTATCAGTTCGGAGCACAACATATTATATCACACTGTACAAAATTTCTCCGCGTAAGGATTAAAGTTAGCTTCAGTATTTGCTACTGGGATTAATCTTACCTCTACTGGGATATGATTAATCCGAATTAGAAATAATGTTATCTCAGTAGAGACAAGATTAATCCCAGTAGCAAATACTGTAAGATTCTTTTTAAGGTGCAGCTCAGTGCAGTCCAGTTTTATTAAATCCAAAAATAAATGAACAAAATAAGTATCGACCTCTAAAAAGCTCCATGGCCCGTAAACTGTGAATACCAAAATAATCAACAAATAAACGAGTCTCTTCTGTATCAAAAAAAGACCAACTGAAGAACGGAAGAGGCACTATGATAGATGAATAAATATTTTTATTCACCAAAAACTTGTCATGGGTTACGTCACATTTGTACGGCACCCTCATGGATACAACCCATGACCACACACATAAATCATAACAGGCCTACGTATATAATGACAAATAACGTTTGCAAATTTAACCAACTGCTCAGTTTACACTTCATTATTAAAATCTATATCGAAGGGAGTAAACTCTTTGCAAACCTCTGGTGGGCACATTTGTTTAGCTGCAACTTTTCCACCGCAGCAGCTACCTTGCGAGTGAGCCTTTTCGCCAGCTTTTCGGAAGGGAAAATATTTTTACAGTTTGGGTGATTCAGAGATTTGACACCAAACTCCATGCAGAGTTTCAGCCTTCGTTCATGCATTAGGACGAGTCTACCACAAATCCCTGATTTTGGGAAAGCCTATGCCAAACGCTGGGTATATGCAGCGTTTGGTATACCCTATACCTAACGCTGGATACACTATACCAAGTGCTGGATACCGGAATCCAATAAAATATTGATGATTTAAGTGAAGCTCAGAAATAAACCAATCAGAACTCATCTATAGTGGGGTGGGTCAAGGTTAGGGTACCAACAGCTATCCAGCGTTTGGCATAGGGTATCCGGCGTTAGGCTCTGCCAAACGTTAGATACACCCAGCGTTTGGCATAGGGTTTCCAAAAATCTGGGGCTTGTGGCTGACTGATTAGGACTCAATTATTCATCTTCTTTTCTTCTGCTGCGATGAATATACAGATTCTGGAGAAAGACATGTTCTAAATGTTGACAGCATTAGATACGGATGCAAAATTTCAGCCCATATGAGATAACACACTATCAACAAATGTTACATAGACCGTGTTCCACCCTTCTAACAGTCGTAACTATTGGTTACTATTTTCGTTCCAACTCGTAAAAAGTTAGTCCTTCAGACCAAGCTGACTGCGAATCATATTTGACGGTGCAAAACGGATAACTCAGCTACATTTTATTAGACCTATATTTCGGCCCTTCTTAATATAGCTCTAATCTATATCTATCTTCCTTTGCATTATAGCTCTAATAAAATGTAGCTGACTTATCCGTGTTGCACCGTCAAATATCTTAAAACGTTATTACGCTCACTGTTCCAACCTTCTCGAAATAGTGACTAATAGTAACTATTTGCTTACCATGCTCGGGAGCGTAGTAAGAGTGGTAACTACGCATTTCTGTAACGTGATTGGTCGGATTCAATACTTTTATTCGGTGACAAAGACCATAATTAAGCACCAATAATTAAATAACAACAAATAACGGAAAAAGAACAATCACACTTTTAACCATTCTTGATCGGCTCATACAGCTTCAACCAAACTGGAAATGACGGACGCAGTAAGGGAGAACGTAAGGGAGACACTCTGTTAGCGTAATGCAGAGCGTGCACCCTACTTACCGTAGTTACTACGCATGACGTCACGAATTCTGGGTTTTTGCCGTCAAGGCTGGAACGATTTATCTATTTTCCAGCAGGATTTCACGCCAGGGGTGAATCCGACCTATCACGTTACAGAGATGCGTAGTTACTACGCTCCCGAGCATGGTAAGCAAATAGTAACTATTAGTTACTATTCCGACAAGGCTGGAACGGTCAGCGTAGTAACTTTTCGTGAGGATGGAACGGAAATAGTAACTATTGCTAGGAGGGTGGAACACGCTCTCTGTTAGCGTAATGCAGAGCGTGTTCCACCCTACTTACCGTAGTTACTACGCATGACGTCACGAATTCTGGCTTTTTGCCGTCAAGGCTGGAACGATTTTTCTATTTTCCAGCAGGATCTCACGCCAGGGGCGAATCCGACCAATCACGTTACAGAGATGCGTGGTAACTACGCTTACTACGCTCCCGAGCATGGTAAGCAAATAGTAACTATTAGTTACTATTCCGACAAGGTTGGAACGGTCAGCGTAGTAACTTTTCGTGAGGATGGAACGGAAATAGTAACTAATAGTAACTATTGCTAGAAGGGTGGAACACGCTCTCTGTTAGCGTAATGCAGAGCGTGTTCCACCCTACTTACCGTAGTTACTACGCATGACGTCACGAATTCGGGCTTTTTGCCGTCAAGGCTGGAACGATTTTTCTATTTTCCAGCAGGATTTCACGCCAGGGGTGAATCCGACTTATCACGTTACAGAGATGCGTACTTACTACGCTCACGAGCATGGTAAGCAAATAGTAACTATTAGTTACTATACCGACAAGGTTGGAACGGTCAGCGTAGTAACTTTTCGTGAGGATGGAACGGAAATAGTAACTATTGTTAGAAGGGTGGAACACGCTCGCAGTTGATGAAAATTCAAAACACAAATATCAGAGCACAGTTCTGTGGTACTGCAAAAACGCGGTATTCCATGAAGGAACCTTATCGTATATCGTCGTTGTACGCAACACAAAGCTCACAGATTCCGTTCTTAGTGTAACTATGTACAAGTGGGAGACCAAAAATGCCAGTACAATACGAACGAAAAAAAAAGTTTTAACATCAGGTGAGCAATGATTGAACTTTCCTACATATTACCTCGGAGGTAAACCGAGCGAAGTGTGTGAAGGACGTGCGCATCATCAAGTAGGTGTTGATTAAAAATGAACCCAAGGTACCGAAATTCTTCTACGAAAGTAAGCTCAGTTCCACACAGTTTTACTGGGGGGATAATAGGCG